>MU159396.1:55524-140182 GCA_015888305.1 Antheraea pernyi | reverse complement strand
CCGATCGGAAGTTTCTAAACTATCAGTTTAGACGTAGTGGTGGTCAATGAATTCCATGAAGTACAAAGTAGCGTCCACTATAATTTGTAGTCCGGTGAAGCTATTAAGACCTTGCTAGGTCAATAGCGTAGTCAGTTCGAAAAAAACGTCCACTACAATAATGAACCATTATGTTTAAATTTTATTACACGATTGTGACGTCTGGAAATGACGCCCCTCTCTGTGCATCCACTAATAACGAATGTAAATATTTATGGTAGGTACTGTCAGGGGGGACGGCTGTTACCGCTGCGGCGCGGCGGGCCACAAAACGGCCGAATGTAAGGCGGAGATGGCCCGCTGCGCCGTATGCGCGGACGCGGGGAGGCCCTCGGGGCATGTGATGGGGAGCCGCACTTGCAGGCCCCCCACCACCAAGGGTAGGGGCCTCCCGGTAGTGAGAGTAATCCCGAAGGTGATCGCCGCCAGGCGGGAGGAAATTGCTATGGACCAATAATGGATAGGTCCATATGCAATTTCCTCCAGGCGAACCTCAACCACTGCGCCGCTGCACAGGACTTACTCGTGCAGTCAGTGGCGGAGTGGTGTATCGGGCTCGCGGTCGCCACGGAGCCTTACTTCGTACCCTCCCAGCCGCAATGGGCTGGGGATCGGAACGGTTCCGTGGCGATCGTGGCGGGTCGGGGTTCGTCCCTGGCGGCGAGGGAAAGCGGGGCCGGGTTCGTGACGGCCGTCTGGGGAGAGTACGCCATTGTGGGGGCGTACTTCTCCCCTAACAAGCCCCTGAGGGAGTTCGAGGCGTATCTCGGCTCCCTGCAGGGAGCTGTCAGACGGCTGTCGCCGCTCCCCGTGGTCCTCATGGGGGACTTGAATGCTAAGTCGAGGACCTGGGGAGCGGCAGTCACGGACCTGCGGGGCATGGCCGTCGAGGAGTGGGCAGCCGAGTTAGGGCTGTCCCTCCTCAACCAGGGGAGCGTCCCCACGTGCGTGCGGTGGAACGGGACGTCGGTGGTGGACGTCTCGTTCGCCACCCCGTCCGTCGCACGCCGTGTCCGGGGGTGGAGGGTGCTTGAGGAGGAGGAGACCTTATCGGACCACCGATATATCAGGTTCGAGGTCTCCTCCTCCCAAGCCGGAATTGGCACCCGCCCCCGGAGGGGCGCGAAGTTCCCCTGTTGGGCGATGAGCCGCCTCAACCGAGAATTAGCGGAAGAGGCGGCCATCGTCCAGGCGTGGGCCATGCCCCCCCCCACAGGGGCTGACGTCGACGCGTCCGCAGCCCGCCTCCGTGGAGCCCTCACGGAGGTCTGCGACGCGTCGATGCCGCGGAGCGTACACCGCCCAGACAAACGGGCGGTGTACTGGTGGTCGCCGGAGATCGCCGATCTCCGAGCGGCCTGCTCAGCGGCCCGGCGGCTGTTCGGACGCAGCCGCCGACGCCGACACCGGGACCCGGAGGCGGAGGCCCGGTTGTATGGCAGCTACAGGGAGTGTAGGAAGACCCTGCAGGCTGCCATCAGCCGGGCGAAAGAAGCAGCATGGGAGGAGCTGCTCCAAACACTGGAGGGGGATCCTTGGGGGCGCCCGTACAGGATCGTGCGCAAGAAGTTGCGATCCTGGGCGCCTCCGGCGACGGAGACCCTCCCACCGGAGGTGGTAGCGAGGGTCGTGGGAGAATTATTCCCCGACCCTCCGATGCTACCGGCTCCTTCCATGCCTCCGCCTCGGGGGGTAGTCGAGGAGGTGCTCGACGGGCCTCCCCCTCCGATAACGGAGGAGGAAATGGGGAGGGCCGTGGAACGCCTCCTCAACCGGCGAAGAGCGCCCGGCCCTGATGGGGTCCCGGGTCGGGTGCTCGGCCTTGCCTTGGGCCACCTAGGGGGGTGGCTTCGGGAGCTGTTCGACCGGTGTCTTACGGTCGGACAATTCCCGAAGCCTTGGAAGCTTGGGCGGCTTTGCCTCATAGAAAAGGCGGGCCGCCCCCTGGATTGCGCGTCCGCGTATCGGCCCCTCGTCCTGCTGGACGACGCCGGGAAGGTGTTGGAGAGGGTTATCTCCTCCCGGGTCGTCCAGCACCTAGAGGAAGTTGGGCCGAATCTGGCGGACGCGCAGTATGGCTTCCGGACAGGGCGTTCCACTGTGGACGCCCTGTGCCTCCTCAAGTCGCTGTCTGCTGAGGCGACCTCCCAGGGGGAGAGGGTCTTGGCGGTGTCACTCGACATCGCTAACGCCTTCAACACCCTGCCGCATGGGGTCATACGGGAGGCGCTTCGATATTTCGGAGTGCCCCCGTACCTGCGGCGGGTGCTGGAGGCGTACCTCGAGGGTAGGGAGGTCGCCTATGTGGACGGCGACGGGTGGATGGTCCGGCGGGCGACAGGGCGGGGGGTTCCACAGGGGTCGGCCCTGGGGCCACTCCTGTGGAACATGGGCTACGACTGGGTGCTCCGCGGCGTGCTCCCATATGGAGCACGCCTCATCTGTTACGCGGACGACACCCTAGTCGTAGCCCGGGGGGGAGACTGGAGGGAGGTGGAGCGCCTGGCTACGATGGCCACAACCCTCGTGGTCAGGCGCATAAGGAGGTTGGGCCTCAGGGTGGCCCTCGAGAAGACCGAGGCCCTACTCTTTCATGGGCCTCGGCGAGGGCCACCACCTGGGGCCCACATAGTGGTGGAGGGCGCCCAGATCAGGGTGGGGACCCGGATGAAATATCTGGGCCTCACCCTGGACGGGCGCTGGCGGTTCGGGCCCCATTTTGCGGGGCTCGGACCGCGAATTGGTGGGGCGGCTGCGGCACTCGGCCGGCTACTCCCCAACGTAGGGGGACCGGGTGCCGGGTGCCGCAGACTCTATATGGGAGTCGTGCGAGCGATGGCCGCCTACGGGGCTCCGGTCTGGGCCGACGCCCTCGGTGCCGTCAACGTGCGTGCGCTGCGAAGTGCGCAGCGCACGGTGGCACTGAGGGCGATCCGGGCGTACCGGACGGTGTCCTCGGCGGCGGCCTGTGTGCTCGCCGGCTCCCTGCCCTGGGAGCTGGAGGCAGGAGTTCTCGCCGCCGTGTACGAGTTCACGGCGGCGAGGAAACGAAGGGGGGAGCCCCCGGCTCCCAGGGAGGTAGAGGCGGAGAGACGGCGTCAAAGAGAGGACGCCGTCGTAAGGTGGCAGCAGGACCTGGCGGACGAGCGTTTCGGGCGATTCACTGTGGACGCCGTCCGCCCGGTCCTGCGGGCGTGGAAGGAGAGGGAGTGGGGCTCCCTGACGTTTAGGCTGGTGCAGGTACTCACCGGACACGGTTGTTTCGGGTGGTACCTGCACCGGATCGCACGCAGGGAGCCGACCGCCGCCTGCCACGAGTGCGGCGCAGCCGAAGATACCGCGCAGCACACTCTGTCTGAGTGTGCTGCGTGGGGGGAGCAGCGCCGCCTTCTGGCGGCGGCGGTAGGACCGGACTTATCGCTGCCGAGCGTGGTTTCGGCCATACTCGGCAGCGAACTGGCTTGGTGAGCGATGGCCTCCTTCTGCGAGGACGTCATCTCGCAGAAGGAGGAGGCGGAGAGGGCCCGCGAGGCAGACCCTCTAAGTGGCCCTCTTCGCCCAACTCCTCCCGTCACCGTAGCCGGATCTGAGGGGGTGGGCCGGGGGCCCCATCTCCTCATTGCACAGGTTCGGCGGACGAGGGGGGGCAGCCGGTGTGTGCCCGGTCTGTCCCTCTATAGGTAGGAGCCCGGCGGTCACCTTCCGCCGGGCGGACCGTGGGGGCGGCTATACAAGGTTGATTAGCTCGTTCGATCCCTTGCCGCCCCCACAAAACGGTCTTTCGGTACACCGTGGGGTTTTAGTCCGTGCGACTCGGACATAACCCACCCTCTCCCCCGGAAGGGTGGCGTATCCATAAGGGATTTCCCCACATAAAAAAAAAGGTACTGTAAAAATATATGACATGAAAAGATAAACCAGATCGAGTTTCTTGCCGGTTCTTCTCGATGACTGGGCTGTTTTCCGAACCGGTAGTAGCTTTGACGTTCATAAGCGCCTTCTCAGGGCCTAAATTGAATAAAGGATATTTTGATTTTTGACTAGTTGTATTCACTCATGTGAACCACATTATTATTGATAACGTGTTTCATTAATAAATCTTTTTAAACGTTTCATAGTTGGCTTTTTTATCTAAACTTATATTAATTGTGAAAAATATTTGTATATGTCAGAGTATATATGTATATGTATGTATATATATAGTATGTATATGGCATTATCCTCCATCTGTATGTATTTTCACAATACGACCGACACTATGAAATGAAACGACGACTTCTTCGATTCTCTTTCTTTTAATGCTTTTACAATATTCTCAGAGACAACGCCCTCGGAGACAATAATTATCACTTAGCGACAATAACGATAGATCTCACCAACAATCAAGAATAATGAATCTTGCACAAGCTCTTACAAGCACTTATAAAGGAATCGCCTACCTTCACCTACCGACAACCCAAGTAAAGCAAGTCTTAGTTTACTAAATCTATGATGTTGTACATAGTTACACTGTATGTTCGCTAATAATTCTAATTATAAATAAATAACTATTTTAACACCACACATTGAATAATTACGTTGTCATTAATTATCTCAAAGTAATTCACCGTTGTAACAACCGAAGTACTTTACAAATCCTTATTTGCTATAAAACTCATTTTAGATCGACAAGTATTCTAGTAATTACAAAGTAATACTAATAACATAGTACAAAACCAATATGTTTTAATTACATTGTTATTCATTCTAAATAACAACTTTACTATTCTATCTCGACTGCACATACGAATGGATTTCCGGTTTTAATAAATAACAAAAGGTTCCAAATGTTACTTAAATCTAGAATAATTCTATTACAATTTCACATGTCCGATTTTAATTATCGTGACACTAATTTAGGTCTACTTTAAATCAAGAATGTAATCAAGTTAGAAATGCTATTGCACGACGCCACTATTTCTTAAGATGGTGTCTCGCGTCGTATGGCGTGACACCGGCTTATTTAGTTACTTCTATCAGTGCTTATATGAATAAACATGTGGAATGCTTAGAAGTTATGAACAGTTTAGAAACAGATTAATCTATTCTAAATTACTCAATCATTTAGAATAATTCACATTAAAATATTTAAATAGAAGTGCATTAACAACACATTGCCTATATTGATTGACATAGAAAATAATAGATGGCGGTGTTATGAAACACCTACGATAATTCGAATCTTTGTAGGATTCTGTAATAAAAATATGCGTTACTATTGATGTGTTAATTTCGACTGCTGAATGCTCCGACTGCTGGATGCTTCCACTATGATATATACAATATATATTCAATGACATCAAACTAGATGGTATACAAGACTAAAATATTGAATAACAAGCCGCCAGAGATGTCATTTGCGTTTTGCATTTCTATAAATGACTAGCTTCTGCAGGCGACTTCGTCCTCATGGAATAATTATTTTGGGCAAGCGCTTACACGAAACGGAAGCTCAGTAGCCGAGTGAAGCTGTTAAGGCCTTACTAGACCAATAGCGTAGTCAGTTCGAAAAGAAAGCAACGGAAGCTCTCACAAAGAAAAAAAAAACCGTTTTAAAAATATTTTTGATTGGTGCTCCTCTCCTATTGATCTTAGAGTGATGATATATAGCCTATAGCTTTCCTCGATAAATAACTTTCGATAGAGTGTACCGATTTTAATGAAAGAAAGACTAAGTTGTAATCGAGGAAATGCTATATAATTTTCTTAGGTTTTATTGTGAACTCAGTACTTTAGTAGTGATGCGTATTCATACAAACAAACAGACAGACAGACATTTCCAAAAATAATAGACACGTGCAACAATTTTTTCCGAAAAATCCAAAAAGTACAGACACATTTGATTTACATTCTTATTATGTCTGGATGAAAAAGATTAACCAGTATAAATAAAGGTATTACTAGCGGCTGAGAGTAATTAAAAGAAACACAGACATAATTAATGAATTGAAGGAATAGTAGAAAATTTCGGTAATTAATATATTTTGTCGAGTTGTTAAAATAAACATATTACTGTATATCATTCAACAGTTTGCCATTTAATTGGCTATAAAAAATAAAGTAAATTTTCAAAAAAACGTATTAACTGACTTCAGTATCAATTAAAAACCCATAAGGCAGTAAAAAACGGAAAATAAATAGTTTATCAAATTAACCAAATTAAATAACACATATGAATATGTGTGCTACCTAGAGATGTACTGGAAGTTGGTACCAACCAAAATTTTTGTGTTACAGAGACGCGAGAGTGGACTTAAACTTTGTCACTTTAACTTAAGTCACTATCACAGTGCATTATTGATGTATATCAACCAATAACAAGAGTTATTATTAACCAACAAAATCGTTTACAAACAATTAGCAAAAAGGTTACACAGCATGTGTTTACCTCTACTTTATATTAGAGATGATCGTGACATAAAATTCTTACACTTCTTTTGCATAAGCGTCAGATTCGTTACTTGCAATAAGGAACGGTCGTTCTAAAACTTTCATATGCATCAACTAACGGGCCCGGCGGACGTTGTCCCATTCTGATAATAAAAAAAACGTAGACAAATTATAAAATCTTCCTCCTAAATTACTCTATCTACTGGTGAAAACCGCAATCCATTCAGTAGTTGTTGAGTTTAACGCGAACAGACAGACAGACAGACGCGGTAGGGGACTTTATTTTATACTATGTAATGATGATGAATGTCAATCATTGTCTCTATTACCCTATTTGATATGAGTGAGTTTTCTTTAATAAAGCTTACCATAAACAGTTGATAAGAAATTGAAGTGTATGTTGTCTCTCCAAACGTATCTCCAAAATGACTAAACCGATTTTGACACAACTTTTAAATAACAAGATAGACACTTTTCTTTTCAGACTATTACCCATGTCATTACGCATCTCCATAAAAGGTATATGACAATTAAAAAATATTAAATAGGTGATTTGAAATCAGTAAAAATGTTATAGTGCTTATATAGTAATGTCAGAATTTAAAAAAAAACATTGCATGTATCAGTGTGTACTCGCGGAGGAAGTGAAACTTCTTTGTCTTATATCTATTAGATTATATATGTATATAGGAGAATGCTCATAAACTATGTACTATACGAAGTCTCGTAGTATAAATACTTAAATGTACATTTTCCTACTCATTTTTATATACTACTGCTGTACCCGCAGATCCGCACGCGTTTTTTTTAATTGTGTTAAAGAAATATACATATGTAAGACCACGTACAATTATAGAAATGCTCTTTAAAAACTATTGTAAGTACGACACGCACGCCACTTACAGTAACATGTAACGTATACATATATAAATACTAACAGTGTGTCGAATGAGATTTACCATCAGCAATATATTTAGAACCTTAACCCACCATATAACTACCTCAGTGCTCACTTACACTGTAAGGGGAACTAATGAAAAAATGATTTATATGTCTATATTGTCAATAAGTAACACGTTTATGGTCTAATATCATATTAAAAAGTCCCCTTCCATCTTTAGAATTACTATTAATAATTATACTGTTGAATTGAAAACAATGAAAGAGCTGACGCCTTGAAATCTTATATAAATATAAATCAAAATATAAAACTTTATATCTGTCTAAGCAGTTTTTAATATTAGGTTAGTATTTTTGTATGAAAAAAATTAAACGAACTTTTTTCATGTATTTTTTATTTGTATTAATCGAAGTAATCACCCATGCAATCAATGCATCTTTGCCAACGCAATGGCAGTTTATTGATGCCCTTCTTAAAGAAATCAGCTGGACGGGAGGCAACAAATTCTTCAAATGCATTTTGTATTGCCTCTCGGGTATTGAATTTTTTTCCCTCCAAGGAGTTATCCAAAGTCTGGTGAATTCTGGTCAAAGTCCGGTGAGTAGGGCGGATGACGGAGAACTTTCAACCCCAGTTCTTGCAACTTGGAGACCGTCTGCTGTGCAGTATGAGGTCGCGCGTTGTCGTGCAGGAGCAGCGGATACGAGCGATTGACCAATGCTGGTTGGAGATGTACCAGCTTCTCCATCATTGTGTTCAGTTCTTCACAGTACACATCTGCAGTAATGCTCGCTCCGTTTGGTAAGAAGCTGTGATGAAACACACCGGCGTTAGACCACCAAACAGTGACCATCACTTTTCTAGAGGTAAGTTTTCGTTTAGGGTATTGTTTAGGTGCTGAACCAGGATCCAACCAACTTGCTGAGAACTTGCGGTTATCAAACAGAATCCATTTTTCATCGCAGGTATTAATGCGGTTCAAAATTTCTTCATTTCTGTGTCTGTCGAGCAGTACAAGTCACGTCTCGACGCGTACTTCGCGCTGGCGCTGGTTGAGTTCGTGGGGCACCCATTTGTCGAGCTTTTTTACCTTGCCAATGTAACGCAAATGGACCAATATTGTTTTGACGCTAACGTCGAAAACTGCTGCTAATTCAACCGTAGATTGTGTATCATCAGCTTCCACAATCGCCTTTAATTCGTCATTGTCGACTAAAGTCTTCGGACGACCGCGAGGTTCATTTTTCAGGTTGAAATTCCCAGAACGGAAGCGAGCTAACCAATAACAGGTGGTGCGTTGGTTTGTAGGGTTAGCTTCGTAAACGTCGTTGATGTTGCGTGCCGCTTGTGCCGCGTTGCTGCCACGCCGGTACTCATATTCCATAATTACTAGAATTTTTAACGTATCCATGATGTCAAAAAAGATTGAAATGCGATGAAAATGTAACAATCAATAAACATGACTACTTTTGGAAAAAGAATTCCATGTTTTTAAAATAAAATTAATTTGAAATTAGAATTCTTAGTGTTTGTTTGTCCTGGGTAATTTCCAAAACGACTGGACCTATTTTAACGGGAATTTTACTTTTTACTGCCAGATAACCGAAATTATAGCGGTTGACATATTCTACTTTATTTGTCCGCGGCTTCGTCCGCATTACTTTGGGCCGATTTTCACGGGGTATTTACTGGTAGATAACAGACCTTAAAAAAGTAATTAATAATCTCAGGAACTACCAGTCCGATTTGAGAAAATCCTTCGGTTTTAAATAACTCATTTATCGAGGAAGGCTACAGGCTATATATCATCACGCTAAGACCAATAGAAGCAGAGCACCAATGAAGAATGTTTCAAAATCGGGCACTTTTTTTCTTTGGAGAGATTTCGTTGTAGTTATAATATTCGTTCAATAGGACAGGCGAAGGAATTAATCCATACTGCCAATTTTGAAGTTGTCAATATAGGTATTTCTTATATATCCTTTAATCAATTTTATTCCATGTCTAAGTTACAATAAAGGCATAAGCGCCAAATCTTCTATATAATATGTCGTACATTATTTTAACCATCATTATTATTTTCTTAGTCTTCATAATCATAAAACAAAATTGTTCAAATAAAGATTTCGTTAGCGTTAGTATTATATACGTTGCCATGGTAACGTGGTAAGTTTCTATCGCAAACATTTTCGAAGTTTATTTTGTTTTCCTATGGAAAAAGTTTATACTACTTTTATTTCTAATTTTTTATTTGTTCTCTATTACGTATTATAAAAATAAAGTTTGTGTATGTACAATTAAAATAACAACTTTTTGATGACTGGATATGGCTACAAATGACCAAAAAAAACTTTTTTTATACTTTGTCTATATTTTTATATTATTATATTTTGTCTGTTTCTTTGTTTGTTCTGGGTAATCTCCAAAACGACTGGATCTATTTTAACGGGAATTTTACTTTTTACTGCCAGATAACCGAAATTGTAGCGGTTGACATATTCTACTTTATTTGTCCGCGGCTTCGTCCGCATTACTTTGGGCCGATTTTCACGGGGTATTTACTGGTAGATAACAGACCTTAAAAAAGTAATTAATAATCTCAGGAACTACCAGTCCGATTTGAGAAAATCCTTCGGTTTTAAATAACTCATTTATCGAGGAAGGCTACAGGCTATATATCATCACGCTAAGACCAATAGGAGCTGAGCACCAATGAAGAATGTTTCAAAATCGGGCACTTTTTTTCTTTGGAGAGATTTCGTTGTAGTTATAATATTCGTTCAATAGGACAGGCAAAGAAATTAATCCATACTGCCAATTCTGAAGTTGTCAATATAGGTATTTCTTATATATCTTATATATAACTTTTATTAACTTGATTATCGCAGATCATTCAGTGTTTAATTTATCAGGGGGTAAAGACCTCTCAAGCTTTTTTTTCATTACCGCCAATATATGTAGGTTAGTTTTTATCTTAATTGAACCCGGTAGATAATACTACGAACGGGTTTTAGGCTTATTTTAAAAGTTTTATCACATATCATCTGCGTATATGTTTGAGTGAGTCCCATGATAGTTTGGGTTCACAATAGGAAACGATAGGAGTGACTGCAATCGGGTTTTAGATTTATTAAAATTTTTCGCGTTTAAAAATACAATTAAATCCGGTGATAACCGATTTGGTGCAGATTAAGTTACACGGGTCAGCTAGTCATTAATATAATTTGAAATTATGTTATAATCTATTACAACATTGCCTATTGGAGTTTTTGGCAGAATCTTGGAAAGGCATGTAGTGGATTTTATATTTTATTTTACTCATAATCTTGTGTTATTTGGCTTTATATTTTGTAATATTGATGGTGTTTTACGTAAATATAGTTTAGTTATTGTGCACTAGTGATGGGAAATAATACCATGGAACGTGGACTTTGACTTGCCACAAAGACATGCTGGAAATTTCTAACAAAACGGCCACCATCTTGTTAGTACATTGAAACGATCGCAAGAAACTTGTAATATCATTACCTACTCGACAATAGTAGTAATAATATACTAGAAGATCGATTACCAAAGAAAAAAAAACATTCCCAATAGATTCCTTCTTCCCACAATTCTACTAAATATTCCACAGGCAACCAAATTATCACACAATTTTTGTCACAAACTACTCAGCTATCGGATTATATGGTAGTAAATTTTAATATTAACAAAATAAATACGTAGAAATAAATTATAGAAATTAAATTTGACATAACATAGGTATATATAGACGCGCGACCGTGCTGCCACGTGCTTTCATCGTAAGTAAGTAACAAATAAATCAAAGCTTTATTATACCTGTAGTACCATCTATCAGCTAATTTGTAACTTAAATAACACAGGAAATATTATTAACAACTCTTTGTTATAAAGTAAATAAAATATAGAAAAGTACGCACAGATTACTGTGATAAGTAACGAATTAAATTATTTAAGATTAAATAGTAGTTTTGGTTATCTATATATTATATATTATCTATATATTAATACGTGAAGCCTAAACTTTGTATCCCTTTTTAACGGAATTGGGCGAACGGATGAACGTGAAATTTGACATAGTTAAAGTTTATATGGAGGAGAAGTGCAGAAAGCTATTTTTTTATATGAAATGATTTACAAGTATATTAAATTAATTAAAATATACATTACTCACACTACTGCTATAATTTAACACAACATATACGCACATGTAAATAAAAAAGACATTTTGACATCTGTCAATAAAGGACATCAAAAAAGGCTGTGAAGGAGGTTGCTATCCTCGACTGTATGTATTATTTTACTCTTACGTTCCAATTACCCTTTTTCATTCTACATTCAACAATGATATTATAACATACAACTCTTATTATAATATTTATCCCTTTAAAAAATCAATGAACTATGGTCGAATGTCGACCATTGGGCGCCCACTAGTGTTTAATTAATATATAATATTGTTTTAAGAATTTTAAAATATAAATGTGTGAATTTCTAAATATTAAGCTATTTAGAATATATCAACTTTAAATTAAGATTAAAAATAATTCTTTATTGTTATTTATTTCATATTGTTTTGTAAACCGTTAATATTAATTATGTTTGTAACAAAGAAAATATGTTCCGGTATTGACAAAAAAAAGATATCTATTTATCTATTATAGTTTTCATATTTTGTATTTTTATAATATCTAATATTATATTATTATTACTTTGAAGAATCTGAAACCACGAATCGTGAAAAGAAAATGGCAATATTGCCATATTGCAAACCGTAATCTGGAAGAACTTCGTTTTTAACTGGAACGAAAAATTTGAAAGTTAAAGCCAATCAGACTTCGTAACTATAAAATAATAATCATACATACAGTGGTACAACAAAATAATCCCAAGGAGGGTTGATGTCAGGCAGGCGGCCGATTGTAAAAATGAAGCCAAATCATATACCACAACATGAGAAACATGTTGTACCGACCCTACTTATGTGGGATAAGGGTAAGAAGAAGAAGATTGACAAAAAAAAGATATGGCGGAGTTGAGTGAGTTACAAACAGGCAATAAGAAGAAAACATTCTTTGTACGATAATTGTAAAGGGACGCTGTAAAAGAAAATATAATTAATTTGGTTCTCATTAATAGTATCATTTTTATGATGGGTCCTGGGGAGAATTCTGGCGTGACGCCGACATATACATACAAAATAAATAAATAGGTTATTTAGGGGTCGGCAACGCGTATGTAACAATTCTGATGTTACAAGCGTCCATAGGCTGCGATGACCGCTTTACATCAAGCGGCGCGCATGTTTGTTTGCTACCGTCGTGGTACAAAAAAAAACACAACACCCAATGATTTTGCAAATCATTTTGATTTATGCCTACTATTATTACCTAATATTAATTTTGAAACAAAACCAGATATATATCAGACATCACAGAAAGATATGTGAATTAGTAAAACCAGTTTATCCTAAAAGTACGACGTCAACAGATAACAGACTACGCGGGTTTTTTAAATTATAATTTTCATTAGCAGTCGACCTTCATCGTTAATATTTTATTGTACGAGTTTAGTTTCTTCGTAACCTGATGATAAGAGAAGACAGTCTTTAAGATCACAATGATATATTTAGAATTTAGCCATCGATGTAGACATTAGAAAATAGTTGTCATTTTAGATTGTTGTGCATCAAAGCCACTGCGCGGTACATAATGGTAGGTGGTAGAGCCACGCTGAAGCTATTACTGGTTTCAGCATGAATAGGTCGGCTTACCCGACCCACAGAAACACCGGCGTGAAGCAACAGTCCTTGCATTGTTGCGTTTTGTTCGGCCAGTGAGAGCGTCGGAGGCGCCACGTCCCTTCTCCTCTCCTTCCCCGCTCTCCTCTGTCCCCCACTTCCCCACTCCCCCCTCCTCAAGACACATCAACGCACTTGCGACTCCCCTGGTATTTGCAAGTGTCTATGGACGATGGTGATTACTTAACATCAGGTGATCCACCTATTCGTTTGTCTCCTATGATATAAAAAAAGCACAATGCAATTCGTGCAATGCAGTCTCCGCTAACATGTTTCTCAGCAACTATTTTATACACAGTCTTTCTCCGAAATGTCATTTCATTTCGACACAAGAGGATCATTTATCCAGCTATGTATTAAGCTTGAAAGTTTATTCATACTATTGATAACCATTACATCTGCTCTAGAAGTCATATGACTGTCGATACAAGTCATATTTCAGTTATTTTCTATGAGTTCTGTCTCGCTTCCTTTAACACGTAACATATTTCGTTGTGAGTATAAAATTCGATAACATAACAATTTCATCTTATGTATTATGACAAAAAGTAGAAAACAAACAGAAAGCACATTTACGAATAATCGTATAGGGAATGCTTGGTTAAACAAATAAGAACCTTATTCTATTAACACAAATAATAAATTAAACTACAATGATTCAAAAATATGAAATAAAAACATGCTTTTTCGCGCGATGAAATGATTTCGAACCATTGTGATGAGTGTAAAGGTGTAGCAGCGCAGCGGGATTTCCCTGGGAGAGACCTTGTGTTCATTTCCTTATCTCTTGTCCTTGGCATACAGCCTTTGACTAATGAAATATGTTTTAAATGTGATGATTGCTGCGGAATTGATATACGACATATTAATCGAATTTATCAGAACGATTGACAATTCTAGGGATAACAGTTCAATGGTTGAACCATATATATTTAAATGCTAAAATGAACTTTTGATAGCAAAAAACATCGCGATGACACTGTTATATGCTGATAAGACTACATTTGAAGCAAAAAAACCCATCACTAAACACTTATAAATTGTTCTAGCTGTAGTATATAGTCGCTATGGTGTTACTTCTGTCTTTGATTAACATTTTGTTTTTTACATTAGAGCATCATTTTTTAAGTAACTCTTTCATTTAAACTAAGTATAGTATGTATTATGTATATCGAACACTTAGTCATAAAATTAGCAATTATCCATATCAAATCACAAATCACTTTTGTTCTTGATCTCTCAGCTTAAAAGTAGATTTTAATATCACTGAAAAGGTTCGGTAAAGCGGCCAAAATTATTGGATTATTGCAGAAGATTATTAGAAATTACCTGCAAAAGACGTTCCTCATAAAGGTTCGTGCCACCCCAAAATGTCATCAGTCGGTCGCCTACGAAGGTAAACATGACAGAACTACTGGTTTAGACGTCCATGAACCTATGTAGTTAGTCCATGCCATGACTTTATAATACAAATGTCCGCGTCAGGGCAAAAACCCTACTCAAGGTCCACTCGTACTAGTTAAAGTCGTTTAAGGTGACTTACTGTCACTTGATATGGCTTTGTCTTTGTTAAATTCAAATTAACTTCACAGCAGCCCCAAAATGTCCTGCTGATGTAAGAAAACGCAACCCCACAATTGTGCCTTTGATCATATGTTTGATTTAATCAAAAATGTGTGCGTACATTAAATCCTTATTCAATTAGTCTAATATTTTAACAAACAACCTTTTGATACAAAAAAAAATGGGCAGAATTGTTACGCTGTCATCGTCTTACTTAATGGACAGAATCACTCAATCACGAAAAAAAGTTTATCACGATACATACATCTATACTAGAGTACGTTTGCTTGAACGCTCTAATCTCCGGAGCTACTGGTCCGATTTGAAAATTTTATGGTAGTGTTAGATAGCTCATTCATCAAGGAAGGCTATAGGGTATAATACCATCACACTATGATCAATAGAAGCGGAGCACAAATGAAGAAAGTTACAAAATCGGGATTAACGTACGTATTATTTAAGTTTCACCTTCTGCGTAAACGAAGTCGCGAGTTAAAGTTAACTTTAGCCCGAAGTAACGTGAACGAGGTCGTGGGCAAAAGCTAGTTTTATGTAAACTTATTAAACTATTGAAAAACTATGAGTTTTATAAACACTACGATTTCTTTTTTTGTCCTGAAAAAATGGGGTTAGCGGTGTGGTGCTTATGTTGTTACTTCTGTACATACAATATACTGTTAAGATAAACAACGCAGGTAAAGTCATAGGTTAGTTAGTTTAATTATTTTAGTTGTTTCAATGGAACTGAGCGTTTGATCAGGATTAATTAGGATTTCACTTTTCTATTTTTATTGTCATGCAATCATGATCATTTAACTCCTGTAAAGCTTCTACCGGTTTGAAGTTACTTCTGTTAAATTTTATTATTACTTTTTACCCCTAACGGAAAAGCCTAAATACTCTGAGTACTCTGAAGATGGAGATTAGCCCAGATACTAAACAACCACTCCAATTTTATTTTTATTTATACATACGAGTAGACTAGTAAACCCGACCACACTATCCATCGAATTAAAATTACGATAAATATTATGGGGTTCTGATTCGGCCTAAAACTATTGGGGTAAAGAACGGAAAATTAAATTAAAATCCGATTACACAACACATGAAAATTATTATATTGAATAAATATTGATACAGAAAAAGCGAGGTTACATAGTTAACAGGTTAACAGAACATGTGTTACACAACAGAACACCATAACATAAACAGGAATTGAAAAGGAAACATAATTAAAACGTGGCGCCTTCTAAGGCATATCTATAACAGTCGGTCCTACAGGTTTCTGTCAACATAATAATTAAAAGCGCCATCTGTTCGAGACTGATGAAACTTATAATTAATAACAATAATCGACATTGACAATAATTTATTTTTAAGTTGGACCAAATTATGTGTACATGCGTGGGCAAACATCATGACACTGGATTCTTATATATTTAGGATAATAAGTTAATGACAGCGAAGGAAAATATCGCGAGTAAGACTCAGAGACGCACAAGAGAGTACATTCCTTATTGAAGGTCATGCCGATTGAAACAGTGAAACTATAGACCAATGAAAATAGAACAGACCCCGGTATTGGGACATTTAAGGTATTCTCGACAAAGCTGATTTCTGCATTACATTGAATCACAAAATATTTTATTTATTATTCAAGCTGTGTACTCTAGTGAAGTTGTGTAGTTCGGTGAAGCTGTTAGGCCTTGCTAGGCCAATAGCGTAGTCAGTTCGAAAAAAAAAGACATAAATCAAGTAACCAGGCGTCCCAAATGATCAATTGTCCTCTTTTCTGTTCGTTGTTTTGTTGTTTCGTCGTTTTCGGCTTGTTAGTTAAAAACAAGGTGTCGGGTCGACAAAATTTCAATTAACATAAGGGTTGATATAAATTACGTTACTGCATTAAAAATTGCCTCGTTTTTCTAAGCCTTGCCTTCGTTACGTGTATCCAAATCGTAGCTAAACATGTTTACATTGAAACCTTCTAGATGTGAGATTAAATGATCAAATGCTGCCAAACGAGTGTAAACGCATTCGAGCAGTGGTCGCTCGAACACTCGCTGAGGCCTTGTCCTTCCAACAGATGTAATCGTAATGCAGAATACGTGTCAGTAATGCGTAATGCGTTTAACTCGTTACTTACCATTCACACAATTGAGGACATATATTCAAAATGATTTCGTCAAGTCGCCACAAATGATGTTACAGGGGAATTACGATTTCGGTTATTTCCAGGATTAGTCGAAACTAATATGGATCTATAACAAACGTTCCCAAATTCGCTTGACATGCTCCTTGAACTCATTATCCGGCAAATCGATAATAGCTAAAGAAAAAGGTTCATCAACTGTGTATAGATAACGCGTACGTGACGCTTCTAGTGTTGTAAGCTTAGTTAATCTATGGTTACTGCTTATTCTATACGGACCACATGTATATTTGTCAGGATTGTATGAAAAAAATTAAATGCTATATATAGATAAATGATATGTATAAACGACCCACCCGATATGTGGTATATTTAGTAAAATAATAAATGAAACAGAAGTAATAAGAGTTACCTTACCATCGTTACCATCTGGTTACCATCGTTATCGGTATTTGGAGTATTTCTTCCGTAAGTCTTATATATGTATGTATAATGCATCTATATAATGAAGTCATAAACAATATTTATCACTCGCTTACATTTTCAACGCTAGCTAAACTTTATGAGATACATACAAACAATAGAAGCGTTTTACCTTACAATAAAACGCATATTAATTTACTTACCTTATTCGAAGCTTACTTAAGAGATAGGCACTTCCGTTTCCCGCCGGCATGCCCACTTTTGACAGTTAATACATCCGACTTCCGGTCATATACCCTTCTTGTCTCGCCCCACCATGGCAGAGAGGCGTATTTATAGAGAGACGCCATCTTTTAACTTCATTGAGTCGAATAATAATACCAGGCAGAATTTAAAATATTAAGCTTCGAATAAGGTAAGTAAATTAATATGCGTTTTATTGTAAGGTAAAACGCTTCTATTAATTTGACTTGACCTTATTCGAAGCTTACTTATGAGACTTGTTTGTTATCGCCTGGTGGTGGTAGAGACACCGACGCCAATGTGATCTAAATAAGCCAGATTCACAATGGGAATCTAATTACACAAGAATTGACATTAATTAGCAGTGACTACAGAGGTATTATCAATTGTGAATAAAACCATGTATTCAAAAAGGCAATTCCCTCTCAAAGATGCCTTAAACATGTTTGAAACCTTATTGCATTTGACACTCGAGTCCCAGAGTGTTGCAAAGTGGAATTTGAGGATCTACAAATATTGTCACCGCTACTACCTGTATTTCATTAATACTTAATACAGTAATTATTAATACAGAAATACTAAATCCTCCAACCAAATCCTTAACATGGTTTGCATTTGTTTTAATAAAGGTAACTGGGAACTAAAACGTTCACCACATTTTAGTATATAATCGTTAAATTTTCAGAAACTACATCGTTTCTTAATTGCCTTTAAACGAGCCGTCGTTATGGACGGATTCGGTTTCACCGCGGTAGATTTTAATAGATTTTAAAATCATACGATATGAGAATCTATTTGGTCCGCACTATGACTATTATAAATAATTTTACCTAAAACAGACTAGATTGATCGAAATCAAGCCACTTCTCTACTACTCTGGTTTTAATATTAGTAATGTGCTCTGCACCATCACCACATGAATCTGTATACCAAGCGATATAAAAAGTTTTACACATTAACCTATTATTTGAAAAGGGGTTTAAGAGCCGTCAATGATTCCTTCTAGTAGTAATCTAGAAGTAGTACGAAAGTTAGCTATTAGACACAATAGCTATCTAAGCAAAAACACCCCAAGTGATATTCAAAACAATCGTATGTAAAAATCACTGGGTTAAAATAACCAAAAGATTCATACTAGTATCGAAAGTCTTCAGAGCTTAGAGAGAGATCTAGTCAATTTGGAAATAGTAAAATCTTTGGCTTGGCTCTAAATAAGCGCAAGAACGCTTAATTTTGAGCCAAACATATAGTGGTGACGAACTCCTTTACAAGCACTCTTGATCTAGCAGTTTTGACAACAAACTTAGAAATGTCTCGAAAAGAAACCAATCATTTTACCAATTAGAAATGATTGATGATGATGAGATACCATACAGTAATCTAAAGAAATTTCTGTTGTTCCTACCATTATGTTCAAAGCCGAACGAAATGGTTTGCCCGCACCATTATACCTTATTGATGTGGCGAGCGATCCGATCGTTTGCCTGAGGCTAGGGCGCGCGCGGCGCGGGGAAGTGGCAGAGTCACCTCGCGGAACGCAAGGCACTTGCGACGCTACGCCTCGCTCCCCGTTGTCCGCACCCACTACAGGTAACAGATGCATCGCTCTCATGCTGCCTCACTCAAACTAGTTCAGCGAAGTTACGTGACAGTCTTGACTGCAACCATTAGTGCCGCTGCGTACTCCTCATTTGGTTCTGTTATTTTGGGTTATTCTAACGAATATTTTTCGCTGCAATCAATTTATTAGAGGCATGACCATGACATGCAAGTTATGTTAACTAGACATGCAAGTTATGTTAAGGGCGCTAGACATGCAAGTTATGTTTAGGGCGCTACATAGCACCTTTAAGATTCTATGAAGAAGCTACGCAAATTCTAGTGACTTTACTAGTACACGGAATAATAGTCTTCATGTTGCAAAAACGTTTTGCCGAAGAGTTTAGAATCGTTGCAAAAACGTTTTGCGAAATTTGTTCATGGCAACAGTTCGACCTCTTTTGGCAACAGTTCGACCTCTGAAGCCAGTCGGAAACTGCTTAAACTACCGAGTATCAAACCTCCAATTTAATATCCTCACATCCTTCAATTTAATATCCTTACATAGATGCTTCTGCTTAACACCCTGCGCCGGTTCCTTCTAATTTCTCGTGCTCCTGTCGGAAGTCTTCACATACAAATAATAGCGTTGACATAGCCTGTTTAAGCTGAACGTGCGCCATTTATAACCCTTGGAAGAGTTCCTTATTTTTGTGCTATTGTAAACGGCTAGTATATGTAACCTACGAGGATGAGTTACGATGACTAACTAAGCTTTACGAGCTTTACGTTGATTTCTATAAAAAAAAAAAATTAATAATAATCTCATATTGATATAGTGATTGCTGAACCAATAACATGTTGCAGTCGGTAAGAGGAAGCTTGCTAGGTAGCAAGGATTCCATGTTGCGCCTGCCAGAACACTATTTTATATTTCGCGTACCACTGCGGGGAGACGCACGATCGTTAGATTGAGTTATTAGGCTTCGGCCAGAAACCATGTTTTGAACATGCGAGGACACACCGAATAACAGCCATAACCGTTAATGTTATCCGAACGTGTTGTGTTCCTGCAAGAGTTCCTATCATCCTATCTGCTCCTGCGACTGCCAAGCGACTTAACCGTCCATTCTCCGAAGTCTCTCCAGACGCAATTTGGTGTACACGTAAATGACTGGCATATCACAAATTCGCGGTAAACGCACGCTCACACTTAGGACAGGTCAACACACCGTTACTATAAGGTCAACACACCGTTACTATAATTATATTGTATAGCTTTAAGTGGTCTGGGTTCCTATATATGTATACACAACTCCTGCGCGCTGGCATATATATGTATACACTACTCCTGCGCACTGGCACCTACTAACCTCTATGATGTGTGCGGTCCTGGGATGAGACTTCGAATAACCTTGCGAAGGTTCTTATATATAATTTGTGTGACCTACATTGAAACACCAACTAATGCTGCGAGGGTTGCTTCCATAATTCACGTGCAACCGAAAAGAGGCACTGAATAATCCTCTAGCGTTCCTGTGAGGAGACACTGAACAAACTGTGCGGATGCAAGGAAGCACTGTTATAGCCCTGCGCGGGCTCGTTACGTGATTCGCGTGCTCCTGTACGGAGGCACTGAATAGCCCTGCGCGGGCTCATTACGTGATTCGCGTGCTACTGCACGGAAGCACTGTTTAGCCCTGCGCGGGCTCGTTACATGATCCGCGTGCTCCTGTACGGAAGCACTGTATAGCCCTGCGCGGGCTCGCTACATGATCCGCGTGCTCCAGCGCGGAGGCACTGAATAGCCTGCGCGGGTTTGTAATGTGATTGGTGTGCTCCTGCGCGAAGGCGCTGAATAGCCCTGCGAGATCTATTTACGTGATTCGCGTGCGCCAGCGCGGAAGCACCGAATAACCCTGCGCGGGTTCGTAATGTAATTGGTGTACTCCTGCGCGGAGACACTGAATAACCCTGCGCGGGTTCGTAAGTGTACTCCTGCACGGAGACACTTGTAGCCCTGCGCGTGTTCGTTACGTGATTCGCGTGCTCCTGCGTAGAGGCACGGAATAGTCCTGCGCGAGCTCGTCAAGTGGTTCGTGTGCTCCTGCGCGGAGGCACTGAATAGCCCTGCGCGGGCTCGTTACGCGATTCGAGTGCTCCTGTACGGAGACACTGAATAGCCCTGCGCGGGTTCGTTGTATTATTCGAGCTTTACGTTGACCCTGAATAACCCTGCGAGGGTTATTTATAAACCCTGCGCGGGTTATTTATATACCCTACGAATAAATATACCCTACGCGGGTCATTTATATAATCGCAGTAATCCAGCACTGACAAATAACCCTCCGCTGGTTATTTATATAGACTTAATCCTGCACCGATACTGAATAACCTGCTAGTGGATCATTACATTATAATTGACGTGCTCCTGTCGTGCCCAAGCGAGCACGACGAGACAATGTGCCATTTGGAGACGTCAAATTTATCACTTCCCACGAGCCCGAGGGTTAGGCCCACATTCGCAAAAATCCGTGCAAGCTGTAGCATTTAAGAGTCTTCGAGCTTGCATAGCGCTCGTACGAGATTCTTCGTCTGACAACAGTTGGTAGTTCGCATACTGGTTATTTGACCATTGCTTTTCTCAATCACAGCAATTCTGCTTTTCTCAATCACACAGCAATTCTCCACAATCCCAAAAATCCATGATCAGTAACTTCAAGCTGTATCACCACAAGGTATGGCTTACCCTAGTATCCCGAAGAAATACCGCTAAAAATAAGTTTATATTAAAGAAATGTATTGATTATTCAAAAATAAACTGTCGTGGGACTTTAAAAAGTAATTAAAATATTATTTAGGGTAAACAATAATAATACGGCATGGCTTCGCTGCAGGCATTCCAACGATCTGAATCTCTAATTGGATATTCAGTGAATGCATAGTTTCGAAATAATAATGCTTCCTACTAAAGCTCGCAATTTATAACACCAGTACTATATGGTATTGTGTAGAGGGTAGTATTACTACTATGTACTTCGATATATCATCGATATATACTGCAGCGCACATATTTACCGCCCCCCCTTTTTTTTGACATTAATTTAGGGGAAGGTTGGATTTTCAGTACCATTCGAGTGCTGTCCAACCTGTATTAACCTTTGATGAGCATAGCTCTTTGGCTAAATTAATATTAAAGGAGCAGCACTTTAGAAAATGACCGAAAATTATCAAAAATAAAAATGTTACCGAAAATTATCAAAAATAAAAATGGTAAGTCGAACGGGATACCCGTTTAGCATAAAACTTAACACTATAATAAAATAGTCAGTTATTTAAAACTGATGTAGTTTGTACTCACGTGATCATTTTTCAACGAAAGGTATCGTTATATTATTAAAAACGTATCTACTAGTTTCTCATTATTTTCCACGTTCCTCAGCAAAAGTAAAGGGTTAATATGTAAAAAGCTACTTACGCGGCACGTACAATACTTTTTACCAATCCTTTAAAGAACATATTAACACTGTTTCGTACACTTGAAAAGTAGATACTTAATATTTTATGAAAATATTATCACACTATTGCTTTCTTTTATATACGTATAAAAGTAAAATAATAAAATATTTTCCGCAAATATTTTTCACGGTCTGTTCTCGGCGGGGAACAAGACGCCAATGAAGTTAAAAGATGGCGTCTCTCTATAAATACGCCTCTCTGCCATGGTGGGGCGAGACAAGAAGGGTATATGACCGGAAGTCGGATGTATTAACTGTCAAAAGTGGGCATGCCGGCGGGAAACGGAAGTGCCTATCTCTTAAGTAAGCTTCGAATAAGGTCAAGTCAAATTAATATACTACAGAATTCTGTACATTAAAAAAGCCTACATGTAAGTACCTGACACTATATGTATATATCTTAAGGAAAAGCAACATAAAACGATTCTTATCTTTTCCATAATATTTAAAAAAATATGGGTCATTCACAAAGTTGTCTTGACCAATAAATTATGAATCCTCATTGAATGGAATATTTTAGTTACGCGAGGCATATATTGTAGAACAAAATTACACAGTATAATTAATATCTTGAAAGAGACCGCAACTTTTGCGAGATTTACGAAGCTAATTTGATTTTAATTTACTGTAAATGTCAAATCTCCAAAACATTAATCGGATAGTACGTATCTACATTTGTTTGGTGTCTTATGAAGCCGTGTAAGTTAATATGTTGAATTCATGTAAAGTCGCAGCGAGTCGTTAGTGTAATAAAGAAAATTGAGACATTCATAAGCAATGCCGACAGAAGTGAAAATTGAACACAATGAAATAACTTCGTTCACTTTTGAATTTTTAAATTAATTTTAGTATGAAACATTTAAATCACATAATTAGTATATTGAAATTATTAACATTAGTCTGGTTGTCACATCTATTGGCGCTACGAACAATAATTGCATTTTATACAGTTTATTAATTAATTAAACATGACGGGCTGCACAATCTCAATACAAAATATCAATATTGGATTTACACAGGCCGCTGTACTACGACGCGTCGCTAGGCTGACGCAAGCCGTGCAAGCGCAATAGGATTGGTCACGCTTACTAGCATCTCATGACGCGAAATTATAAATTTATCCCTTGCCAAAAATACTGCTGAACGCGCCTAAAGAAGTTTTCACTTCAATAAATATTACAACTAAATTTTTTCACATTTAATGTATAGATTCATATGGTTGCATCAAAATAATTATCAGTAGGGTCAATGACTTTGTGAGGAGAGGCAGGAGGAATTGATGTCCGTAAAATCGCTTCTGACACCAGTTCTTTGTCCTTAATTATCAGACATGAAAAAATTTGTGGTACTCAATGACGCACGCCAAGTACGTTTAAAAAATGGTTTTTAATTGTTAAATTTACCAAAAAAATTTTTCAATTATTAAAAATCATAACGGCTACTTGGTCTGTTTTTTTTTTTTTTACATCTTTTTATAAGATGATAATTTCTCCTTAGTATTTTTCTAAATGAAGAGTTGTGAACGTGTACTTGGCGCAATTTTTTACAGTGGAACTGTTTTTGTTCGGATTTTATAATATTTGTTAGACATATCAGTCGGCATGTTGCGGCACGGATTTTACGTTAAAACGGTAACCAATCCGGTTTTCCTTAATGCTACAAAATGTAAATGGAACAATTTACAGGACAAATTGTTTGTATAATTCAATTATTATAATATTATACCTTATGTGGTTTTAAACACCTTTTTTTTTTCTATGACAATATATTATTAGTACATCAATATCACCTCGGTGACATGAGTACATGACGTACTTTTATGTTATGTTTGAGTACATAAAAACAGCGACCACTAGCTAATTCCTGTTTTTCCTGACCAAAAGATTAATGAGGATATCAGAGATTCGCGTATGATAACAATTACATTTTATTTATTAAAGAAATGTTAATAACATAGCAACTTGCGCACAAAGTACGTGAGTATGATTATTGATGATTTGAGTTTATTAATATTCATCTAAAAATAATACCTCTTTTATTACAATAAAATCTTGCTACACAAGACAAACAGACGAAATACGAGTATCGTAGCCGCGATATGGTCATCAACATTTGTGGTGGTGGTAGGCTAATAGCCACCACCCTTAAAACCCCACGGAAGAAAGGGCATTCAAATCACTAAAGGATTATTCTTGGAAACATTTAGGAATCGATAACGTATACGGTGCGATAAAGCCACATTCAACGTTAAAATAAACAAATGACGGCCATTACAAAATAATTCTTGCTGATTATAATTATTTAAGAAACAACTACAATACGAGTCTATTTTACAAAACTCTTTTGACTAATTATCACTCTCAAGTTATAGATTAGTCAAGAATATTGGTCAATTAATCATTAGAATAATCAATATAGAAATGTATGCTTGTACCTTCGCAGTTTTTGCAAATATAATTACAGTTTCTTACGCTAATATTTGACAGCAAAACATTTTTCGTTTCATTATAAGAATCAGTAAAATTTATTTAAAAAAATACATATGAATATTACAAGGCCTTTATTTTTATGATTTCGATATTTATCTCTCGAAAATGTCTGTTCACAAGTACGATATTAACTAACATAAATGTCGATTAGGTTAAGGGCGAAGTATAAAAAGGAACTTCATCAGCTTACGGTTCGGAAAAGTTTACGATCTTATACGTAATTGAACAGAACTATCGGGATCATTTGTATAGAAAAAAAGTAGTTAGTGATAATGAAACAGCTCATTTTATTTTGTTTTATACGACAGAAGAAAGAAATGGCTACAGGGCCACCTCATGTTAACGATCAGATGGCCCATCGTCATCTGTATTCACGTTTGTGTGCCCTTAACGAAGAATTTCATCCGAGGTTGGACAACACTACAAAACGTTCTAGAGTTACCATGTGATTTAAAGTTGATATTGATTTATTTGAAGCAACAACAATATACACTCTGTCAAGGGTTGCAATAATGTATTTACAGGTGTACAAAAGTATTAAACTATTGACATTAAACAAGAAAAGAAGTAAGGTACCTCGTTATTTTTGATGTGAATAGGTGTTTTTGGCAAGAGATAAATTTATAATTTCATGTCATGATATGCTCGTAAGCGTGACTGACCGTGTCAAACAAGCGACGCGTAGTATAGCAGCGTGTGTATGGCTAATAAATTAATTAAAAAATTATATAGGTAGTTATTGTTCGGAGTGTCAATAGATTTATAAACCAGACCAGATTTATTTGTTAATAATATCAATATACAAATTATGAAGTTTAAATAAGGCATACTTTTATATCATTGTTTTGAGTTTTGGAAAAGGAAAGACAAACAAATGCACAGACGAATGGAAAGAGGTGCTGCAACTGAGGTCACACTAGAGCAAATTTATTAAGTAGAACTGCCTTCTCTTATTCGAAAAACATACGAAGATCTTCGATTAAAAGACCTCGACGCAAAACACCTTCTCAGAAAGGACCTCTCCTAAGTCATAGACTTACTCAAAGTATAGTATACTCGAAACTCCTCCGGACAGTTACACTGTGCGCCGTGTAACCCTACATTTAAAACTAGATTTTGTTTCGTGAGACATATTCGCTCCCATTCCTGGATACGACAGCGTTCGATGTTGACGGATGCACCAAGGAGTACATCCTCGTTATTATAAACGTTATGTCTGCTAAAACCAGCTGAAAATCAAGAATACTATATTCAATTAAGGCCCTAAGAAGTAGCTTATGGACGTCATAATTACCACCGGTTCGGGAAACAATCTGACTGGATTGAGACCGAGAAGAACCGGCAAGAAACTCAATCTGATTTACCTATTTAGTATACATTACACGTCATTATCGTTTTCAGTGGATGCACAGAGAAGGGCTTCATTTCCAAACGTCACTATCGTTCACATATTGATCCACTCTTTAATAATAGTCTTTAGACATCACAACCCGCTTGGCGTGGCAATTAAACTTACAATCCGGCAAATTGGTAATATACTTTGGGACTTTGTTATGAAACCTAACACTATTCCCCAAAAAACTGTTACCGGTTTTACTGAGTGTATAATACGGGACGACCAATGGGTATTAGTCTCTGAAATTTGACATGTTTCCATTTGTATCGGTGAAAAAGAAAAATCTGTCTTGACGGGGATTGTATAACACTTTAGGGTTACACGAAGCTAATGTTTAGTGTCACCACTTATAAAGATATTTTTTAAATTTTTTATTATTGGGGGCAAACGAACAGATGGATCATCTGATGGTAAATGATAACCACCGTCCATAGACACTAGCAACACCAGAGGATTCACAAGTGCGTTGTCGGTATTTCAAAGAAGTGTATAAGCTCATTTCTTGGAGGCTTGTAACTCGTAATGGTTTAACGTAAACACACCGCTGTTGGGAGTCGATTTCACAAGGTCGAAGTACGAGGCAGAAATATCCTTGAGAACGTCACCGTGAAAAACCTACACCCATCCAGATGATGTGTGGACGGGTGGTGGATGATACTTCAGTTTCAGGCGGGTTGTACGATAGTGGAATTGAGCGGCGGGTATCAGTCCAAACAACTCCTTCTGAACACTCGCCGTTGTAGATGCGATAAAGGACGCAAAGATACGCGATGTCCCGACGCAGTGACAATGATTCAAGCCGATCGAATATTATCGATGAACGTGGACAAGGTCACGGGCAGAGTGGAGTGCATTGGAACATGTACACAATTGAAAAAGTAACTAAAATTCACATCTGACTCATATATTTTAAACCGCATTACGGTAAAACCATTGCTTCGACATAAAGAAATACTTTAATGTCTAAAGGTACAATCATTTTATATCTGAATCATGAGAATATACCTAATACCTTATAAGCAACATTTAAAAAAAAAAGTAATTGGACCAAACCAGTTTGTGCTCAGTTGTATGAGACAAGTTCAAGGCTACGGAGTCACCTCCAGGTATATTGGTTTGAGTTTTTCGCAATCATATCTCATAATATATTATTGTTCATTCTTTGTTTGACAGGGTAACAATATTTATATGGATATTATATTCAAACATATTTTATTTTAATTACATAAAAACACAATATTATTCTCTCATAGTATATTACAAGCCAAAAAGACGTGTTTGTTTTTAGGTTATTCGTTCGTCACATTAGATTTTTCTTTTTTTTTTATAATCTGTATATTGAGGAAGGTTATAGACTATATAACCTCATGCTATAACGCTAAGGAGCGGAGGAAGTATTAATTAAACAAAGTATAGGTCGAAAAATACTTGTTATATCAAATGCGAGAATGAAATGTGAAATCGGTGTGAAATCGTGAGGCAAAAAAATGTAGACCGAAGTTCTTTATCACAATACATACATTACTTTAAAACAATTGAAAGATTTTCCCGTGACGACCCTTTCTGTCCACTTATTGGTCAAAGGCAGCCAACAGGTTCGCACTGGCTTACGCCTGCGCAGTTACGCCCGATTCACATTATGATGCCGTATATTTAAAAATTTTATAAAGCAAAGTCGCTTCTCACGTATCTTCGTCTACAAATTTTGACGTGGTTTTTATTAATCTTTAGAGAAATATCTGTATATTTGCATAAATTAGAAAAAAAAGATGTGTTCTAATAAAGGCGTAAAGAGTTGATTAGTAACCTGGCTAAACGTTATGGGGAACATCAAAATAATGTACCTACTACGCAGTTGTGCATCTCAGAAAAGTCTACAGAAGTCTTGATGGTATATAAGATATACTAGTTGATTCCCGCTACTTCGTCTGCGTTGTTTACTATCACAACTGTTCTGTTGTATCTCAAAAGGATTAGGCAGCGTTTTCGACAAAAGTTCCCAGGTGGCTTGACTTCTTGCGACACTTCCAACATTTACCGTTGTTTTTCAACCGATTTAAAAAAAAAACCTGTATAAATTATATAAAAAAAATTAACTTTCCTCTTCAATCACTCTATTTATTAATGAAACCACATGAAAACCCACTCAGTAGTTTTTGATTTTATAGCGAAATGACAGACAGGCAGACACGTGGAGGAGGACTTTGCTTTATAATATATAGTGATATATGTCTGTCTCATAATGATAATATCCACAGTAACCATTGTTATCTCTTACATATTATTTAAAAAATATTGCTTATTTTTCGGTTAGTTTAATGACACACGATATTAATTCATTTATTTGTTAACCGATAATATGTTTATCAATATTAATATACTAAAAAAGGAACATCGTTCCAACCGAGCGTTCCACGCCAATCATGTATTTCTTTTTTATACTTATACTAGTGAACCCGGCGGACGTTGTCCCCCTGTGCCCTGATAATAAATTAAAACCTTGACAAATTATATACCTTAATCTTTCTCGTGAATCACTTTATCTACTGGTGAAAACCGAATAAAAATTCGTTCAGTAGTTTTTCAGTTTATTACAAACAGACAGACAGACAGACGTGGCAGACGACTTTGTTTTATAATATGTAGAAATAGACTTAGATTTCATGTACTTCCTTATTAAACCAATTAATAAATGTGATGTAAAATAAAAATATAATATATTAATAAATAATATAAATAAAATAAAAATATATTAAAAATAAAATTAAAAAAATATTTAACCATTGTGATCAAAAATATTAACTGATTTTTCTGTGAAAGTGTATTCATACTAAAATTTAATTCGTCATATACAAAAGCTAATTTTGTTCATTCAGTACAAATGTATTAAATCACACATTGCAATAGTTCAACGATTTTAATTACCATTGTACTTCTACATATCTATCTACATTATTATTTTTATTAAATGGTTGCGTAATGAATGTAGATTTAAATTCTGAATCTTAATTTTCAAATTAGATGCATCTATTAAAATATTTCTATTTCCGTTCTGACGAAATATGTAGGTACTCGTAATTTGGAGGCCAATTGGCTATTTTGTTTATAGTTGCGAGCAATCAAGGTATTACTACCCAAAGCCCCACATTACTTATAATTCTAGTACTGTTAGAGGAAACTCCATTCGGTATTGTATATAATTTTTCTAAAAAAAAATCCGAGATTCATTAATTGGGTATTAATATAGAAATCATCGTTGAAGCACGCTACGTGTAATTGCTCAGTAGGTAACACACTACAAGGAAACTATTGGCAATTAAAATATATTGTAATATATATTATCTGTATACCACAATATATATTGACTAATAATTATGGCGGTGGATTCCTAACACGTACGCAATTTACGCGCTGGCAGGTGGTGACGATTTACAGAAATATAATTCTTGGAGCTTTTTTATATACATATGTAGCTGATAATAGAATACTAGGTGACTCGGCCACGCGTTGCTGTGGCACAGTTCTTACACGTTGAATTAAAATTATTATAAAGTATTTGGTATTAACAGAACACGTGCACCATTAAATAAACTGGGGTTGAAAAAAATTCAAAACTAAAACGTGCCGCCATCTATGAGATATTTATAACAGTCGGTCTTACAGCTTTCTGTCAACAAACTAATTTAAAGCGCTATCTATTCGAGACTGGTGAAACTTATAATTAATAACAATAATACACGTTGACAATCTATTAATTTGTAAAAAAAAAATAATGAGGCCGTTAATCAAAATACAAAATGATTCTATCTCTCAAATTAGACCAAATTATATATAAATGTCAAGTTTCATGAAGATCGGTTGAGTAGTTTCAGAGTTCATCCTGGGCAAACACCATGACAATGGATATTTATATATTTAGACTAGATAGTGTCCACGATTTATAACGACTTAGTTTTTGTGAAACTGAGTTCCTTAAAACAGCTTGCGGTAGGAGTTGAATGGTAAAAATCGTCACGTAAGGTACAAGCGTTTTGCTCTCTCCATGCGACTTTCTTTCTGTTTCTGTTCCTTTTCATTGTAAATGAGTGTTAGTGTACGTGAGTGTATTGAAGTTTGAGAAAAAAGTATTTAGGATCGTGCACCGCCAGTTGTACCTACAACCTAAATATTGTTGATGACTCGACCACGCCACGTAGTGTCTCAATTAAAAATAACTCAAAATTAAAACGAGGCGCTATCTATAAGATATCTATAACAGTCAGTCCTACAATCTTCTGTCAAGAAACTATATTAAGCAATACTCAACATTGGCAATCACTTAATTTGTAATTAAAAATATAAGGGCCAATAATAAAAATATAAATTATCCTATCTCTCAACTTGGACCAAAGTTGAGTAGTTTCAGAGGTCATCGTGGACGAACATCATGTCACTGGATTTTTATATATTCAGACATAATTAACTATTTTAAGTTACCTTTCTTAAAATCTCTGCTTAGCTACTAGTCTTATGAACATCGATTCAGCTTCTCGTAGGTTAGTCGTGACAAACACTTTTATTTATCTTTTCCTATTATAATTAAATCTAATTAATTTAATTACTTGAATAGTTATTTAATATTTTATTGTTCTTGTATTTATTTTATTCTCCGGAGGAACTAAATGTCGATTAAAAACAAAAAAAAAAAACAAATAATGTTTTCTTGAAAACGGCAACGTCGCGATCATATCGGTGTCTCTTTCAAATGCGTTTAATTTCCTATCTTTCTTTTCTTTTTACTCATTTGTTCAATAATAATGCTCACTTCATGTTTCGTGTTTGTGATGACGTCGAATTTTAATAATGGACAAGAAAATTGCCTGTTGATTTCTTGTTTCTTTTTCACGTCTATACATATAAAACGTAAATGCAAATATCTAAATTATATATAACATTACAATAAAAGTATTAATTCCTTATATAATTTCAGAGAATTCATGAAAGAACTCATTATATATTAGGTACTCTCAATGAATTGTATATTAAATCATATGTATGTTTAATACAAGAACTGATGCTTTTATTTGTTGTATATGGGGAGTTTATACTTCAAAATTGTTAGTTAGAGATAATTTAATTCCAACCGATTTTTATTAAACTAAACCAACGACGAGCAGTCACCTAGTTATTTGCTTAAAAAGGCTGTGCAAATCAAGGAGAGAATACTTGGGCCGCTTGAGGCTCTTTTCGATGGCAGCATCTGTACCAAAAATAGTGATTAAATCTACTACATATTACTCTTAGAAATGGCTTACGGAAAAAGCACAGTTTAAATTCGTAGGTGTAAAAGAACAAAAATGGTGTGGAAGCATGAAGTTTTTAGACAGAAATTCTACAACGTTGATGGTTGAATGTTTGTTAAAATTCTATCCTGAGGCCACTGCCTTAATAAAGTGTTACTCCAGACCAGAGAGTTGAACTGACAGTTATATGAAGCGCATGATGAGCTAAGGTCCTTATCGTTGTTGAATGCGGTAACTATTTCTACAATATCTTAATGCTATCATTGTACGTAATATTTTACACCAGTTATACTTACGTGTATGTAATTTTTCCCATCATTTACACTTAATAAATATTCTCTATTTATTTCTCTTGTCTCAGTGTATTGCTGAAGAAAACACTTGTTCTGGAACACAGCTATGTAAACATTGCTACTTTGCGTCAGAAATAGTTGTGGCAACGCATAGGTCGATTATTATCTACTCATATATATTATAAATAACAACGAGTGGTCCTGCCCTGAAAATGAAAAATATCCAGGGGTCATATCGCAGCGCCACCCGCTATGTCAAATTATGAATTTAAAGTATACAGGGATACACACATAAATAATTATTTGTTAAAATCGATCCTGCAGTTTATAAAGAGTTAACTGATAAACACACGTACAGTATAATTATATATACAAGTGCTCGTCTAGTGAGCGGACTTTGATCAAACGAGAAAAAAAACTTTTACGATTTTTGATAACACTAAAGCTCGTCAATAGCCAGTAAACAAAAAAAGAATGAAGAAAATCGACTGAGAAACAGGGAGGGAGATATTCTTAACTATTTTCCCACTACTGGTTTATATATAGATAAAGATATGTAGAATATTTACTCTGGAAAACAGTGTCATGTTGTAAATGTGTTCATCACGACCATATAGGCTGCAAGATTTCGATGGACACCGACTTATACTGATAAAAAAAAACTTTCAAAACAGTGCGTATGTCAATGTTTACACACGGAGGAAGTGAAACTTTTTTGGCTTTTATGTATTAAATTATATATGTATGAGAATGCTCATAAACTATGTAGGTACTATACTACTCATTTTTGTATACTACTAGACCCTGACAGACACATATACATACTTACACAAATACCTACATTATGTTTAACGCGTAACAATTTTTTTTCTGCAGTGCTATAAAAAGTTTACTTCAAAAGTGCTGACTGCAGGTGCAGTGAGATATCGGAACCAGTTTTTGTTCAAGTTATGTCACTACTGCTTAGCCTCCATGGAAAAGTGTAATCAAATTATCTCTCTGAAAACTCCTAGATTGTGGTGTCAGAACCTATTTAGTTAAATTCTCTTCAATTTCAGAAATTCTCTATACAATTTTAAACTATTTGACGATATCCACACAAGCCTCATGTAAAATCTATGTAAGTACATAATAGAAATTCACTTTCTAGCAGTAAACATCGGGAATTGCCAAGACCTGCTTCGAATTCCATCACCATCGCAAACTTATACTAAACATAAATATAAATGCAACTTTCATTCGAAGATATCCTAGTGTTAATGTGCATACAATTTCAATGCAATTTGTATGTATAAACAGACAGCTTTTGCTGATATTTATTTATACTTTTACGCTACTTTAAGCATTGTACAGCCAATAATGGCAAATATATATTAATTCTTGGAATGCATATTAATCTATACTAATACTATAAAGCTGGAGGGTTTGTTTGTTTGTCTGTTTGGTTGAACGCGTTAATCTGAGGTACTACTGGTCAAATTTTTTTCAGTGTTAGATAGCTCGTTTATCGAGGAAGACTATTGACTATATATATATATCATCACGCTAAAACCAATAGGAGCGGAGTGCCAATTAAGAATGTTTTAAAATCGTTTTATTTTTCCTTTTGAGAGCTTCCGCTGCGTGTTAGCGTTAGCGTTAACTATTCCACGCGGACGAAGTCGCGCGCAGAAGCTAGTAATACATATTATTAAAGTCTTTAGTTAACGGTGAAGAAATACAAAAACATTGGCGTAGTACTTGTGGCTACTGGTTTGGCTCTACTAATTTTAATAATAAATTTATTAAAATAAACATAGACAGATCGTGTCATTAATACATATGAAAAAATGAAATAGAAAATCTCTGATAAGGTTGAAATGATTTTGGTAAGACTTTTACATGTAGATGTTTTATACTATCTCGATATAGTGATGATTTATTTTCCAAACCTGTTTGTTTCGTACAGAGATCAATTGGAATTGGCAACATAAAGGGAGAGAGGAGTGATCACAATTTGATACAATTCACTATTCACTCCTTTGACGTGTTGCATGAGCCTAACATTAAAGTCACCAATATTTGTTAGTCCTGATAGATACAAGTCGGAGAGTCGTAATTTCAAGGTCTGTTAAATGTCTTAAGATTAGCGATCACATGCTTAGCAAAATTATCGAACGATTTGATTGCAGACTCCTTCTCCTTTAAGCTCAAAATATCAAATGGACATGTACGAAGATTATCACAAAGCAATATGTGTTCTAGTCTCTTCGTGGTAAACCTGGGACAATCTTGAAGCAAGTGTTCAAAGTTTTGCACAGATGTGTTATCGCAGGGGCAGGTGTTGTCGTCAATAATCTTAAAGCGATTAAGATATTGCTTACAATATCCATGTCCAGTTAATATTTGTGTCAATTGGAATGAAAGTCCAATACATGTACGTAATTTTGTAATATAATGATTGCTTAGGTTTTTTTATATCATAGAATGCAAACGAACAGGTGGGTCACCTGACTTTAAGCGGTCACCACCGTGCATAGACACTTGCAACACCAGGGGAGTCGCAAGTGCATTTCCATCCTGTGTTTAGGGGGAGGAGGAGGAAGGAAAGGGGAAAGTGGAGAAAGGGAAGGTTAAGAGAGGTGGGTTCCGGCGCTCTCACTGACCGAACGAAACGCAACAATGCAAACACTGTTACTTAACGTCGGTTTACTGTGGGCCGGGTGGTACTACCCCGAACCCATTAATGCTGAAACCAGTAATAGATTCAGCGTGGCTCTACCACCTACTAAAATGGTGATAGAGCTTGATAGAAAATATATCACTATATGTATATGTATGTATATGTCATTAAATGACGTAAAATATTAAACACTCTACAAGCCTAAAGGGGACCGACTATCGAATGGAGCTGCCCGAATGGTGACAGGTGCATGGCGACAGATTTTCAACTTTCAAAACAAAAGTACTTTATTTAATTAAGGTCTTGAGAAGGCGCTTATAAGCGTCAAAACTACCACCAGTTTGGACAAACAACCCAGTCATCGAGTAAAAATAATTAAAGTGAAGGATCACGTTTCACTTACTAGTGACAACTAGCCAGGCGGACTTAGGAAAAATCCTGCCACCGTGCTATGATGATGTCATGTTCATCATGATGTCTTTCTTCATCGAACTCAGTCGCGAGGATTCGAACTTACGTCGGTCGACACGATGTCCAATGGTAAAGGTAAAGTCCAGAGGTAGCAACTAAGCCATCATCGCGTAAAAATTCATCGCAGTAGAGCTGCGAGTAGGTGTTTCTACATCTTTACTATATAATTGTTAAAGACTTAAGAAGTGACAATCTGCTTTGATAATGTTATTATTTTCCGGTAAGAAATAAGTAAACACAATAACCACGTTTTTCGTATGTAGTCGCGGTATAAAAAATAGTTCTTATTTACCAAAATTTACATAAAAGTAGATATCACAAAAGACATTAAGTTATCATGTATATTTTAAATCGTCATTTGTACGCATAAATTCCTGGCTATAACGTATTTATTATGTGACCTTATCTTTATATATAAAGTTGAGATGTGTGTATACATGTCTCTAATTCTTATTCTCCTAGACGATTTGAGTGATGCTGATATTCTTTTGTTCTATACTATTATGGGTATACTTGTCTAGTTCGTATATACTCGTACGTGTGTACGTGTGTGTACGTGTAGTTATAGTCGAAGACGGTAGTTAGCGCTGTTATGAAGATTTTGTTTTACCTTCCCAAAATAAAATCCCAGATTTTCAGCTTCCCATCTCGCCAAGATTATTTTTTTATCAGTAATTTTGAAGTGAAAACTTCTTTAGGCACGGTGAGCGGTATTCTTTTGGCAGGAGATAAATTTATAATTTCGCGTCATGTCATGCTAGTAAGCGTTACCGCACGTATTACGCTTAGTAGTAGACAGTAACTAGTGATAAGATCCTGTGTACCTCGTCTAATATTGATATTTAGTATTAAGATTGTACCGCCCATTATATGATGAATTAATACACTGTATAAATAAGTATATAATTATTATTCGGAGTGCCAATAGATATGAAAGAGTCACTAATGATAATGATTTCAATTCACAAATTATGACATTTAAATAATTCACACTATAATTAATTTAAAAATTAAAAAGAGAACACAGTTTAAATTCCATTCTTTTGAGTTTTCACTTCTGTCGGCAGTTCTTATGACTGCCTCGACTTGTTTATATTCATAACTCATTAGATATTTAAGAATAATAATAATCCAAGTGTATTAGAAGAAGCCAAATTAATTTATGATTCGGTGGACGTCGGTAGGAATTTGCGTAAATTTGACTCAATTTTTTTAAAAATATAACATGTTTAATAAATAAGGGAAACTTGTTCTTGTTGATCAAATCCTTAAAAAAAAGAAATCATAAATCTGTAACAGGACAACATCTCTCCACTAGGTACGCTAGTAAGTTTAATAAACTCCTAGGATCAAGAAACACGGTTAGTACTATTTTTTATTGTAAACAGCTCTGAGGTACCGTTATGAATAGTAATTATAACAGCTTACGTGAGAATCGATTGTTCAATGCATGTGACGTTGTTACAAAAAACCCGCCTAATCGTATGTTAACGCTGACGTGGCTACTGATACTATTTTGTACATTTATTATTTAAAAAAAAAACATCTTGACGCAATTAATGGTTACTATTGTATAACAAATAACTCTAGTATGTATTTCAAAATTACAATCATAAATACATATTTTTTTTATGAATGTTTTAATGGTAAAGCTTTGAACTTTTAATCGTCAACATTTTGTGTAACGAAAAGTGGTGCGGCGAAACACTGTGTCGGGTAGAGTGTTGAAAACACCGATTCTCATCCGATCACCGAAGTTAAGCAACACCACATGACGTTGGCTTTTGTTGTATTTATCACTACTATAGTGTGTCTTTAGGACATCCTGTTCTTTTTTATTGATTATATTTAATAGTAACAACCCTTTTGATATTTATGGCAACGGAGAAAATAGACTTGTGTTTAGTAACTAACTGTTATCAGTGCAGTGGCTTCAACCGCGTGGAATTTGCCAAAAAAATATATTCAGTGTATACGTGCACGTGAGGCATGTGGTTCTGGACATTGTTTCTTTAGTTTATTATATTTGCACGGAACTCATTTTTTTCTTATAATATTAGCTATCCACCAGTAAAAGTCCCGTTAAATCGCTTCTACAGTTTTGGAGATAAGTCGGTACAGCAAACAGACAGACAAGAATTCCTAAAATTGGTATTTTGTTATAAGTATGTGCTTTGGTTTTCATTCAGTAAAAGGCTGTTATTTTGAAATTACAAACAGACAAATCAAATATCCTGAGTTTTGGAGACATGTACAGAGTGTATTTTATATTTTATTCATAACTAGCTTCTGCCTGCGACTTCGTCCGCGTGGAATAGTTACTATGGGTTTACGCAGCGGAAGCTCTCAAAATGGAAAAAAAAATGATTCTTCATTGGTGCTCCGCTCCTATTATGCTTATCTTATGCTATTATTATTATGTTAGCGTGATGATATAGCCTATATCGTTACTCGATAAATGAGCTATCTGACACTGAAATATTTTTTTAAATTTGACCAGTACTTCCTGAGAATAGTGCGTTCATTTTTTTTTCGAACTGACTACGTTATTGATTTAGCAAGGTCTTAACAGCTTCACCGGGCTACAGTTAGCGCGTTCAACCAACTAAACAACCACTCCTTTATAATATTACTAATCTTCTCTCTTACTTACCTCGAGCCGACATTCAAATTACCATAACTGGTACCATACCATAGCTGAGATTTTATTGTATACCCAGTGCTTTAGCAGTAATGCGTGTTCATACAAACAGACATAGAGACAGACAGACATTTGTAAAAATGAGTGAAATGTATTCTATTACTTATTCCTAGACACCTGCAATTTTTGTTTCACGAATATCTATTTTTAGATATTTTGTACTTTTGTACAGACACCTTAGATTTACATTCTTATTATATATATAGAAGACATATAGATAGAAGATCTTATGTTATTTGAATCTGTATGTATTTTGTAATATTGGTGGTGTTTTACGTAATATAGTTCGGTTATTATGCACTAGTGAAGCGAATGGGAAATAATACCACGGACCATGAATTATAAGATGCCACAAAAACTCCATTGAAAGTTCTGACAAGGCAGTCACCATCTTGTTAGAGCATTGACATTGTAATAATAAAAATATCATTTATTTGAAACTCATAATTACATCCTTATTTCTGGGTACAATTATTTAAAAAATTAGTGTTAGTAACAATAATAAAACAGAAAAATAAATTATAAACAAAACACACAACACAGGATATAACATTAAGTGGCAGGTCCGAGTGGACCTTCTGGTGATGGTGGAAATTCACTGTACGACTGCATGTAGCCGTATGCAGAGAGCCAGCATTGAAGAGTCCCACCGGTCCACCAGCGCACGTAGTATGCTGTTGGGGCTGTCGCGCGAAGAAAGAAACTTATTATCAGAAAAAACTTGTAATATTACCTATTACCTACTTGACAATGGCAGTAATAATTTAGAAGAGTGGTTGCCAAAAATAACACCTTTTTTAAAATTTTAGGTGGCTGAAGCTATTACTGGCTTCAGCATGAATGGGTCGAGTCGTCCGGGGTACTACCACGCGACCCACAGAAACACCCACGTGGACTAACAGTGCTTTTATTGTTGCGTTTCGTTCGGTCGGTGAGTGAGAGCGCCAGAAGACCAACCCCCCCTCCCCCACTCCACCCTCTCTCAAAAACAGGCTGGCAACGCACTTGCGACTCCCCTGGTGTTGCTAGTGTCTATGGACGGTGGTGATTACTTAACATCAGGTAGCCCAACCTGTCCGTTTGCCTAATATGATATAAAAAGGTTTAACACTCTTCCATTTACTAAACTGGTCACTAGATGGCTCTAAATAATATTTTAATTTTATTAAGTAATTTAACCTGAAAAAAGTCGCGGGCATTCAGTAGTTACAATATAAGAAATAATAACAACACAACACATCGTTATAATATAAACACATAAATAATTTGTAATAAAAACATGCCTACACTTTATTAATTTCAGTATAAAGCGATAAATTGGACCACATACAACTGCTAATTAATATTATCAACAGAGCGTACTGCCCGTGACGCAAATAAAAATGTTTCACCATTAATAACAACCATACAATATTATATATATATTATATTAATAGCCTTACAAAGTATGAAGTAATACATATAAATTCAATATACTTATTTAATATTTGATAAGTCGCATTTGAAATATATGATAGGAGCCAATTAAATTACTACCAACCGTTCAGTGATCGACTGTAATAATAATTTTTAAACTTTGAAAGTTGATGAGGTTATTTTTTTTATCAAAGAATGTGACTTCTGTAACCTTTGAATATATATATATTTTATAATCTTGTTCTATAACGCCAGTTCGAGTGTGTATAAATATGATTTATGTTACAAAACTATTACTTTTTTAGTTATAATCACAGTTCAGAACGTTTGAGATTCGACTTGAAAGTGAAAAGAGATTATTTTATTTCTTTTAAATTATCAAATTTCTCCCATATATTATAACATATTTTATCTTTCTCAGTTCAAGGAGGTGACAAATATGATACTCATATGATTTTATCAACTATATCAAATCTCATGCTCCTCCGTCCGTACAATGTTCTTAAAAGGGGGTACGAATATTTTCATCTATACTAATACTAATAATATAATAATCTATACTAATATTATAAAGAGGTAAAGTTTGTGACGTTGTGGCGTTGTAAGGGATAATCTCAGGAACTACTGGACCGATTTGAATAACTCTTTCAGTGTTATATAGCTCATTCGTCGAGAATGGTTATAGGCTATATATCATCACGCTAAGGCCAATAGGAACGGAGCACAGATGAAAAAGGTTTCAAAATCGAGATTTTTTTTTTAAAGCTTCTGCGGTGTGTCTGCGTTAGCCCAGAGAACTATTACTACGCGGACGAAGTCGCGGGCAGGGGCTATAATCTATATACTAATATTATAAAGAGGTAAAGTTTGTGAGTTTGTGACGTTGTAGGGGGTAATCTCAGGAACTACTAAACCGATTGAAAATTACCAATAGAAAGCCACGTTATTTGTGAGTGTCACAGGCTATATATCATCACGCTAAGGGCAACAGGAGCGGAGCTACAATGAAAAATGTTTTAATATCGGGGTATTTTTTCTTTAGAAAGCTTCCGCTGCGTCTTAGCCTAAAATAACCATTCCACACGTACGATGTCATGGGCAGAAGCTATTAACTAATTATATTATCTACACTAATATTATAAAGAGGTAAAGTTTGTGAGGTTGTAGGGGGTAATATCTGGGGAGTCGGAGAAAAAATGGTCGAACAAAAACTTTTTTTTTTCGAAGTGACTACGCTATTGACCAAGCAAAGTCTTAACAGCTTCACCGGACTACTAAGGCGAGCGCTTAAGGCACTGTTGCCTGATACATGCATTTCGCGACCTATGTGAGCTAACCTAAGCTAAGCTAAGTATTCATACATATATGAGTTGTTGAAACATATATGTGTACCAAGCATACATACCTCAATGACTCTTATATATATTTCGTATCGGATAATATTCTAAACTATTTCAGTTTGATAAGGGGAAAAAATTAAACCCTTTCACTTACATGTGTAAGCGTGTATGCGTGCACGTGTGTGGAGGTGATGTGTGTAATGTTGTCGCAGTGATGTAAGATTTTGTGTCACTGTATCATGCGAGCAGCGTACTCAAGGGCTACACGCCGAAGGAACGGACCTATGCTTGAGCCACTGCCGAGGGGGGGCTAGTCTGGTGTGCGGGAGCGAAATTTACCCCCAGACCACGGCGGCGGGATCTGTGGTTACGCGGGCGTGGGCGTGAGCACGCTCTGTTTGGAGAGACAGGCTGGTACTGATCGTTTACTGCCGTTATTTCATCGGGATGGTCGGTAAAAATATGTCGCGGACGTCTTTTACAACGCGCAGCGTTTGGTACGGGTTCGTATTTTGTGGCGGATACCACTAACGGACTGGGATTATTCGCGGCTTTTTCAAAATAACTAATCGTAAGTGATTTTACGTACGCCCAGATAGAAGGCATCTCTAGGTCCCTATGTAGATCAAGTAATTAGAGCTTATCATTACTTTAGAACTGATAGGAGTCTTGTTAAAAGTTAACCCTGTAAAGTACAAATAAGTGTCTTGAGATTGTAATCTAAATGATCGAGTAATGGTTATTTCAATAAAAATTTATTTTTAAAGTCATTAATGAGTCATTTTCCAAAACAGTTATATAAACATTACACATTAGGATAATCACAGACTTAGGTGTTGGCAAATTTTTATAGAGTCTAAGTTTTTTAACGTTATCAAATCAATAAGACATAGCGCTACCTACTATTAAGATAAATCAAACATACATTTTGTTATAGACATCTTGTAAAAACTTGTTGTAGTTGACGTTGTTGTCAAGACAACAGCCCAGTCCGAGTTTAGCGCTTTTGTGCTTATTGCCATACGAATTAGCGCAGCTTCAGCGCATGCCTAAAAGTGCCAGGAATATACAGAGGCCCTTAAGATTAGCTCTAAAAAGCATTGTATAGGTAAGCTTGGATGTGCAATATTAAATATTAGATGGTAATTTGAATGTTATTATAATATCATGGCTAGTTTGTTCGGACACCGCGTAGGTAAGTAGGTTCGAATGCTTCAGGATGAGCCGTTGCTTTCGGTGAAGGAGTACATGCTGATCCATAGCATGGTTGTAAGGTTTTTCTTAAGACCGTCTGAGTAGCTACCATACCCAAGTTGACAATCTAGCAGGCCCCTGTAGGTGTGTTCCGAGAACTTGAGTCTAAGTTTAACATGGTTACCTTTTTAGAGCACACCGTCGTTTAACATCAGATCAGATTATGGTCAAATGCTAATATCTATAAAGCATTTAAAAGTTTTCGTGATTTGGTGAATTAAAAAAAAAAATATAATTTAAAACATCAATATTCACTGCACGATAATTGAATATTTGAGAAAAGAAAAAGCATAAATATTGTATTTTCAAAGAATCTTATTCATGCCTGTATTCGTATTAGCGTGCTGACTACACAGACTATGTCATATACCTTTCTGTCACACATAATCTATGACCATACTCACCACAATACTTTTGGTAAAACCCATGAAATCATATTGTAATTAATTCATTGTTCAAATGATCTGTTTTGTTTTTTTACAGGTTATTTGTACATGATTGTATTGAAAAGAGACTTTAAATGATGAGGTCAGTTTAGTAACAAGTGCGATGAGAGCCACCACAATTCCATTAAAAATCATCTGAGTTTAACCGTGGTACACCAAAGCTAATAACTGTGACCAGTTTTCACGGATCTATCGTAGCACTATGCCATCCTGCTTCTCGACGTCACACAGTCCACGCGCCTATGATGAATTCGATTACATCCAGAAACGACTTCCTCAAGCTCCGTGACGAATACATACCTTCGTCCTTCCTTCCTTGAGCATACGTCACGAGGAAGTTTATATATCAAAAAAGTTATTTAACTATAGGCTATTATTATTCGATTTTGTTAAGGAAATATATAATACGTTTAGTAGCATTTAAAGAGCTTTAGTGTTAATTCTATAACAATTTTGGTAATAGTTTTTTTCCCATAGCTTCGACGAGTCTGAGGATAAAACCAATATTCGTACAGTACTAAATAATTTTTAGCAACAAAAATCAAAACGAAATACATATAATAATTATTATTATAGTGGACGCTACTTTGCACTTTCGCCTGGGATTGATTGACCGCCACTACGTCGAATTGCAACAAAAAGAGAATCAATTAATCCAAATATATAAATGTATATTTATTGTGTTAATATTGCAAAATATAATACAATGTTTTAAATATTTTTTTATATTTAATTATTATTTTATTACCATTTATTTCTAATTCTATCGTATCTTAATTTTTCAATAATTTCAAATTATTATTATTTTCAACTAAAAATTATTTTTATCTATTATATATTTTTATTTTATAAGGTCATAATATTAGGTCTTTACCCCATCAATAAACTGCCACTGCGTTAACAAAGATGCATTGATTGCATGGGTGATTACTTCGATTAATACAAATAAAAAATATATGAAAAATATTCATTTACATTTTTTCATACAAAACGGCAATTTTATGGGTAAAGACCTAATATTATGACCTTATAAAATAAAAATATATACACTGTACCACTGGTGATTGATCATTAACGATTACCCTCTGGAGGTCGAGGTATGCTTTACCCGCAGTGGTCAGTGCACCCCATACTTGTGGTGATGTCTGTAACACAACATGGTTCGTCAAATCGTTACGTGCCCTGCGTCGGAACTTAACTGCAACTCTGTAATTATTTGCTTCGATGGATTGAAACATTTTAGTATTTTGCTTCTTTAGCATGTCCAGGATTTCATCGTCGCTGTGTACTTTCATGACGTCCCTTAGGATCACTAGCGGGTCTTTATTCTTGGCGACTTCTACCATTAGGGTGTTATTTTTATCTTTAATTTTTTGCGTTATCGCCTTTATCATGTGTTCTGAGTCACAGCTGACGATGACCTTCTGGTCACGAGCTTTCCGTATCTTTTCGATATTGATGTTGGAGTTCCTAGCATCGACTGCCAGCCTGATCTTCTCTAGAACGTCCCCACTCGTGTCAATTTCATCAGTTGACGAGATTATTACTGTGTGCGCCGGGTGGTGCGTTGTAAAATTATGTTTGAGTACTTCCGGAGTTCCCTTTTCTGAGATATTTGTATTTACGTTTTTTGCTTCTAATGTTTGTGTTTCTATCTTTTCTATTCTCGTTTTTATATCTTGTAATACTATATTAATATTCCCTATCTCTTCCTTAAAATCCGTCGTTTGATTTCCCTTGTTATTTCCCTCCTCTTTAAATATCTTTCTAATTTCTTGTGTTATTACCTCCATATCTAAATTTTCCTTTATTACTTCTTTCTCACTTGATGCTCCTTCCACCAATTCAGCTAGTTTTTCCGAGTGAGCCTTTTCCCGTTCTTGAAGTTCTTTTTGCAATTTAATTTCCCAATTTAAATTTTTGTCTATTAGATCTTTATGCCACGACGGTACTCATATTCCCTAATTAATCGATTTTTTAACATATCCATGATGACAAAAAAGATTGAAATGCGATGAAAATGTAACACTAATCGATAAACAAATGACTACTTTTGGAACAAGAATTCCATGTTTTTAAAATAAAATTAATTTGTAATTAGAATTCTTAGCCAAACAAAAATTATTTTGTTTTGAAATGGGTACTGCAGAACGGCAATTTCATAGACCTATTATTATTATATATTTTAAATTTATGCAATTAATTTTATTATCACAATAATATTTGACAATTTTTTTAATAAACTCGATAGTTTCGTCAAACTATACTGACTATATAGTAAACGTCTACAAAAAACGGAAAGGATTTTTTTTCTGGAACTGACTATGCTATTGACCTAACAAGATCTGAACTGCTAAGATAAACACTCAATAATCACTAAACGTATTATTTAAAGTTCACAATAATTCTATCACACTCTTTTTCCTACAGAAGTTATTTTAGGTTATATTTACAAGATTATTTCGGACTATCCATAACCTTTGTATATGCTAATGCCACTTTGAAGGGTGTTAGAACTATTATTTAGTGCTTAGAGCTGGACTCGTTTTCAACATGTCCCCCATATGAAATAGTTCTCTTTATCTCTACCTTTCATATGTATATAACGAAGAAATTGAATATATTTCAGTTGTTATACAAGATGGCGCTATTTCAAAAAGATTTCCTGAGCGTGAAATTACGGGATACTTAAAAATTCGGAGCATTTTAAATATATCTGATTATCCCGCGGTGTTAGTATATGTATAATCAAGTGAAGATCTTAAATAATAATATAGCTAGAAGGTTGACTGAGTAATTCATACGACTAATATTCATTGTGACAGTTTAGAGCGGTCGTTGCGACCCCGCGCCATGGTCAGCCACCGATGGCGGCCGTTGTAACAGCCCGGGTGCATCTTAAATGCCGTCTGTTTGTTTGTATGGACATCACGCAGGCACAAGGGGAACCACCAAGTGAATTAGGGTGACCATACATACATTTTGTTTCTCTTGGAATTATTGTTTTTTGTATCTAAAGGTAAATTATGTACTTGAAAATATTTCCACACTAAGCGCAGTATTCATTATGAGAGCATACCAATATATGTACATCTATACTAATCACGCGTTATATAACAGTTCTATAATTCTATATAACAGCTTCAAGCTTAAACGGTTAACTCTAAAACGATTAGCACTAAAACGAATCACTGCAATAGGATATTTTTACACTATGTATGTATGTACCTAAGAATTCAGTCATTTTTGTTAAGTATATTTACCTTTCATTAAGTAGGTTATGTGTACCGGTTTATCTAAAAGCTTATTAATATTGAGAAAGTTTGTGTGTGAGTTTTTCACACCAAAAGTATTGAATGAATTACGACGACATTTTATAGTTTTATAACTTATATATCTGAATAGCACATTGCCTATAATTGGCCAAAATATAACCATAAATGTCAAGTAAATTAGAAAAAATCATGCCATCTGATGATTATCTTAACGAGAGTTGCATAAAGCGTTGAAGCGACAATGCAGACGACATCACGAGCGACTACTAGTGTTATATAAGACAGAAACCTCATAAAAGTAATGAAAGCATTGCTACCTTACTCGTAGCAGGCACAGATAATGATGTCATGAACTTGATTTTAAGGATGACAATAATATATGTATTACATAAGGACAAATGGATATTGTTGTGCCCAATGCTATACATTTGTCAGACAAATTATGCCTGTAACGTTGTATGTAGAAAAAGTTAGCAGAAAAATACATTTCCAATTGTGTGATTTTTTTTCTTCGAACTGACTACGCTATTGACCTAGCAAGGTCTTACAGCTTCACCGGACTACCCAATTGTGTGATGTATAAAGATGTGTTGAGTAACAATTTGAACACTAAAATCGCTCACCTGCATGCATTAGTACAATGATAAAAGTTATTAGCATGGAAACGATAGCTTTTTCATCAAAGATGTGGAGCAGATTGGATGAGAAAGGCATGGGAGAGGGACCTGTGGAAAACCTACGCCGAGGAGGCGACTACAATTTAGATAAGGAAGTGGAAATAAATTTGTACGAAAAAAAAAGAGTAGAATAAAGATTTTTTTATTTTATTTTAAACGATAGCTTTTTACACGCTTTTTATTAGCTTCACCTGTATCTTTGTAACCGACTCCTTTGGGTGCGATTTTGACCTACTTTAAACGGTCAGATTTCATTCAAACTTTGTAGATTTATTGAGGACCGATGACAATACACTAATTTGGTAAGATTATTATATTATTCAAGTTGCAAAATAAGATTTGTTAATTTATATAACTTCTTCATCTATAGTCGAATATAGGCAGGAATTGAAGTTAATTAAATTAAAATATTTATAACTATTGACACCATGCATGCATTCTTTTTTTTAAATAAATACTTTTTTTTACTTACACTATTATTAATTTATATTTATTAAAAAAAACTCTATCCTTAATTCAAATTTATTAACATTTATTTTCTATTTTTTTTGGTTTGCTTTTCTATAAAAGTGTTTTTAGTTTTTTTAAACTATTATTTATTTTCTCCACACTCTTGGTCCGCACCTTTTTTTTCGTTTATTTTTTTCAAAAATATTGTTATTATTTAACTTAACTATTTTAGATCGGATTTTTTGCTGAGATTATTGCTTTTGAAGCCGCCATGGCTTCATTTTGATCTTTTATAGGCCTTTTTGAAATTGTAATTGATTGTAACAGATTGTACCCCACCGGAGTGCCTACGGCTCGATGGATGAACCTACCAACTGTCAATCACTTTGGTATGTTAGATACGGGTTTTAATGTGCCTGGATATTGCTACTATAGCATGTGAAACGCTATTGTGGATTTGCAACCTCTGCCCTTTGTTTGCAAGATCACCACCGATTTGAAGGTCTGTCCCTGGTTAATTCCTGGGATTCATGAACTATCAGGATGCGCGATCCTTCCCCTGTCCCGTATCCCTTGTTTATTAGAGCTTCTTTTCTCCCTTCTTGTATATGTGTACCAGGAAGAGAGTATGAGGGTGTGTTACGAGATTTGTGCGCCCTGATAGCCCTCGATGCTCAGAGATCTCACTATCGGTTTCGGTAAGTATATACCGTCATATACTTAACTCAATGCGTAGGCTACATTCATCGGGTTCCTGTATGTGCAGTTGGGCTGTTGGTCAATACTGGCTACAACCGTTGAGCCGCTGTAAGCTATCCGAATCAAGTTTTCTCGATTAATGTAGAGTAGATGGTTGAATTCTCCGATGAGTAGAATCTCGCTTACATGTAACTTTCTTGCTATTGTAAACGATAGCTGCAATGTTCTTAAGAATTAAACAAGAAGAAAAGTGAGCTTTATTCTAAAACCATAATGGCTCAGTATTCAGCGCGTTAGAAACACCGTTCGATTGATATAGGAATCCTTGCAAATGAGCTGCAGCTCTGGTTACAAGGAAAATATATGATGAAGGTATAACATGGTGGTAGGGCTTTTTGTAAGCCCGCTTGGTTAGTTGCCAAACCTCAAGTTGAAAATCAGTCACCAATCACCAATCACATAACAAAAAAACTACTTGATTATAAGTAGTTATTGTTTATTAGCTCTAAGGTAACTATTACTGGTTTCAGCATGAATGGGTCGGCTCGCTCGGGGTAGTACCACCCGACCCATAGAAAACCGACGTGAAGTAACATTGCTTGCATTGTTACATTTCGTTCGGTCAATGAGAGCGCCGGAGGCCCACCTCTCCTACCCTCTCCTCTCTCCTCTCCCTCTACCTCCGCTAACCCTTCCCCCCAAAGGGTGGCAACGCACTTACGACTCCTCTGGTGTTGTTAGTGTCCATGGACGGTGGAGATCACTTAACAGCAGGTGACCCACCTGTTCGATTGCCACCTATGACATAAAAAAAAACTATTCACAAATATAAAGGAATTTTTAGCCGCCTTTCGGCAAATCATCGCTCTGTATAAATTGTTCAGAATTCATTGTGGCACTTTCAGTTACATACTAGAACAGTATTTTTAAGGATAATTAAATGATATAGGTAGTTTCGCACTGCACGCGGGTTTATTTGTTAATAACTTTATGTGTCATTAAATACTTCGCAAGTTTTATAAACAGAATATTACTCAAAAGTAACTAGAATGAATAATTCAATTGGTTTTCTTCTGACTTAAAACCTTGAATGACTGGATGAATATTTTATTGTGCACTTTGATTTGTACACTGAAGAGCATAGTATCAAAAGATTTTGTGAAAAAGAAAGGTATTGTAAGTAGTGCAAATATAAAAAATAATAATCAAAATATAAATAAATAATGTACTGAATAGATAGAAATAATACATATATGTCGCTGCATTTCAAAATATGCAAAATCCAATTAAAATCGTGCATATAACATGTTTAATTTTTATAAGATTTCTAGTTTTTATATACTGGCAACGAATTTTAAATTATGCCGCCCGTAAGGTTTTAGTTTTTTTATGATCTTATACTTTACATGTACAAAATTTGATGATCTTGAAAAAATACCGTAAAACATTATGAACGAGTAAAATAGGATTTATCTCATTTTGAAATGTAACGACATATATATAACATAAACCTACTCATACATACATACATATAAATATGTATCAAAATAATAATTCGGGGTTCGGGGTGTAAGGGGTGTCAAATAACATCATAAGACTTGAGACACCCAAGCCAACCTCACCTGCACGTGGTGCACCCTGCTGAATAACGAACGAGGCAATGGCGAAAGCGGGGTGGTAGGGTTTTACAGCCTGACTGGGTCGCAACCACCATGTATATGGCGAAAAAGCCCGTCATAGTGATTCGTTTCCGCGGGTCGCGTTTCGGGATCAGCCTGTGCATATCCAGCTATTCGCAGGCCGGCATGGCAGCGGCGACCACCGATGGATAGTGTGTCACTCGGTGGTCGCCATTGTTTTTGGACTGTACTGTGCTTACCATCAGGCAAAGTGCAGTCACTTTGCCGTGCTACTATAAAAAAATAAATAAAATAAAAGCGCTAGTGTGTATGGACGGCGGTGATCATTTCCAATCAACAGAACCCGCCTGTTTGTTTGCCCTATATAATATTTAAAAAAGTCATGACCACTGTTTGTAAATAACTATTTACCCAAACAATTATCAAAATGCTAACAATTCCTCTAAGCGAGTACAAATAAGCAAAGAAAAGAGTACTAAGTAATAATAAATCCCATCACAGAGACTCTTTGTCTCATTCACTTGCCGTACATATCAGGCAATGCACCAAGCCACCGTACTTCCAACCCTTTCCTATATAATATTGTATTTATGCTTATTTATTAAAAGAAATAAAGGTTGTTGTTGGACAAACTGACGGTCACCCTCGTCAGCTTGAAACCATGTATTCAAAATTAAATTGCCTATTAAAAGATGTAGGATAAATAAAAATTACATTCAACATTATATTGAAATAAAAATAAATTAAGAGTAATATTTATTTTTTCAATTAATTAATTACAATGTAATATATTTTTATTTTATTTCTTAGCATTGGAACGCATCCCTTATATTGTTATATATAATACCATTCCCTATTCAAAGTATAATAAAATTATGGAAACTATCTATCCCCTACGAAGAAGAAATATCATACAACATTGTTTTCAAAGACATCTATCGCTATCTGTCGTCAAATTAATGAAATATATAATGTTTAAAACAGCGAGTAAACTTATTTTTATATACTACTCTCTAACAGATGTCTCATATTTAGTATGAAAACGGCTTACTAGATGGCACTATAGTCAATTTTCAAACTATATTTGCACGCTACATAAATTACGTTTGAGATACTATGTTGGATATTCGAACAACTACAAATATACAACAGTAGAATAAAATAAAAACGAATACATAAACAATATCTTAATATAATATATCGCAATACATACTTTGATGTGAAATTACTTTTGTTTGGAAGTTCGTCTATCAAATACGCTTAGATTGTTGGACAGATTCTCATAAAATTTGGCGTAGAAGTCAATTATGAAATGAAAATAACAATTTATTATTACAACTACATAATTTAAAGTGTATATTCTTCGTCAAGTTAAACAATTACGTAAATGTATATTTATTATATATTAATTTAAATTTATGAACGTACATAATAACATGACTGTCAAGAAATATATTAAAAGCATATTGTTTAATAGGTACTTAATGCTTCGTAGGTTATAATGGGTCATTTTGAACACAATACATCGTTTTACGTGTAACTGAATCGATGCAGGCGACATTAACTCAATCTATAATCATGTAACACGTTAAGCCTTGGTGGACGGGCTTTTAAATGCTGCTACTAGAAGATGCATATACACGCATAACGACAGATTTTGAACTTGGAGATGGTATTAGAAAATGCTCTGCCACCACAGTTTCATCACGATGATTTTCTTCCTTCGTTTTGGCCTATCTATTACTTCATATAGATATAATAAAAATGATAACAAATATGCTGTTGATAACAAAAATGCAAATTTTAAATTTTTTGCCTGTCTATCTTTTTATCTGTCTGTTTGTTTGTTTGTTCCGGGTAATCTCCTAAACTGCTGACGATTTTGACGGGATTTTCACTGGCAGATAACTAAAATTACAGCGGGTGACATAGGTGACATTTATTTTATACTTGCTTTTACTCGCGGCCTTGTCTACATTGCTATCTTCAAAACCGCTATCGCAGTTTTCGCGGGACTTTCACTGTCAGATAGTTGATCTTATAGGAAGTAATTTCGATTATTTTATTTTAGACTAGCTGGCACCCGCAGCTCCGTCCGCAGTGATATGTCCAAAACGGTTGAACCAATTTTCACTGGTAGACTGCTGACCATATAGAAAGTAATTTAGGCTTTTCTATTTTGGACTAGCTGTTACCCACAACTTTGTCCGCATGAAATTTATCAAAAATATGTTGTCCACTGTAAACATGTCCTTGACGCGTACGCTGTACTGAACTCCAAGAATAAATATAAATTGAAATTCATATATTTGTATACATGTATATAATTTGAATAATATTGTGTTTTTGGCCATTTTGTTTCAATTAAGTACCGCGCTTTCGTCTACATAACTCAGTACCCATAGCAACGTATAGGAATATTACATCGAGTTCAATGAGCACTATTTAAATTATCAAATATTGAAAACTTCTTACAGAGAGATATAGAGTTTTATATCTTGATTTATATTAATGGAAGATTTTAGCTCATTTTGTATTTTTAATTAGTACTTTTTAGTTAGAAAAATAATTATCAGCTTATTGTTTACAATTCAACATTATAATTGATATTAATTTTAAAGATTTCCTTTTTTTTATTTATTAAAAAAAATTGTATATTTTACAAATATTTTTACAGTGGCCACCAAATTAGGCAGAGTCTGTATCTTGGTAGCCAGAAAACGATTACAGAACGTGTTTTACAAGAAGCAACTTAGCGGGCCATATACATATTCAAACTTACAAGGTAAAATCGTTAGTAATATGCTTTGACAAATAAGTCTATACACAATCATAAATAAACATACACACATACATATAAACGTTTACATACATATTCAATCCACATTCTATACACACATTCTACATCTCAATGTATAACTATATTAACTAACTATATTTATGCAGTTACAATTTAACTTTTAACAATTGCTCAGTTTCGTCGTAGGTGAGAGTGCTCAACCATTTGGAAATTAGACCTTTAGCCATATGGACCGAAACTTCCTGGATTAAGCAGTGTTTAAGGATTGTATTATAGATATGGGAAGCCATGAATGTTCCTAATCTCTGTGCAAAGGCAGAATTAACTTTGGGAGTCGGAGCACTGAATAAACGACGGTGTAACATCTGGGAATATTCTGGACTATGTAGTATTTCTTTATGTTTAGTCAGACATACTCTGAGCATAAAAATCTGTCGGACAGTGAGGACTTTGCTTTCTCTATAGAGATTGACAGTTGGAAACCTGTACGGCTTTCTGAGCATGACTTTTAGCACAGAACGCTGTGCTCTTTCGACTTCAATTATTACACCCTTGGCAGACCCCCCCCATGAAGTAATACAATAATTAATTAATGATTCACAGAATGCGTAGTATACAGATCTTAGCGTATCGACATCAGCAGTATGTCTTAGTGTTTTCATAACATATATTATTTTACATAAACAACCCGAGAAATGTTCAATGTGTTTTTTAAAAGTTAAATTTTGGTACACTAGCACGCCAAGATATTTTATAACGTCTGTTTTCTTAATATATTTACATACAGATGTACCACTCTGGTCCGTACAAGAACGAATCCTAATATCTGATAGTGAGAAAGGTGGAGCTGAAGGTAATGTTTTGTGGAAGCACATATACAAGCAATAAATACAAGAATAGCAAGTTGAGTTGCAACCATTCATAAACTTTCGACATACCATTCTCAGCAATAGATTTCACGTCAGACCAAAAAGATCCATGAAAAATAATAGCCGTGTCATCCGCATAACATAGTAGATCTGCATTCTTAAAAGGAAGGCAGTGGATATCATTAATATAAATTATGAATAGCACAGGTCTTAGTATACTACCCTGCGGGATACAAAAAGAATTTTTCTGTAATTTACTAACGTGATTGTCTACTTGTACACATTGTCTTCGTTCAAGTAAATAGCTGACAAACCAGTTTAGAACAATTCCTCTGTTAGAGATGGAAGGAGTCTTTCTAATAAGATCTCAGACCATAAACGTATTACGTTAAGAGTTTCATAATATAATTTCTTGCGAAACAGAAAAGCAATTATTTTTTGTATAGTCACAAAAACTTAATTATATTGACAATTTATAATAACCATTTATAATAACCATAATTATAACTTTATAATAACCATTATAAAAATGACATTGTTTCATAGTTTCTTGTACAGTGTAAGTGAGCACTAAGGTAGTTAGTTATATGGCAGGTTAAAGTTCCAAATATGCTGTTGATGGTAAACCCCATTTGACACACTTTTAGTATTTATATTAATGTACACGTTACATGTTACAAGAGGAGGCATGCGTGACGTACCTACATTTTTTTTAAAGAACATTTCTGTAATTGTACATATTCTCACAAATTTACATTTATGTAATAAAATTGTTATAAAACGCGTGCGGAGCTGCGGGGCGGGTACAGCTAATCTTAAATACGTTTGACTAAAATTGTGGAGGTCGCGAATGTAATTGCTGTAATCCACTCCGGTTTGAATCTAATACCACTCGTTATTTATTTTAGTATGAGAAGATTTAACACAATAAGTACTGAACAACGATAGAAATAATATAAATATCTGTTACGATAGTTAAATCGAATTCGACGGTTTTTTTACACAATCCTGACGTAAAATCTCACGGTAGAATTGAGAACAAAAAATAACACAACAGTAATTAAGTTAAACTGATTTAATTCGAAGATTTTACTAAGTTATATACACAATGAATCAGGTGGGGAAACAAAGAAGCACCCAAACGTGTCCGCCATTATTCTGGCGTTATGTCCGCAGCTGCGACGCCATTGCACGGTGATTGGCGGGAAACGCGGAAACCGCGCGACCTCGCATCTTCCGCACACAAAAACATATCCTAGGAATCATGGTGTAATCGACAATTACTGATGATAAAATTAGTACAAGGGTAAGTGTGCTGTCCAATAAACTGAGTAATTAACTTCACCTGCCATTTCATATAACCATCGCACTCATATCAGTTATCAAAAAATTTAAAGTTACTAATAGTATAGTTAGTAAGTGTATAGTAAAATTGACTACAGTATATTAGATTTATTGTCATTACGTAAAAAAATCAAAATGTTTAAATTATATTAAATTGCTAGTACGCTTATTATATTTGAACCCTTATTTTACTTTACTACAAGTATGTTTTAAGATTTTCAAAATTATTACTGTATAACTTTATAGTCTACAAAATTGATAACTACTCACTGGTAATCATCAAACCCGCAAAGGCTGGGATATCTATACTAGACAGTGGGCTGTATTTTTAAAATCGGCTGGAAGTAGATATACCAGAAAATAAATGTCAAAGAAATCGATAATCGTGATAAAGGCTCACTTACCTTGTAGCCTTCACCGCCGCCGTTGCAAGTGTTCACAAAGCACCCACTTACCAAATAATGCACACCTCAGATAATAATTTCAAGAAAACACCGATCCTGGTGCCGCGCCGTTATACAAACAATACGTAAGTGTGAGTGTAGATAACCGGTCATTCGCGATTTTTAACTTATATAACAAAAATACTTTCGTCTACCTCCCAACCTATTTAAGTCTGTGAAAAGTAATGTAGAAACATTTTTTATTCTTACTAACAATTGCGAAGTGCGCGACGTATATATGGGCGCGCGACCATACAGCCTTCTTGTGTCAATGTAAGTAAGTAACAAATTAAATCAAAGCTTTATTATCTGTAGTGTCATCTATCGGCTAATACGAAATTTAAATAACACAGGAAATATTATCAGCAACTCCTTGTTATAAAGTAAATAAAATATAGAAAAGTACGAACAGATTACTATGATAAGTAACGAATTAAATTAATTAGATTTAATAAAAGTTTTGGCTATGTTTAATTGTAATCTATTATTGTTTTAAGAATGTTAAAATAGAAATATGATTTATTTTTGCCACAAATGTGTAAAATGCGACATTTCCGGTGTATTGTTTATTATAATTATTTCTAAATAAGCTAATTAAGATATATTTCAGCTTTTAATGACGATTTAAAATAATTGCAATATTGTTATTCATTTTCTATTGTTTTGTAAACCGTTGATATTAGTTATGTTTGTAATAAAGAAAATATGTTATTATTGAAAAATAAGATATGGCGGAGTCGGTGTAAGTTACAAACAGATAATAAGAAATTAAGTTAAGAAAAACATTCTTTGTACGATTATTGTAAGGTGACGTTGTCGGAGAAGGAAAATATATTGTAATTCTGACTATTAGTGTCGTTTTTGTGATGGATTCTGGCGAGAGTTATCTGGAGCACGCTCGCGCGCCAACATATACTATGAATAAAATTTCACTAAATTCTATAAGGAAACGCACTCCTTGCTAACTTAGCATTCACAGAGTTAACTATAAACTCATAACCATCATATACAAAGAATAAAACTATATCATTTTTGTACTGAGTTCTAGCGAAATCTCAACTTTTTCGAATCTGGACATTCCAAAATTAAGTTCTCAATTGTATCTTTCTCAAATATATACTAAACAAGCCTATGGGCTAGTACATCATATTTTAATTAGAGCACACAAATGTACAAGATCGAGACTACAGTGGCAACACTGCTATCTTAACTATTCTATCAGTTAAAGCATTGTCATTCACCGAAAATATGCAATCAACACAATTGATATCGCTTCTAATAATTACATCTATAAACTTGAGTTATCAAAGCATCGATAGGTTTTTACTGTTTACAATTATAGAATTTCCACCATTTACTTAGTGTTTAGATGTACTGATTGTAGATGTGATGCTTCTGACCACCCTTGCAGAAAGTATTGCACCGGCCATGACCTCACCTTGACCATGCAAGCTCTCAGGTCAACCCTTCAATCAAGCACTGCACTATGCATTGTTACAGTCGAGCGACAGTATTCGCGCTTATCGCACGTTTACTTGAGTAAAGTGGATTTCGCATTGAGATGTCATTTGTGAGTTTAATTTCCTTTATTTATTTACTCGGAATAAAAATTATAGACGTAACTATATAAATAATGTGTGTACGGGATTCGGGGTACAGTACTATCAGCTCCAATGTTACGCTGAGAGACAAATCGCTCTTGTGATCAACACAAGGGTTCGTGTCCAGACTTATTACTGTATTGTTAGTATTTATTTGTTTAATGAATACTTGAATTTGATGTCCTCAATGTAACTTAACGTCAGATTGTGCTCAGAGATTGTGCTCAAACGTTAAAACCTATCTAAATATATAAAAATGTAATGGATGTTTGTCCACAATAACCTTCGAAACTACTCGACCGATCTTCACGAAACGTTGCCATTTATGTATTATTTGGTCCAACTAGAGAGACAGGATAATCTAGATTTCGATTAGCATCAATATTTTCATTACAAATTAAATTAATGTAAATGTTGATTATTGTTATTAATTGTAGTTTCATCAGTCTCTAACAGATGGTGTTTTATTTTAGTTTGTTGACTGAAAACGGTAGGACTGACTGTTATATTTGTTAATTTCTTTTTCAACTCCACTTTATTTTATTGTGCACATGTTCTGTTAATCATGTAATAACTGATCAATGCGATCAAATGCATCAATGCAATGCGTGGCCCCGCCACCTATTAATATATAAACTATAGCCTAAACCTAATTCCGATGTATAATCTATAACACTGCAAAATTCTAGAAAAATTCGATACACAGTTTTTACGTAAAAGAGTAACAAATATTCATCTATCCTTATTAATTTTGTTTTCTAATTTTACGTAATATTATATTACAATGTAAGTAAATCCGTGTTTCGCAACCGCCTGTGAAACTTGTTTGCTGGTGCATTGACCATGATCTTTTCAGTAAATATGTATCGTAAGTGATTCATTTATCATAACTCGTAATCATTTTTTTCAACAAGCATTTCGATTTAGCGAATTGCAAATGATAAGACGTTCCATAAAGTTCCTCCGAGTAAGATCGCTTGACATCCATATATCGCTAGGCTAGATCACCTTCATTTAGTCACCAGATACAGATTCTGCTATTAGAATTAACAGCTGTAACATTTGCTTCAACAGAATACATTAGACTAACTATACCCGTGACTTCGTACGCGTTTTCTTAGCAATCGATTTGACTGTATAAAATTTAACTCTGACGATCTGACGAGTGCCATATTTTATTGAGTTATATCAGAATGAATAGCGCAACATTTACTTCCTAATTTTTTACATAGAAGAGAAGATCTAGTGCAATATTCTATAAAAGGTAATAGTGTAAATAAATATAGGTACTCTTTTGAACAAACATCAGAATATTCTTCGTAATTCTGTTACATGAGTAGATCCAACAGTTATAATGACATGTGTCACTATTTTTTTGCCCTTTTCTAACTAATCAATATTTGTAATTTTTTAGTTTTCGCAACCAATCTTCTAGTAATCTACTAATTTCATTCATAGGTTCATTTAATAATTCAGTTATTTTTCGCTTTTTAGTGCCTTATTAGTTCTTCACATCGAAGGCGGTTTATTTTTTTTTGGAAAAAAATTTATTTCTCGATTTTTTGTGTCCATAAATATATCTGGTTTCTAATGGGTATAATAAATCGGTTCCAATTTCACGAATATACGTAGACACGAAGTGGGTGAAAATCAAATAAACGATATTTCACCCCCTTAGGGGTTGAATATTTTCTTCAAATTTATATGGGATCACCTCTGAATATAGCCAATTCAAATAAAAAGAATCATTAAAATCGGTTCATAATTGACGGAGATATCGATTAACATACATAAAAAAATACAAAGAACTGAACGTAGTAACCTCCTCCTCCTTTTTCGAAGTCGGTTAAAAAGAGATAGCTATAAATGTAGATTTTAGGCTATAAGAGAATGATATACTATATCGTCAATGTACTTGAAATATATACAAAGAGAGGGAGACAGAGAGAAACGTTGAAATTTATAGCACATTATTTTGATTTTTGGATCGTAGTAGCTATCGCGCTCTTTTAAAAATTATTTTGTGTTTTGTATTATTGGAATTGTCAATATATATTAGGTCTTTACCTATGACATTGCCGTTTTGTATGAATAAATTTAAACGAATTTTTTATCTGTGTCAATCAAAGTAATCACCCATGCAATCAATGCCCTTCTTAAAGAAATCAGCTGGACGGGAGGCAACAAATTCTTCAAACACATTTTGTACTACCTCTCGGGTATTGATTTTTTTTCCCGCCAAGGAGTTATCTAAATTCTGGAAAAAGTAGTAGTCTGTAGGCGCAAGGTCTGGTGAGTAGGGCGGATGACGGAGAACTTCCAACCCCAGTTCTTGCAACTTGGAGACCGTCTGCTGTGCAGTATGAGGTCGCGCGTTGTCGTGCAGGAGCAGCGGAGACGAGCGATTGACCAATGCTGGTTGGAGATGTGGCAGATTCTCCATCATTGTGTTCAGTTCTTCACAGTACACATCTGCAGTATTGCTCACCCCGTTTGGTAAGAAGCTGTGATGAATCACACCGGCGCTAGATCACCAAACAGTGACCATCACTTTTCTAGGGGTAAGTTTTCGTTTAGGGTAATGTTTAAGTGCTGAACCAGGATTCAACCAACTTGCTGAGCGCTTGCGGTTATCAAACAGAATCCATTTTTCATCGCAGGTAATAAGGCGGTTCAAAATTCCTTCATTTGTGTATCTGTTGAGCAGTGCAAGGCACGTCTCGACGCGTACTTCGCGCTGGCGATCATTGAGTTCGTGGGGCACCCATTTGTCAAGCTTTTTTACCTTGCCAATTTGTCGCAAATTGACCAATATTATTTTGACGCCAACGTCGAAAGCTGCTGCTAATTCAGCCGTAGATTGTGAACCATCAGCTTCCACAATCGCCTTTAATTCGTCATTGTCGACCAAAGTCTTCGAACGACCGCTAGGATCATTTTTCAGAGCGAAATTCCCAGAACAGAAGCGAGCAAACCAATAACAGGTGGTGCGTTGGTTTGTAGTGTTAGCTTCGTAAACGTCGTTGATGTTGCGTGCCGCTTGTGCCGCGTTGCTGCCACGACGGTATTCATATTACATAATTACTCGAATTTTTAATGTATCCATGATGACAAAAAAGATTGAAATGTGTTGAAAATGTAACACTAATCAATAAACAAATGACTACTTATGGAAAAAGAATTCCATGTTTTTGAAATAAAGTTAATTTGAAATTAGAATTCTTAGCCAAACAAAAATTATTTTGATTTGAAATGGCCAGTACTGCAGAACGGCAATTTCGTAGGTAAAGACCTATTATTAAATATTACAAAATGATGCCGAAAACTAATGTTTATCACCTCCGTAGTGTATTCATCTCATTCTCTTAAAAAATACTACCGCGATAACTATAACGTATCTACCGTCAGTAAACTACTCACAATTTTTTTTTTACATGGTTGGTGTAACAACATTCCTTATTCTGTATTGAAGTATCAATATACATATATTAATTTGGTTGTTCATTTAATTTTTATTTTAAGTAAGTAAACACCCGACATACGAAATTACTTTCTCCCCGTAGTCCGGTAAAGTTGTTAAGGCCTTGCTAGGTCAATAGCGTCGTCAGTTGGAAAAAAAAACTTTCTCCCCTACCTATTATAAACAAAAGATAGCGCATGTGAGTACTACCACTCCATACCACTGCGTCTCGCCTGAAATGAATACTAGGGTTACCACTATTTCCATATAACTATATTGTAGTAAGATTGGGTCCAGAGAGAATCGACATAATATCGGAACGCGGATCTCCCTTAATAAAATTCGCAAAAATAATAGTACATGAATCTTAATTTACCTGTATTTATTCAATAAGAAGTAAACTGTCAGAATAATACATTACTAATAAAAAATAATACAAATCAATCGAGTTTCCACTTAATCTAGAAATAAATAATGCAAGCAATTACTAACAATCATAAATAATATCAGAAAATAATGATATGTATAAAGATCACGTTTCATAAGTTCATACAATATTTTATCGTAACAATATTTTTAATGCATCCATAAACAATTTATTGAAAATTTCAGCAAGAATTTTGAAAATACGAATTTTATTAATTTCAATTAAAAGGAAACAGATGGCACATCTTACACCACACATAACATCTGTTGGTAAATTTAGCTATTCTGGAAAGATATATTTAATAAGAGATAGTCTTGTTACCTACTAATTTAATGTACAAATATATCTGTAATATTCCCAATTTATTTTAAACTCAATCTTTTGTATTACATTATTTTAAAAAAACATATATTTTATTACCATATGGTAGCCCTATTCTGAACCCCTGACGTGAACGCAGGTCCTTTAGCAACTGCGTAGAAGATATGATAGGCATAAATAGTACGTCTAGAGCTAGACTAATATCAAGTGCATCTACTGTTTTATGAATTTGAACTCTATCTGCAACTACTATACAAAAGTAATTCGGGAGAACCTTTCCAGGGATAATATTATATCAACCCACAGCACTAGAGTTTCAAGATCATTCTACATACATACAGAACGAAAGAGTTCGAAAATTCTTACCACTGTCGTACTGTGAAGATGTTGAATCGCCTTCCCTTCTTCTATCTCGGAGATCTCGGCTTACGAAGAGACCGCCCGAAATCCTCTACTAGGTGCCGTTACGGCAATCCATAGGTTTCCAGCCATCGCGGCTACATTACAACGGCTCGCGCGCGCAGCTGTTCAAAAATAAATAACTCATATAAGATAGAGTAAATCGCGTATTTACGTCTATCTTGCCCTAAAACAACCGTTAAATAATAATAATTTTTGTTATGTCTATTTTTAGATTTCGGCGCCGTCGCCGTTAAGTAAATTTAAATTCGATCTTATTAAATGCGTGTTGCGCCCGCGCTTTTGTAATCGATCCTTTTTAGCTCCCGCACACATCGCGGTTCTCAGTAATATCTCGAGCCTAGGTCGTCCCCGCGCGGAGCCATCGTGATATTATTATCGCGATACAGTGACTCACCTACATCACTTGAACACACATATGAGATCATCTCTCTCACACACGTGCACATACATACACATGGTGGGAGGGTTTTGTTTTTTCCCTCATCGAACTGAATCGAATAGTTTTAGTTCGTTTCAATCCGATATACACGTATTCATTTGTGAATCATGCAATTTCGATTGTATGGTTCACAAATGTATATATGTATGAATAGCTTAGAATAGTTAGCTAGGACAGACGCGTCTTTTTCCAGGTAACAGCCCAAGCCGAGGTGTGCGTGCACCCTTGTGTATGTTACCTAAAACCCAAATCGGTTGCGTGCCATAAGCGCCAACCTTAGTAGTCCGGTGAAGCTGTGAAGACCCTGCCGGGTCAATAGCGTAGTCAGTTCGAAAGAAAAAAAAAAAAAAAACTTCCCTTCTTCTTACGATATCCTTCAAACGAGGCGTGAAAATGTTTAAAAATAAACGCGTAAATTTTGTAATAGCATAAATAATGAAATGTATATATACGATTAATTTGAATAAGCTATAATGAAATAAATGGGAAATGAAAAATTATTACCTCCGCACGCTAAGGGCTCGGATTATGTCTGAGGAATTGGGGACTACAAAAAAAAAAAACGAGGCGTGAAAAGTCACTTTTGCAGATCAGCATGATGGCGACGACTGCCGTTGGTATTTAACACCGACAGTCGCCGTTGTATTTGGACTGTACCGTACTTTCCATCAGGTATTGTGCAGTATTTTGCCGTACTAGTATAAAATACAGGTTGTTAGTGGCTTTCACCCAGGTCGTTGTACAAGCCAACATCACGACTGTATTGTACTGTCAGAGGAACGTTATCTCTTATCACTGTATTTTGCTTATCATAATTAGATTCATTTTACTAAGCCTGTATAAAAAGGTCCTATTAATTAAAGTTTCGATCAGTTATTGTTGATCGAAGTTAACTATACATAAAATAAAAATGAAGTGTCTGTATTTACATAGCTATTAGTATGTGTCTGTATTTACATAGCTATTAGTATGTGTCTGTATTTACATAGCTATTAGTATGTGTCTGTATTTACATAGCTATTAGTATTAATAGCGTGTATACTTTCATACCCTATCTGTATACTTTCATACCTTATCAGTTATTTCTTTATATTTTGATATTACATCAAAATAAAAAATAAAACTGATAGGGTATGAAAGTATACACGCTACTGATAACAAAAATGCAATTTTTAAAATTCTTGTGGGTCTGTCTGTCTGTTTGTTCCGGGTAATCTTCGAAACGGCTGGACCGATTTTAACAGGAATTTCACTGCCAGATAACTGAAATTACAGCGGATTACTTAGGCTACTTTAAATTAGACTAGCTATTAACCGCGGCTTTGCCCGCAATACTAACTCCGAAACGGTTAGACCGATTTTCACGGAATTTTCACCGACAGATAGCGGACATCATAACAAGTAATTTAGTCTTTTTTAATTCAGACTAGCTGTTAATCGTGGCTTCGTTCGCAGTGCTATATCCGAAACGGTTCGACCGATTTTTACGAGACTATCACCGACAGATAGCGGACATTATAAGAAGTAATGCAAACAATTTTAGTTTATACTAGCTGTTAACCGTGGCTTCGTCCGTATTGTTATCTCCAAAACGCTCCGTCTCTTCACGAAACTTTCATTGGCAGATAGCTGACCTTATAAAAAGTAATTCAAGCAATTTTAGTTTATACTAGCTGTTAAACGTGCCTTCATCCGCAGTGCTGTCTCCAAAACAGTTTGACCGACTTTCACGAGACGTTTACTGACAGATAGCGGACCTTATAAAAAGTAATTCTGTTTATTTTAATTTAGACTGGCTGTTAACCGTGGCTTCGCCCGCTGTGCTATCACCAAAACGGTTAGACCGATTTTCACGGGACCTTCACTGGTAGATAGCGAACCTTATAAAAAGTAATTGAGGTTATTCTATTTTAGACTAGCTGTTACCCGCGACTTTGTCTGCATGAAAATTAGCAATATTTCAACTCATTCTTTATTTTTAATTAGAGAAATAATTATTAGCTTATTGTTTACAATTCGATATTATAATTATGAATCACTTTAATGATATAGAGGTCTTCCTAATAAGATCTTAGATTATAAACGTATTACGTAACTCTTTACGTAACTATGGAACTCTTTCCATAATACAATTTCTTGCGGAAGAGACAAGCGTTAATTTTTTGTATAATCACAAAATCTTAATTATAATGGCAATGTATATTAAATGTAATGTAAATCTTTATAATAATATTCTAAGTTATTATTTCATTAGTTCTTTATACAGTATAAGTGAGCACTGAGGTAGTTATATTGTGGGTTAAGGTTCCATATATGTTGCTGAACCTTATGTTGCTGCAAACCTTATTTGGCCCGCTGTTTTTAGTTTTAGTATTTATATATCTAATATACACTTTACATGTTACTGCAATTACTTTTAAAGAGCATTTCTCTAATTGTACATAATCTCACAATGCTATAATTCTTTAATACGAATAAAATAAACGCGTGCGGAGCTGCGGGTACTACGCAACGCAACAACTATTCAACGGATTCTGATAAAAGTTTACGGTAATGTTGCTTGTACTTAAGAATAACACACAGAATATCTAAATATATAAAAATCCAGTGTCATGATATTTTGTCCACGATAAACTCCAAAACCACTCGACCGATATTCACGAAACGTTGCCATTTATGTATGATTTGGTCCAACTTGAGAGATAGATTAATTTATATATCGATTAAAGGCCTCAATATTTTTAAATTACAAATAAAATTATTGCCATGTTGACTATTGTTATTAATTGTAAGTTTCATCAATCTCGAACAGATGGCGCTTTAAATTATTTTGTTGACAGAAAACTGTAGGACCGACTGTTATAGATATATCATAGATGGCGCCACGCTTTAATTTCTTTTTTAACTCCTGTTTATTTTATGGTGCACGTGTTCCGTTAATCTATTTACTATGTAACCTTGCTTTTCTCATTCCCACATAATACCAGATACTTTATCATAATTTTAATTCAACATGTAATAAGTGAGCCACAGCAACACGTGGCGCCGACAGCTAGTAATTAATAAATATTCTACTTAAATTGGTCATAATACAAAAGTAAGTATCAAGTACTTAAGTTTGGAAAAATATTGTCGTGTGAAGGCTATTTTGGCTTGCACTGTATACACGAGGTGTGCTCAAACTTGAACTGCTGGCGATCCACCTCAATATTGTTAGACTACGATCGATCGATTCTGAAAGGCTACAAATATGAGTGATGCATTATCATCTAGGTAGGTGTAGGTAAGTCTCGCTAAAAACATTAAAAAAGTGTCGAGGGGCTTATTCTGGCTAAAATGTGGATCAGATAAATATTACTTGTTTATTCATTACAAACAAATTAAAACAAAAAAATTAAAACAAAATCTGTGAATAGTTCTATATTGACAATATTTTCTTGAGATCGACTCATAAAGCATTCGCGATCGACCGTTCGAGCATCTCTGATATAAACCAATAGTTTCATGAAAACAACATATGGTGTAATCATTTCTAAAAGCATAAACTCAGGCAAGTGAGCGAGCGGCTGCTAATTGCAAAGGACTGTACGAGACATTGTTTGGGCAACAGTACACAAATGCCCCGGAAATATTATAAGTACGTTTTCAATGTGTCATTTGAGAAACCAGTTTAATGTAACACGAAATATATAATATACAATTTATGTTTTTTGTCGTATCGGCGCGATACGGTAGTCACGGTCGCGTAGCCGGTAACACAAATCCGAATTAACTTAATTAATAATTCGGTAATGAGTTAAAAAGGCCAATTGTTCGAAAAATAGTCACAACCGTGTCATGTCACGTCGAATCCAATGCCGGTTGGATTTTGTAAATTACAACGACAACTATTTCAATTAAGGGCCGTGTAAGTATATGAGGTGTCGATACATGTGTAAATAAATATACAATTAGCATTGTACGAAGCAATGTTGTATTTAATGATTATGAACCAAGTAAGTTAATCACAGATAGTATTTTTATATGTTTAAAACATTAAAAAAACATTGTGTCATTTTATGAATCCACGATGCAAGTGACGATTTTTTCGGATCGTAAGTGTTTAACTGAAAATTATCGGAAAATTATTCGTGTTTTTAATAATAACTTACTAACTGGAAAATGGGAATGATAGTGGGAAATCAACAGTAAACAAAATATCCAATTATTAATTTTTATTTTTATTAGAGTACGGAATACATAATAGATACAGTCGTTCAGATGATAGACACATGTAAAAACCGAGCACAACATTTATTTAAATCATTTTGAATCAAGCCATCAACGACGCCATATTGACGTTGGCTGCTTTGCACTTTACCCCAATTCCGCGGCCGGCTGCAATGCGGCATGCGATAGATGGATGAAAAAAATTGAGACGATGGAAAACAACGTTACATTTTAAAAAGATATATAAAAATATAGTAATTCTCCAAAATATCCATTTTTGAACATTACTTTTTTTCTGACTCAAAATGTGGAGACACTAAGCTTGAAACATTTTCAAGTGAGGCTGCCGAGTTCAAGTGCTGGGTAACGGATTTTAAACTTAAGCACCGGAAAATGCACTCGCATGCTTGTGAAGTAGGAATGGAACTTCGAGATTACTATTGTCTAGAAATCCTTTATTCCGGGCTGTATTCAGAAGGCGAATTTATTACATTACATACCAGAGACTGATCAACTTCAACACCATTGAACCAATTACCATGGATTTTTTCATTGAGATATTTATCCTATACTATAACTCGCCACTAGATGTCTATGCAGAGCTACAATCTCTATACAGTTTAACCGATCGCTATGAAAATTGATATATGTATATTGTAGATATGTAGAATTGTATTATGTATATTATGTACATAACATAAGAAAACAGTTATGTCTCTACATTCAAGCAAATTATAAAATTATATACCTCAGTATAAAACCAGAAGTTCTATTTCAAGAAGGTCGAGGTTAATTAAATACAAAAATATTGTTATAAAAACGATCTACAAGTAACATTTATTTTAGTATGAAAAGAAATTTCGTTGCGAAAAACAGATTTTAAAACGACAATGGCTCAGTAGTGTTCAAATACCGCGTCAATCGACGTAGATTCAAATCCTTGCGACTCGGTCGGAGTTTCCGATGAAGGATAACATCGTGGCGAAACCATAGTATGGCTTTCTCTAAGCCCGACTGGTTATCTATTATCTTCAATTTGAAAATCTGTCGCCAAGCATCTACAAGGTATGTGTTTTCCAGCAGCTGGACTTGAGTGCCAATGCTTATCTAGGTATAAGCTTACCTTTTTAGACCATATCGTCACTTAACATCAGATAAGATCGTCCTCAGACGCCTATAAAATTTTAAAAATTGTGTTTTCAGTTTTCACTTAGTCCCTGTCCCACACCTGCGTTAAAAAACGTTATATTTTGCTTAAATTAAACAGTAGCTTTATAAATTATAATCTGTGTTATTCCAATGTATTTATTGTAGTTTCATTACACCACGAGGCATAATAATTAGTTAATAGTTGTTAGTATAATTTATGTGATAATTAAGTATTCTTTTTTGAATATTTCTTATTTTAATAAGCTTTACTTATATATACAATATATTATATACAATTAATAATTGCAAATTCATTTGAATTTCTATGACGTGTAAAAGAAATATTTTTATCACCACTTACCACGCGCTAGTATTGTTATATGTTTTTGTTAAACAAACATGTATTAAAAACGCTAAACCGAGGCGGAACTGAGTCTCGAGCCTAACTGCCGCAATACACTTATAGATACTCGGCGACAAACAATACAGACTGTAGTCCAACGATTCAGTGCGAGTAAAGGATATTTGGTTTATCAATTATATATTTAAAAAGTCCAATCTGTTAAATCTCAACTCTTGCACCTGAAAGTCCCAAGTGCAGTACAAATAAGGTAACAATAATAATTGGGAAAAGTAACACACGAGTGCTAAATATGTTTATAAGCACTGTGGTACTGGAATAACTAAAAACCATTGGTTTACTAATTTATCCTCAAATAATAATGGCTGGCTTAACGTACAGTATGAGATTTTTTTTAAAAGAAATATAATTTAGATAACATTTAATTATCCTTCCAACGTAAATATATTAAAAGCTAAGAAGTAAGAAACAAAAATGTTATCTGGTTGCATATATATCAGAAAATACACCTTCTTATATTATTAACTGGCTGTGCCCGCGACTCCGTGCGCGTGGAACCTAATGTACAAAAACAATGACTAATAAAATCATCTGAATGTATTAAGCCCATTTACTTATCTACTTTTCTCTCGTACTTAAGTCGCTTCGTCATTAAAATTACAATAACTTTTGATAGAGTGAACCGATTTTAATAAAACCAAGAATAAATGTTACTCGAGGATATGCTTTATGATTTTGAGGTTTTGATGAGGTTCTATCGTGAACGCAATACTTTAGTAGTGATGGGCGTTCAGATAACCAGACAGACAGACACTTTTAAAAATGATTGAACTGTACTTAATTACTTATTCCTAAACATATGAAACAATTTTTTTCACAAAATTCTAAAACGTACAGACGCGTTCATTCTTATTATATGTATAGAACATTAGTTTTTCGAGTACGTTACGTATGCTTACCGCCAAGTACTGCACTAACGTCACTTTGCCGTGGTATACAATAAAAAAAGTTATTTCTAGGGTTTCATTCTCAGAATAGTATTTTTATTTTTTCTGCCCTACATTTAAAGGGCTGTATCATTGGAACCGTAATCCTATGAAAATTAAAAATACCAAATATTTAATATTTAAGAGACCCCATACTAAAAACCTGTTCTTTTTAATGTCTTTTACCCTATTGTAAAACCGGTAATGCACCCAACTTGCGTAATTACAGAGCAAACTCTAAAGCAAAATAAGAGATAGTTATAAAAATCTGTAAAGCACGAGACGGGTTTACGCAAATACTTCTGACCGGATTTAAAATAAACATATTTTTATTATTTCAATAAAAATTGTGAAACAGAACCTTTGTTATTGATTCCCACTCACACTTGAACGATATTTATTTTACTATCATAAACACAAATGTCCTAAAAACTTAAAAAAAGTACCTATTTGACACCTACAATATTAAAATAAATACACAATAAAAAGTATTTTATAGTTTTATTCATAAGTAAGTAATTTAGGGTGTAACATTTTTACTTTAAAAAAGTGATCTACATCAGTAATCATAATAACACAGTATAAAAAACAACACAGTGACAAAAAACGCAATGTAAAAAGAAAAATAGGCAACGAAATAATATGATTATATAACATTCCCTTGCATTTATTATTAGTAATCTTTACAAAGCAACCCCTCTTATATTTCAGAACCTGTCGGCGACCGGAGCATTACGCGCATTGCCTTTGTACCTTTTTGCCACCTGCAATCGTGTATTGCGCCTCATTTGCGCTGGCACACTCCGCGGGTACGCAGCGCCGCCGCCAGCTCGCAACTCTGCAAACAAATTGTTTCTACGTGTAATAAATAACACGTACAAATTATAACTCACAGTAACACTAGTGACTTTAAAATAAACTGCTTCCAGTGCTTGAAAGTGTTTACAATTTTATAAAATAACGACATTTTTAATAAAAATAATTAGTTATCTGTGGTATAAATAAACATAGTGTTGTAATTTAAAAAAATTAAATGCGGAGATTTAATTAAAAATATGTCACGCGCGTCCACTTTCAAAACCGTGTTCTAAATTCAAAATTACCTTCGCGAAAATGACGAAATACAAACTGAACAACACGATAAACTCATCGGCCGAAGTGACACTCACATCGTACATGCCCGGCAATGTAGACAACAATAAGAAGTTTGACGAGAAAAAGTATGACATCCCGGCATTGGATACGAATCAGAACGATAACGTCGTCGAATCGAATAGAAATCTCGACGCGGCAAAAAAGTGTCACATATGCCCGCACTCGTGCGAATTCGTGAATCAATCAGATAGGATAGTTGAATCGCTTGTAAAACATGAGAACGATAGATTTGGATTAAACGAGCTGAAGGTGGATGGCCTGGACAAGAACGTGTGTTTGTGCGAAAAATATAACGGCGGTTGCAAGCTGTGCCCTCGCCCGAGTCTGGCACCTACTTTATCACTCAGCTTGGAGGGGAAAGAGTCCTGCCTCGCGTGTCACAAGTCCACTTGTGCTTCAGTTTACTCTAGTAAGTATAATATTTTAACATCTATATATAGATATACAGTGACTAATGAGATTTATTAGCTATTTTACTAATATACATTAAACAATTTTTGTGTCAGTGCAGTTTAAATACGTAATTTTAGGGCTGTCAACTGTGTAGGACGTAGTTTTTTTTAACTTTGTTGATATATAATTATCAACTATGACATCCAATTCTAATGTATAATCTAATGCGTATCTTGGTGCAATATAAATAAGCCTTCACCCAATTCTTTCAAACGAGTATTTGTCGACGCCCTTTCCATGTAGTTTTACTGAATTCTTTATTTTATAACAATATCCGGAATTAATGCGGAATTCTAGAAAGGTTGATTTTAATAGTGTCAACTGTTATTTTTCTTAATAATAAAGTACCACCGATTGATTAAACTCAGAAGATTAATAACTATCTATCTATCAGATAGTATATAATATCAGATACTAATCAGAGTATTATACCAACAATATAAATAAAGCAATTTACCTTTTCATTTTCCTATAATATATATATATATATATTTGTTAATTATGCGTATATTTGTTAATTAATAATGTTTGTTAATTATGCGTTTTATTGCTACCAGATTTTTCCATTGTTGTTATTTAAATGTAAAAATGTATACTTTATAATATAATTAACCTGACCGTGTTGTTCGTTACTTATATATATATTAGAAAAAAGTGTATACGGAAACCTTTTTATGCGGACAAACAATTAACTAGGCTATATTGTATGTAAAAAAACTATGGTACCTATTAAAATTAATCTACATACATAAAAATGTGTGATTACCATAAAAGTTGGTAAACCCATTTTTTTTATAAGTAGTATTTTTATGTTTACACTGTCGAATATGTAATAAATATTACAGGTGTCTTGCACACATGCGCAATAACCGAACTGTATTACGTAAAATGTCACCAATATTACAAAATATTTAAGTCGAATAACACAAAAACCATCATAAACTCATATTTTTGTATTATACATATTTTACAATAAATAATAATAAATACGTATGGTGCCGTGATCACAGCTAGACTATATATGTATAAATATGATGATGATAATATTCTACTGGCTCTAGTAATGATCTTGTGTTCACCGAATCCAGCAAACTTCCAAAAATTGATTTGTTTATTTCCCGCAAAACTGATTCCCATAGTTGGTCACCCTAAATGCGAGCTGCAGCGACGTACACCTGACCCGCACAGTACAGCGAGTATTCGCTCAACGTGCATTACGTTACCCGTATTATTAACTAATCATAACTAGTTATTTGCCAACGAATGCACCGATCGAAACGTGACTTATAGTCAACCGTTTAGCTGTTAATTATACGTGTACTTTATAATCGATGGTTTATCAAATTATTGACTAACTAGCTGACTCGGCCACGCGTTGCTGTGGCTCAGTTAGTACTTGTTGAATTCAAATTAGAACACGTGCAGTTATATAAAATGCAGTTGGTAAAAGAAACCAAAATAAATTGGCGTCATTTATGAGATATCTATAAAAGTTCAACCTTACAGTTTTCTGTCAACAAAGTAATTTAAAGCGCCATCTGTTCGAGAAAAATGAGACTTACAATTAATAGCAATAATCAATATTGATCATACTTTAATTTGTAAGTAAAATAGGTTGAGGCCATTAATCGAAATAAAAGTTATCATATATCTCTAGTTGGACCAATTTGTACATAAATGCCAACTTTCATAAATAGTAGTTTCGGAGTTCATCGCGGACAAACGCTGGATTTTTATATATTCAGATTTTTAACAAACAAAAGCAGCTGACGGTTCTTTGTCTTGTACTTTTCATGGTACCTACTTTATTGTCTCAATATACATTGCCTATCCTTGTATTTTCGGAGTTTGCCGTTCACTTTATGTATGACCATAAAGGTATCAGTGTGACGTATTAATTCCCTTGTTATCTCTAACGTACTTGTTAGATATTTTGTTTATAATAGTTAATTTTTTTTTTGTTTACTTATCATCCCGCTTCTTCGATAGGATGGAGTTCCTTAGCGAGAATGGAATCTAACTATATATCTCTATAATATAGGATATATTATACATCGCTTCCAGTGAATACGGGAAAGGTGTTTAATCTGCAGCAGGACTCTTACAAACCTGTCATTACTTCTATTTGTATTAATTAAAAACCTTAAAATTAATTATCAATAGAACGTTTATTTCGTTCAACATCGAATTGCAATGAACGTGACCTACTTGAGACAATTAACTGATTGACAATTATAATTGTTTTTATTATATTAGGTAAATCCAATTTCAACATCAGACACCATGTCGAATCATCTAACACGAACTAATAGCTTTGAAGCTGTAAAAACATACATAAGTTGTATGGAAACTCCAACTAAATTACATATTCATTATCTTTTTGTAATTTACGATTCACACAATGATGTTGGCTAAACTATTTAATTTATCAATTGAATGAAACTGCAAATTACCTAAGCTGTTATTATTCGGTCTGTACTAATTGATAGTAACGTAAGATTTAAGGTAAGGTAAGGTTTAATGGTGGTAGAGCCACGCTGAAACTATTACTGGTTTCAGCATGAATGGGTCGGCTCATCCGGGGTAGTACCACCCTCTCATAGAAAACCCACGTGAAGTAACAGTGCTTGCATTGTTGCGTTTGGTTCGGTCAGTGAGAGCGCCGGAGTCCCACCTCCCCTCCCCTCTCCTCTCCCTCCCCTAACCCTTCCCCCCAAAGTGTGGCAACGCACTTGCAACTCCTCTGGTGTTGTTAGTGTTCATGGACGGTGGTGATCACTTAACATCAGGTGACCCACATGTTCGTTTGCCACCAATGACATAAAAAAAAACGTAAGATTAGAACCCAAGTATGTACACGTGATTACAAATACGTAAAACCATTTATTGCATCTTTTGTTATTCTACGTATTTCAGTTGACAAGATCAATTTACTTCGAGGAAGTAGAGTTCACAGTCGTTGCCGCGTTGTTCGCGTATTATTTCCGGACTGATCCGGCGAGAATTATAATTCTGTATACTTTTATAGTATTGCCAAGTATAAAACAAAATCCGAAACTAGATACGGCCGCGGCCTGAGCGTACTGACGGGGTTAACTGCTAAAGTTAACAAATAAGAAACAACTAACTGTACTTTCACCAAAAGGCATAACACTTATTATATCTTTATTACTTTTAATTCATATTAATTTGCGTCATAAATCTAAATTACCACTTATAAAACTATCACCACTTTCAAGAAATCAGGATTATATAGTTATTTTTATGATAAAGCCAAATAAATAATAAGAGCGAATGATAATGTCACATTTCTGAGGAAGTCTGCTCGGGTGGGATAAGATAACAGGGGTCCATAGAGTTTTGCTAATAAAATGCCAAATGTACAAATAGCGGTCATCCTTTCTCTCTAACCACGGTCAGATGCTGACGTCTGCGGGGACAACTCTTTGAATTGATGGACTTTTTTCTGTCCAATTTCCTGAGCGTTCTTACGACGAGGTTAATTAGTTTTTTACCACCATTAATTGACGGGCCAAGGCAGCCAGCCGACTGACGCTTCCTCTTGCACCTTCACATTGGTTTTTGTTAATAGTTTTTGCGTCGAAACTGGCCAATCTACGTTCTAGATAATATGAAACGGCTTCCTAATTTCACTTTTATAATCATAAAAACAAACGTACACTTTTATCGCAAAGTATATCCCAAAGAAAAATACATTTTCTTATCTTTTTCCGACTTAGATTCTTATAATAAGAAGCACGGTAGTTCTATCTTACCTAGCCTTAACCTGTTCATAAAACTGGTTTTAGCATTAAAAACAAAGTTCCACAAAATCTTAGCTCACATACTTGTAGTCGATTACGTAAAAAAGTAATAGACATCATTAGAGTAATATTTATCAGGAAATTAGTTTTTGCGAGTAAAAAGTAGCGGATCTGGTAACACAATTCAGACAGCAGATCTATGAACAACACCAAGATACTGTTTAGTTTAAAAATAAACTAGCTTCTTAGCGTGACTGTGTTTGCATATGTTTCAGTATATTGATTAAAGTAGCCTTTGTACTTCTTCGCGTCACTGTCAAGTACATTCAGTACACTATGTCTAATTGTAAGGCATTTCATATTTTGCTTACTGTGTACGAGTATCCGTCTGCGTGGAACCTAATAAAAAAAATTACTTAGAGATTAATAAAATCATCTGAATATATTAAGTTAATTTACTTACCTACATTTATCTCGTACTTAAGTCGCGTTGTCATAAAAATTACAATAACTTTTGAATAGAGTGAACCGATTTTAATGAAACTAAGACTAAATGTTACTCGAGGACATGCTTTATGATTTTCCTGGTGAAGGTTTATCGTGAACGCAATACTTTAGCAATGATGCGTGTTAAAACAAACAGACAGGCAGACATCTAAAAATTAAAAAAGTATTTTGATTACTTAAGGCACCTACAACAATTTTTTTCACTAAAACCTAAAAGGTACAGACACGGTACGTTTACATTCTTATAATATGTATAGATTAAGTAGTAAACAGACATGCAGACTATTTGATGTTAAGTGATCGCTACAGCCTATAGCGTATTATAGCTAACATCTCAGATCAGAGTTCTGAGACGACTATATTTGAAGTGTCAATTGATACACTTCATTAGCCAATAAATGTCTCCAAAGTTGCCTTTAGAACTAAAATATAATACCGCAACTTTGCAGTAGAAATATACGTGGTAGTAGTGCTTTCTTACCCTGGAACAAGTATCCCACTCTTTATGAGTTTCATCAACTTTATTCTTCACCTAATAAACACTTTTACATATAACCCATTTTAAAGCTGTGAATCAGACATGAGCCCACTTCTACAACATTTAATACTAAACAACCATAATACGACAATATGTCTGTTCTAGTCTTGTAAAAATATTTTAATTCATATAATAACTTGACCTCTAGATACTGCGGATAATATGATAAAAGAGCTTAATAAAAACTAAATTTATATGATATAAGAAGCCAGATTATAAGTTTAGGTTTGAACTTATGTCAGTAGATATAACATGATTTATCTTTTGTTTAGTTAACTTCGGAGATAATTTAATAATTACTTTGTCTAAACTTTGTTTTAACAGAACCACAAGGCTATGGACACAGTGAATGAAAAGAAATGAAGACGGCTTATTCTAAAATTAATGTCAGATTGTCCAACAAAATATGTAGTTGATATTGTTCACACTCGAGTGCAAACCGATTCTAATATCGAAAAAATCGTCAACTCTTTTACGACTTTATTGTACGTCCACATTCATAACCTGTAATATACTACTTGAAATCGAATCGAGTTTATTTAGTAATCACGTGCGGTTTTCTCGATTGTTATCGAAACTGACGCAGACATCGCGGCAACTCGACCCCGGAATGACAACGTACCGAGAAATAAACACGTACTCATCGATTCCAAACATTCTTCCGTTCCTTACATGTGTAACAAAATATGAACGATTAGACTCCATTGCAAGAGTTTAGCTATGGAAATATTTACAATTTATCTCTTTCGGGAGAGGACGGTGTGGATTGAATTTCATGAAACGAAAATGTGTAACAAAAAAGAGATAGCTATAAGTGTATATACAGGTTTTAGGCTGTGAGAGAATGAGATAGTATATTCTTAATGTACTCGAAATATATACAAAGAGAGCGAGAAACGTTGCAAATATAGCACATTACTTTCTTTTGGATCGTAGTGACCATCACGCACTTTTAAATACTATTCTGTGTTGTGTATTATTAACATTGTTAGTATATATTAAAATATTATAAAATAATGTTGAAAACTAATGTTTACCACCTCCTTAGTGTTTTCTCATTCCCTTAGAAAATTAATCAGAATACTAAGTTTCACTTCTACCGTGTGTACTCTATTTTTTTAAAAAGAATATCACGCAAAGGATATGTTTTGTTAACATAGACACGCAGAATGTATTACTGACGAACCAAAAAAAAAAAGTAGAGAACTGTGCATGGTACAACTGCAAAAACTTTACACCACAAAACAGCTCAGGGTAATGTTTACGTATTCGAAAAGTGCGGTTGGCAACACCCACTGGGACCCAAGACATTTCAACTAACGACCTGTTGTGACTTGTCATAGTATTAGGCTATAGAATGAAACATGTACCTAAATCAACTTAAAACGCTTTAACGTAAAATCTGGAGCAGATAATAAGAATGAAAGTAACTAAAGTACTGTGGGTATAAAAACCTCAAAGTTACCTAAACTTACGCGAATTAATTTATAGGAAACGATAAGTGTTATTTGATTCAGTTTACCTATCCCAATTGGAAAGCGTGATGGATGATGCTCAGTTGAAGTATTATATGCAATGATATTATAACTAAAAAGCTGTGGATACGACATAAGCGCTTCGACAGCGGCACGTTAAAACTTGGCTAACTAGCTTATTTTTGACAGCCCCGTCTATTCGCCCGTATTATTTCTTTTTCACCACCGATAATGAGAATATGCTATCTTACTTCCATATTTTATCCAAGTCAGTGTGGCGTTACAATATTACTTTACGTATGTGTGCGTTTTCGTGCCATTTGTTTTGTTTTGAATAAGTTACAGTTTTCGTTAGCATGATAGCAAATACTCTCAATAGAACTTTGATACCGTTGTTCTTGGATACTACTTACCATCATGAGAAATGCTATTGTTTTGTTGACTCACTGTAAAAAAATGTTTTAATGTTGGTATTTGTCAACATTTCTTTGTGTACAATAAACACTACTAAGAAGTCTGTTTGTTTAACATGACTAAGTACCGTTTGTCAACTACTCATTGCACGCCGTTTGAGTATGCATAATATGAGCGACGAAGCGGTCGGCAATTGCCACTTCTATCTAGTATAAGTCGTAAAACGAATCTCTCGCAAATATAATTCGTCGCACATTATAGTTAAAATCTATATATGAGAGAGTTGAGACTCAAGTATTCGTTGTTTCATTGGACCAACCTTTTAGACTTTTTCCGATTGAAATTAATGACGAAATTGAACACGGGTAATTTATAATCGACAAAAGTGTTGTAGAGATTAAGTAATAATGAGAAATAGCAATACAAATTAAATGACAGCTCACACTCAATCGGACTGTGAAATAAGAATACTATTTTCAAGAGACCGAAATCGAAGGACACATCTAGTTAACGATACATCCCCTTAAAGATATGAAATATTAGCATTAAAATATCCCAAGTATTTTATTTATCGTAATCTACAATAGTAGCTCTAGGTTTTTGTGGTTGCGGTTTCCAGAATGTTCCATAAACATTAAAACATGAATCTTCAATGCACTAACATCTTACATTTTTAATAGAGTTAGGTTAATCGGAATATTATAATATTTACGGAACAAGATGTAAGGTTTAGAATTTTTAAAATGATAATGAAAAAAACTTGGCAAATTACCTAGTCTTGCCATAAATACTGAAAAAAAGAAAAGAAAAAATATTTTCTATTGCAAATAACATTTATTACTTTTAATACATAAATATAAAACAACTTAATATAAAAAGCTTATTCGAAGTGGTCTCCATTGGTTGCAATACAGTCCTTTAAACGTTGAGGCCAGTTATCAATAGAAGCACGTACTCTTTCCATGGGAAAATTATTCACTGCCAATCGTACGGGTTGTTTTAGGGACTCCAAATTGTCATGGCATTTAGAGCAAGCCGTACTCTCTAAAACTGACCATAAATCATAATCCAGCGGATTAAGAACGGGACTAGACGGCGGCCAGTCTTCAGCTCTGATGAAGTCCGAAACGTTAATTTCCAACCAAGACTGCGTAGACCGAACTTTATGACCCGGCGCAGAGTCTTGCTGGAAAGACCATTCTTGGTTATTGAACATGGTGTTGATAAGGGGCTTCACTACCTTCTTAAGAATGGTATCTTGATACACCTATCGCCGATGTTTTGATACGTTTCTCACAAAAGTATTTTTTTTTTCTCGAACTGACTACCCTATTGACCTAGCAAGGTCTTAACAGCTTCACCGGACTACTCACAAAAGTATGGCTCAATCACTCCTTTATAGCTAATACCCCACCAAACCATCACTGAAGACGGATAGTGCCCACGTTGCACTCTGTCGACTAATTGGGAAGCTTCCTTAAAGCTTTGAGCATAAGTACGGTCATTTTGTTTTTTAAAATGTCATTCAATTGTAAAAAAATTCTCATCTGTAAACAAATTTTTTCTGTGACTTCCCTTTGCGTACACCGCTTCAGTAGTTGTTTCGATTTTACCACCCTATTCTTTTTTAAATTATCAGTTAAGAAATGACCAGTACGTTTCTTATAGGCTGCAAGTCCTAAGTCATCTTTTAAAATATGCAACATGGTAATCTCTCGAGATAAAATCTTTTGCTTTCGGATAGGATTTCTTCGAATTCTTTCCCTTACTGCTTTGACCACACCTTTTTGTACGAACACTAAGTGGAAGGGCAGATCTTTTTCTGTCACAAACAGAGGAGGTCTCATTGTACCAATTAGTAGCCCGGTATACAAACATTTTACTAATACCAAGCGTATGGAGAGTTTTAAATGTTGCATTTAGCTCCATATCTACTTTGTGTAATGCAATCACAGCGATTCGGTTCTCTTTATCACCCCACTCCATTTTAATATCGAAAAATATTGTACAATGTATTGGAGCCAAAATGAGACAGCCCAATGAATAATTATATAAAAATGACAGATTCCAAATTCAAACGTGATATTTTGTTTATTTTTAATTGTAACAGTATTTATGGCCAGACTAAGTAGATATAGATAGATGTGTAGAAGATATAGATTAATTGACGTGATATTCGAATATACTAATACATTAGAATATTATCACAGTTTCAAAGAATATATCAGTTATTTATAGTAGTACCAGTCTGTTTACTGTTACAAAGCTAATACGACAAGAAGAACATGACAATTGTATACGGTAATTGTGTAATGAAGATTAAATCACATCAATATATTTTTTATTTCGTTATATACTTACTTATTATTATCACAAACTGTTATATTAAAATATATATGCGATATATTTATCTTTTACAGCTACATATAAATTGTAATAACAATTTGCAATCGCAAGGAGTTCTCATTTACAGAAGTTTATTGGAAAGAATATGTGAAATTACACGCGCCTACGTATTATGTTTTTTTTTTTTTTTATAGTAGCACGGCATAATGACTGCCATGTGCCTGATGGTAAGCACAGTACAATCCAAAAACAATGGCGACCACCGAGTGACACACTATCCATCGCCGGTCGCCGCTGTCATGCCAGCCTGCGAAATGCTGGATATGCACAGGCTGATCCCGAAACGCGACCCGCAGAAGCGAATCACTATGACGGGCTTTTTCGCCATATACATGGTGGTTGCGACCCAGTCGGGCTGTAAAGCCCTACTACCCCGCTTTCGCCATTGCCTCGTTCGTTATTCAGCAGGGTGCACCACGTGCAGGTGAGGTTGGCTTGATTGTCTCAAGTGTTAGATATTATTCGACAGCCCTTACACCCCTTGAGATTTATTCAAAAAATATTATAAACACTTGCAATTATAACTGGCTGTTTGTAATCCATCACAAAGACCACGGCCTCGACTCACAACTCACTATAAAATAAGAAAGAATTATATATTATAGTGTATTACATTTTTGCGTGTATATATATAAAAAGCGGACAAGCACGATAGAAGATTTCTCTCAAACTTAGCGGTAACAACATTTGCAATATTAAATTAATAGTAATTTAATTAATATATAATACCCGCACAAACATTGCAAACTATCAGTCTGTGCGTTTAAAAGCATTCAGCGACAACAATTTTATAGCGATTGAGGATTTTACAATATATCCTATGTATATTTGAATTAGACTTCACTGTGTTATTATTTTAGCTAAAATAATAACTGAAACATTCTACCCTACATCACTATATATTAAAAAACAAAGTTCTCTGCCACGTCAGTCTGTCTGTTCGCGATAAACTGAAAAACTACTGAACGGATTTTCATGCCGTTTTCACCAGTAGATAAAGTGATTCATGTGGAAGGTTTAGGTATATATTTTTTCAAGGTGTTTTTTGTTATCAAGGCGGGATAACGTCTGCCGGGCCCGCTAGTTCTTCATAATTACAATTCAAGACAGTTTTAAAAATTATTTCATTTAAATGTTGAGAGTACTGTCTAGAGTCTAAATGTAGGTGTTAAAGTAGTAACACTTGATCATCATAGTAGATATAATTGATAACCGCTTCATTAGATCATAATAATAGGTGTTAAATGAATAAAATGTAGTATTTATAACACATGACGGAAACGATTGTACGTACTTATCATCATCAACGTCAACGATCGTGGTTGTACGCAGATATTTTTGTGGTATAAGATAATAAATAACTTGAATATTCAATTAATGAATTGTATATCTATTTATTAAATAGTCACGTATATAATTATGAGGAAACGTATAAGATGCAAGCTGACATGTCTTTTATTTATAAATTATTTTGTAAACGACATCGCGATATAATTATTATTTCTCAAGTACCTATAATTTCTTACAAGATATTATTGTATTCAACAAATGTATTCACTGCTTCATTGAAATCAGTAAATATAAAAATGTATCTGAATATAAAAGTAGTTTTAGACGAACGTACATCGGATCTATACGCCAATTGTATGTTTTTGACTATTGAGTGCCATATTATTTTATAAAAACTAGACATATGTGAAACTAACTTATAAGGGATGATGACTCAGTTGATAGTGTGTTCGGTCGCAGCGTCCATGGACGTAGGTTCAAATTCTTGCAAGTGAGCCGGTGCGCGCGGTGAAGGAGAACATCGTGTTGCAACCATATCGCATGGTGGGAGGGTTTTCTAAGCCCACTTTGGTTAGCTATCATCCCCAAGTTGTAAATCTGTCGCCAAGTAGGTACCTGTTCGTGTGTTCCGTCATACGCGCTTGAGGGCCAGCCGTCTCTAAGTTTAACGTGTTCACCATCTTAAGCCATGTCGACATTTAACATGCGGTGATAAAATCTATAAAGTATAAAAAAGTACCAAAATGTACCGAAAAAGTAGGTAGCAAATTCCCAGTGTTCCGTTTTTATCGAGAAAGAAGTTAGTAATCATTCAATTTACGAACTTTTAGTAAGCATTACAGACTGAAGAAGAGACTTATTGCAATTCTTACTTAGCATGCTAAAAGCGAAACGCTAATATTATTTCGTGCGCGATAAATGTTGCAGGGTGATTGGCTCGGAAGTAGCGTTGCCTGGAGTAGTGCTTGGTTGATCCACTTCGTTGAAACCGTAGGCAAGTTTTATACGATCAATGGATAGTTGCTTCTCTAGTAGGGTGAAAACTTCTGTGGAGTACTTTGTGGTGTAGGTTTATTGAGAGCGGCGATACTTAGGAAAACATATTTTAATGGCTGAAGATCTGAGTGAACGAAAAACTGTTGATTCTGCTAATGGTGCGTAGTCTAAATGAGTCTGTAGTCTCCGCAGGCGCGAAATGTCTCCGTTTTTCTTTTTTACGACATGAAGTGGCCTTGACCAGGTTCTCTTTCTGGGTATATACAAGCCTTGACTCTGTGTTCCGTTTTGACAATATAATACCAATGCGGTGGTATTGTCGTGCACGGCAGTGTATCGTTTGATCAGTCGTTTCGATATAGTGTTCGACATTTTGATTCGAACGTAATTCATCGAAGTAAATATTGGCGTACCTAGGAATTCAACTAGCTGTTGCGATCTGACAATCCAGGGTTGATACTGCGTGTGGTTTCGTGCAGAAACTTTGAGAGAGTTTTGTCGTGTTATCAATAAGCTGTCGACTATTGAGATCGTCGATCAGCTGATGATATCGAAGAAAATCGGCTCCGAGTATTTGTTGTCAGTCTAGTTGTAAGTGCTGTTCATACGGTACCAACGTTTGATCACACCATTCCTTAGTGGTACGGCGTCGTATGCACTCGTTGGACTGTTCGACTTCCTAGTGATGTGTTAGATGCGGTAGTTACGTTCCTCGCTGGTGGGTTCCTGGCTTTCTGGCAGGGTAAAATGCATCGTCTTGCATTCTTGCCAAACCGTCAATGAGAGTAGCATCATGGTGACGACGACGTAGTCTTGCAGGAATCTTGTGAGTAAAATTGTAACCAGCTTGTGTTTATAGGTTAGGAATAACCGTTACATGACTTGGCATCGTCCTTCTTGTGTTTTTTCCGCGTGGTTACAACACTATAGGTGCGGCGGCATCATCACTGGAGCGCGCGGAACGCGGGATCATCAAATGTAGGAGTCTGAACTAACTTCTGAACATTTTCCGTCGGGGTTACCAAATGTAGGCATCATCATCGTGCCGACACACGGATCACGTCGGGGTCACCAAATGTAGGAGCTTCGGGCTCACTACTATAAGATTCTAGACTAACACGGACAGCGTAATAATAATACTCGGAGTGCGTAAAATAGACTGTTTATTAATATGACCATATAAGGTATATATTTATAGAGACGCGATCGTTAATTTGTTTGAACGACGTTGTATTTACAATATATACAAAAGTTGCCTGCCAAAGAGGATGGCATACTCGGTAACTTACATATTTATAAAGATGAAAATATAAGATCTCGAAATGTTGGAGTTTATTTCGAAAGCACAAACAAACTCCATGTTATTTATATATTTATGGTAGATTAGAAAGTAAAAGTTTGTCTGTTTACGTTAATTTCTCTGCGCAGGCGCAACGAATGACGGACGCGTCATACGCGTCTCATGCAAATTTCTTAATGCGTGACTTATTAACCGCATTCTGCATATAAAGTGTTTATTTTCTTAATTCCTTATTATGTTGGGTACTTAGTAAGTTAACATAAAAATTTTATATTTAGTTGGTATTGTTGGTGTGGTATGTCGCGTTGTAGCTATTAAGTGAATTACTTGTACAATTAATCAAAGTTTTAGGTGAATAAAATTGTGTAAAGAAAGTATCTTGTTACACTCGTTGGTAATTAAATTGCAACATATAACGGGTAATGAATTTATTTCCGCAGGAATAAAGAATTAAAAGCAAATAGTATTTGTCACATGTTTCAAAGCCTTCCATGGATGTCCATATAAATATTTTCTTAGTTGTTTTAGTGTTTTTTTTTAAGTGAAAACTATTTTAGGCGCGTCGAGCGATATTTTTTGCAGGATAATAACTTATGGTTTCGCGTCAGCAACTTGCTAGTAAAGCGTGACCGCCACATTGCGCTTGCTTCAAAGTTCAGACTAGCGACGCGTAGTAGGTACAACGGCTTGTGTACTTATAATATTGATATTTAGACGCTCATCACATGTTGGATTGATTAATAAACTATATAAAAATGTATATAACTATTGTTCCGCGTGCCAATAGATGTGAAAACCGGACCATGTTAGTAATTTCAATAAACTTATTATTCAATAAATTATGAAATAGTCATTTCATTGTTTTGAGTTTTCACTTCTGTTGACAGCCCCACAATATTTTTTTAATGACTACACTATTAGCTCGACACATCTTTACAGCTTCACCGGACTACTGTCGTTTCTTACTGTACTGTAATTTCTTTGCTGAGACATATACTCGTTCTAAACGAGAAGTGGAAGTTTAGAGAATAATTTCCTTCGAGACTTTTTTACTTGTTTTACGATACGCGAGATCACTTGCACATTGTCTTTAAAATTATACACATTTATTGATACTATTTATTTATGTTACATTTTTTATCTCGCATTCATAACTAATGTATTTTTAAACAAAGCCTAATAATGTTTTATTATTTTCGTAGTTAACTATCAATATAAAATTACCACCATCGGAAGATAAATTTGATAAAACATCGATTCAATTTCTCGATACTTCTATACTGATTTTAATTAATAGGATAATGTAGGGTATATATTAAACTATATCTATATTTCATGAATTCTACAATGCGTACAATAAACACTCATTGGAAACTTTCAGTAAACAATATTTTCTTTTAAGAAACATGTTTAAATTATTTTATTTGATCAGCTGAAATAAGAATATAAATTATTATTTATACATAAATATTATTGTATTATATTTGAAAACATTTCTAGTATAATAAACTAATAACATTGTAACATTTATGTGAAGCACTATTACCCTCAATACAACCGACAATCTTTCAGTTGATCTCACCAAAGAGCGGCGATTTTGCAAACAAATATGTATATGTATCTGTACATATAGTAAGAAGTTATTGTTGATCGAAGAATAAGAATGCAAATCTAACGCGTCTGTACTTTTTAGACTTATGAAAAATTGTTGCAGGAGTCTAGGAATAAGTAATAAAATAGATTTAATTTTTTTTTTAAATGATTTCTTTCTGTCTGTATGTTTGGACACGCACCACTGCTAAAGTACTACGTTCACAATAAAACCTCAATGTATAAATAATATCTAAGACACAGTAAATTGTGAAAAGACACAGTTGGTTTCACAAAATCAAGATCAACTACTGACGCTGGTGCAACGTTACTAAGTCATATTTTTCGAGCTTGGGAGGGATCGCAGGATGAAATTGGTGTGTTTTGTGATCTGTCTAAGGCTTTTGACTGCGTTGACCATAGTACCCTTATTTTGAAATTAAAACACTATGGTGTTTGTGGAGCTTCTCTCGACCTTCTAGTGTCCTATTTAGAAGATCGTTGGCACAAAGTTAGTGTAGACGGGGTTACGTCAGCTGGATCACTGACTCAAATTGGCGTCCCACAGGGTTCTATTTTAGGGCCATTTTGTTCTTAGTATATATAAATGACCTACCGCTAGTGGTTGATAACTGTGCTGACATGGTTCTTTTCGCGGACGACACTTCAATTATATTTAAGGTAAAAAGAATAGATTCAGAGCTTAGTTATCTAAATAATACTTTAAATAAAATTTCCGACTGGTTTGCGTTAAATAATCTATTGCTTAATGCCAACAAAACAAAATGAATAAGATTTACCTTGCCTAATGTTCCGTTTACT
>MU159396.1:14187-44318 GCA_015888305.1 Antheraea pernyi | reverse complement strand
CTTAAATACATGCGTCGATAACATACGCTGCCACAATTATTGCTATCTTTATCGTGCAGGCAGCGCTGCACTAAACGAAAGCTGTAGCTAAGTTATTCTATACACATATTATTTTTATAGAAATAAATCGGTCTGACTTTTTTGACTATTATAGGAGGCACACTTACAGGTGGGCCACCTGATGTTAAGTGATCACCACCGTCCATAGACACTTGCAACACCAGGGGAGTTGCAAGTGCGCTGCCACCCTTGGGGGGAAGGGCTAGGGGAGGGAGAGGAGAGAAGAGAGGGGAGGGGAGGTGGGCTTCCGGCATTCTCACTGACCGAACGAAACGCAACAATGCAAGCACTGTTACTTCACGTCGGTTTTCTGTGAGAGGGTGGTACTATTTATAAATAATTTTACGAACATTTTTTTTAAATTACTTTTAACGCTATTAAAATCATGAGCTTATCACAGCTAGACATTTTTTATATGCAATAATGTGCCCAATGAATTAAATAAAAATAATTAATTTCAAACCATTTTATGTCTAAATAAAATTACGGCTATCCCAACATGGTCTGAAATTATTTTTATTTTTATTTACGAAAAATAGCATTGCGCTCATTATTGTCAATAACAAAAATGTCTGGCAATAATAATAAAATGTTTTAATAGCCTATCAAATTTAGTAACAAAAACAGGCTAAAATGATTTAAAAAACAATATTTTTGTCTGTAAAGGTGCGATATGCACAAATAAACGCAACGTTTACAGGCAGCCAGGTAGACCGCATGCTATGTGGAAGAACATAAAGATATATAAAAAACTGGCTTATTGAATTCGCTGTCGATACCTTTGCTAGCTCTTAGACGAATAGTTACAGGCAAGTGACATTTGACGCGTCGACGCGATTCTCATATTTTTTCATATTTATAGTTTTCTTAAACACAATGGAGTGTGAAAAAGTTTTGATACAAGTAGAATATAGTTATGATAAAGTAAGTGGTAGAGATGATTATTTAATTTTATTTTTACGTATTGTGGATGTGCAGATTCTATGTACAGTAGGTTAGGTGTCGTGACAGATAAAAAGAGAGAGAGAGTGTATACAATATATACATACATATAATTTTCATTTCAATAGCAAACCAACTCAAGGATTACCTTTTGATATATTAACTTGACTATCCCAAATCATTCAGTGTTTAATTTATTATTATTTATTTTATAAATATTTTTATCTTTTAATTTACAATTGAACTCTATCAACTTGATATTTTATAATGTAAACTATACTGACTGTATAGTAAACGTCTAAAAAAAAGGGAAAGTAATTTGGTTCCAACTGGGGTCCATAGACCCTCAAGTTATTTTTTTACGTTACCGCCAATATATGTAGGTTAGTTTTTATCTTAATTGAACCCCGTAGATGACGCTACGAACGGGTTCTAGGCTTATTTAAAAAGATTTCTCACATACCATCTGGGTACATGTTTGAGTGAACCCCTTGATAGTTTGGATTTACAATTGGAAACGGTAGGTGTGGCTGCAATCGGGTCTTAGGTTTAAAAATACAATTGAAACCGGTGATAACCGTTTCGGTGCAGATGAAGTTGCACGGGTCAGCTAGTTCTATATATAATTACATAATATGTGGTATTAACATATAATTGCACAAAATACATTTTAATGTATTTAATTATGAAACGGTCGCGTCACTGCTCAACAACATCACTTGATCGCATTCTATTACTCAATTATCATTATATAATATAATATTATTCGTAGAATATAAAAGTACGGACACGTGACATATTTTACTTAATCTACTTCATAATTAGCGTAAACTTACTGTTTATTACGTAGTATTTTATTTTATATAGTATATTTAATTGCCTAGAAAGAACGTTATTAATTTAACCGTTTCATTTTGCAATTTATATAAGACTAAACTCTAAACTTCCATCAAATACGATAGTAAGCAAAGGTTCTTTAGACAAAGGTTCAAATTGGTGAATATTATTGGTAAACAGTTAAGAAGAGTCTAGTGTTCAAGCTTCGCCTAAGGCTGAACTTTTAACTTTAATATTGAATAATAGCGACATTAAAAAATAAATACATTTATTTGTAATAAACACGTAAATATAATTACAAAATTAAAGACAATAATTAGGTGCAATAGAATAAATGTTAAAAAGACAAGTAAAATAACTAAATCTTCATCTTCATTGTGTATGTGCTTATAGTGGTGCCCTCCAGCGCTCGTCTTAATTTCATTTAATACCCAGACAATTCGTATGCGCACAGATTATTTGCATATTTGTGCTATACTATTGCTACTTAATGATATGTGAAAGTATATTTATAAGTTGAAAGAATACTCAACTAAGTACTTAATTATAATATAATAATTACCTCTATGTAACAGTAATTATAAAATAATAAATTTGTATAAAATAATAATAATTAACTATCATTTTTGGAGCTGAATGTGCGCTGTGGAATGTTGTTTGATACCCAAAACCGCCTCGAAAAAAATATTTTTCATTCATTAAGAAGCTAGTCAACTTAGGGTAGCACGAGTTCTCAATTCCCGCTGCTAGCCTATAGTTGTTTGATTTTCAGCTACTAGTTATGGTCTGTGAAACATTTACCCAGTTTGCGCAGGCTCGAGTCCAACTCTAGATATGTGTAAATATAATTGTCGCAATTCGTTTATGTTAAACTAATACTGCTGCATACAATTGAACGACAGGCTGTAATTTCCGCAATGTATATAAGTTTTATCTCTCTTATAGTTTATTTCGATTGCTAAATTTCATTATTGTGTTCGTTTTTTATGTACATGAATTTATTTGTTAACGGTTATTAAAATATATAAGCATAAATTATTTCGGCGTTTTAATTTACTTACTTGTTGTGGACTGGCGTTGGAACAAGCCCATGTCTTCTTTCTTGAAGCTAACTATCCCAACAATGTAACATTTAGAGGTAGAAATTATTATACATTTACTAATCCGACTTTGAATATACTTTCACTGATAGAAGGACACGTTCTTCCTGAATAATGTAACCGATCATTTGTTATTGTTAAATTTTGGTGTAAATGAAGTCTCTATAAAAATGCAGGCAATGAAAATAGCAATTTGACCAGAGGTAAACGTTTTAATCTTATCCAATGGTGTCAGAAGGGACTATTAGATCTATCTCAGAATATTTTAGGACTGTGAAGGAGTTAGAACGTCGTTCTATAGTATGCCTCTTTACGAATTTTACTGTAGAATATTTCCGACAAAAGCAAACGCTCATGTTTACAAAATACAAAAATGTACATCGCGACGAGCACTGGACCGTGTGCCGTCGACTATTGTGATGTCACGGCTCTGTAGATCACACGACACCCAGTGTTGCACAAAATAGCAGCTCCAATACAATCGTGTGGCAATTTAATCGAATGACTATTGAAATTAAACTTTTCTAACAGTTTTTTATTGAATCCCCATTTATTTTTGACAAATTTCTAACTGGAATTTAAACTGCAGTGGAGGCAGTTTGCAGCTGTATATGTTTCCACAGAAATAATGATGTATTTCAAGCAATATCTTATATATTCTTCTTCTATACATATAATAATAATGTAAATCTAACGTGTCTGTACATTTTAGAATTTTGTGAAAAAAATGTTGCCGATAGATAATGTACCTGGAATAAGTAATAAAATACATTTCAATCATTTTTAGAAATGTCTGTCTGTCTGTTTGTTTGAACACGCATTATTGCTATAGTACTGCGTTCACGATAAAACCTCAAGTTATTATAGTTAATCAAAAGTTATTGTAATTTTAATGAAGACGCGACTCAAGTACGCAAGAAAGTAGATAAGTGAACGGACTTAATACATTCAGGTGATTTTATTAGTCACTCCTTTTTACATCAGGTTCCACGCGGACGGAGTCGCGATAATATAGTATCTGTTAATAGTAGATTCAATAAACTTTACATCACTTTAACAGCGTAAACAAAAGTTATAATTTCATAAGTATCGGAATATATTTCGTGTATTATATGAATACTTTCCGCCTGTTATATTAGATTATAAAAAAAGTGTTTTAAACTAATACATTTTCCAGACAAGTTTTTCTAACCCGACTCAAATTTTACTTCAGGAAGATTGATTCAGTTTTCATTATCGTTCAGTTGATCTGAATTGATCTGACACTAGCTAACTTTAAACAAGCACGCCACTTGTTATATGAAATTATATTGCATATAGGATTCAGTAATCGTTTGCAAGCTTTCTAACTGATATTTTGTTTCCAGGTGTGACGGTTGGCCTGACTGTGATCCCGCAGGCCATAGCGTACGCCGGAGTGGCAGGACTGCCTCCACAATACGGGCTCTACTCGTCTTTTATGGCTTGTTTCGTGTACACGATCTTTGGTTCCGTGAAGGATTCAGCGATAGGTCCGACCGCCATAGCCGCTATACTCACCAGGGAGAACCTGCACGGGCTGGGACCGGAGTTCGCTGTACTTCTAGCCTTCCTGTCCGGTTGTGTTGAGCTGATTATGGGTATTCTACAACTCGGTAAGTAGACATATCTTATAATATGATAATATTAAGTGCTGCGACAGGTCCTATACCACCTACTTACCAGATAAGACAAGGTTACTTGAACGTCAGCCGAATGCATTTTTTGTACACACAGAATTTTTGTAGAAATTATTTTTACTAATTTATGAAACCGTATTGTACCGTACCGTAATTAGTAATGTATTATGTAGAATAGACTTAGAATAAATTAAATTTTTTGAGAAAATCTTAACACTTGTGATTTGATCCCACGGTACCAACGACAAGTGAAAAAGTCTATGACTTGACAATTTCTTTCTTGGGAATCAGGCCTGCGCATAGCAATAGATCATTTAGATATTGTTATAGTCGTACATAATCTAAATAATATTATGTCGTTATCAAAATGGGGTATTTTGAAATTCTTCATGTCTCCATTGTAAACGAGTTTTGTGACGTTAAATAGTAATGTTTGCACTGAACTGTTGTGAAATGTGAATGTTATATTCTGACTCATGTTATAACAATAAAAATAAACAGTTACCATTCCTTACAATGACTGAAGAAATGTATAGAGTCCGTGATAACGTGTGTGTTTTGCAATACAAATATGTGTGTTATTTGTATAAAAACACATTATTCTGTAGGTTGTGTAGGTCTGTGTAGCGAAATAATGTAGACATACGGTACACGCGTTCACAAACATGTTGAAACACAGAATCGGGTTCAGAACGAATATATGTTATTGTTATTATTGATAGCTATTTATATTTTGTAAACAGATTTAAAGACAACAAATACTGTTATTTATTATCTCTCAAATTCATAAAAAAATATTAAACATATAATTATTGATAAATCATTAATTTAATAAGTTATTTAAAAAAAATTGCAGTAACACAAAGAATTGCTTTAATTTTTACATTATTTTAATTTTTTCATGGTACCATTTATCGTAATAGATAGTGGGCGTTGTAACAAAACTAGTTTTTGCTCACATTATTCGAAATTTGGTCTATCGCTCGCAAACATGTTTTTTTTTGTTGTTTAGTTGTACTTTGCTGTATCCTGACATGTCTATGCAAAAGTTCATGATTGGTTTTCTAGTTAGGCGTGAAAGCGCAACACACAAATTCCCATTCGCATTTATAATATTATTAAAAATGGTACAAAGGAATCTTCGAGACAATCGATTGAACGCTACAGGAGTTGATGTGCGCAACCTAGTGTTATTGTAAAATAAATATAATAAAAAACCACTTCGATTATGCAATTTAAATCGTGACCAGTCAAACAATATTAATACTGTATGGCAAATCATTGTTAGTAGGAATTATAATTCGGCAAAGATGTTTCGTGATCAGTTGAGGAATGTAGGTGCACCCACTTATGTACGATTTGTACGTTAAACGAAAAAGGTCAAAACGATACACCTTGTTAAATAAAATGCCACGACGAACAAATGCACTGACGTACTTATAAGCTATAATATATTTTAGAAAGGAATTTATCTGATCTAGCTGATGCTATCTGCGGCTATTAAGTATCCACTTATATCGTCTAACATATAATTTAATTAATATTTGGAGAACTCTAACTATGATAACGTAATAGTACAATTGTATTATACGCCATCTATCGGAATCAAATCAAAAACTCTTCGGCTGAATTATATTGAACCACGAAACCTATTTGCTTTTTGGAGTACCTACAACAAAAAACAATAACTGATTGTCACAGAAAGTCTGGTTTATATTATTTTTAGTAGGTAACAGAATTAGTGTGACAGTTGTATTTTGCATATTTTTCATCAGACCGTTAAAAATTTAATTTGCTTTACTATGCATATTTCAGAACAGTTTGAGTTCTGAATTTTAAAATGACAAAGAGCTGCGAAACATTTTGCTTCACGTTCAATGTAATCTGTAAAATCTCGTTCTCATTTATATGAAAACTTATTATTACAGCCAATAAAAATCTAGCACGATACTTGTATATAATAATCAGTTGTATAAGAGACAGGAAACTGGTCCCTCCCACTTCCTGTCAACTTACTTATTTTCCATAATAGTGTATCATTTAATTGAGTAGCGTTGTTGTGAGATGTAAGATAAGTAGTGGAAATAATTAGTGTCATCTTAGTTTAAAGACATTGTTATGAAGTAGTTATGGTGCAATAATTTGTCGCACGATCGGACAACATTAACACAGTATATAGCTTTAATACAGCATGATTATTTTTTATATTATTACTACTTATATTTAAATAGGCAAATACACACATTGTATATGTAGGTATATACAGAAATTTTGAATAATTCATAAATACATGAAGAGTAGAACGGAAATTTGGTAGATTTTTGTATTAAATTAACCAGCTCACAAATTGCAGGAGGCTTTGATTTTACGGTAAAAGGTCATAAAACATGTGTTATAATTTACTATTCTGTGTGTATTTTAAAATATGAAGATAAAATATACCTAGATTTGTAGAAATATAGCAGCTACATATTCGCATAGGGTAACAATGGACACTGAATCATCTCTCGCGGCTATTTTATGTTTATGTTTTAACCCTTCCGCAGGTTTTCTGATAGACTTCATCAGTGGTCCCGTGTCTGTAGGGTTCACATCAGCGGCCGCGATCATAATCGCCACCACTCAGATCAAGGATATACTGGGTCTCAGTTTTCCAGGTGGAAAATTTCTTCAGGTACGATTTGTTATAACGGGTTTTTCATCAGGACGTAGTCTCGCTCTATCTCATTAATTATGACTAAAAAAACGCAGTACTAAGAGACCGTGAAGATTGAAAGGCATATAATTAGTTCGAGTTAAAGTTGACAATATGGTTACTTAAGTGTTTATTACGAAAGATATAAAGTTTCGTTTTTGCATCGATTTTTTTTATAAGTAATTGCTTTTTGTTCGCATAATTTAATATTTTTTACTGCGATTCATCGGTCCGGTCGCGCGCTCTGTCACTTTCGAATGACCTTCGATCTTGGTTCACAATACCTAGCCGCTGATAATTTGTTATAATTAATATTATGTGAGAAAGCGATGTTTGACACATATTTTTCAACTACAATACATTTTTTATTAATATACAGCTATAATGTTATAAGACTTGTAGCAAGTGCGGTTGTGTTGATGTGCTGTTATAAAGACTTGAGCCTACAAGTACTACTACTACAATGTAGTAAATTAATATAATCTTGAAATGTCAAATAGAACGTCTAAGTAGTATATTTATGGTTTAAAAACTTATTTATTTTTATTATATATTTACAACAACATATTTATTCTTAGAGGCTCTTTGAAAAGTTATTTCAAATACTGACGTATTGTTTAAAGTAAGGAAATATCATTTACTACATATTTCCGAGATTTGTAATTTCATTTGTAATTTACGGTCGCCGCGACTTCACTCGCTACGTGTTAAAATTATACTACCGACAACAAAATTTTAAAAAAGTGTTAATACAAAATTAATAGCTTTAATTATAGAATCAATAGTTGTGCTTTTAAAGAAATATATAAAGTAATTAAAATCTATTTAATTATTATACTTCACTCTGCGTTAAGGAAAATTCGTCTATGTTCAAAGATCAATTAACAAGTTTACTTATAAAGTCCTTGTTAACAAGTTTTGTATCAATTATATTTTAGTTTGTCGCCAACTACATTTGCAAGTAATAAGCCTTTCTATTCTACAAATGTATGGGCAATCATTTAAAATACAATATAATTTATATATGTTATTGTTTTTCGCATCCTACATTTTTTATCGGAACTGCACGCGGAATGCGAAGAAAGGTGCTGGTTTGACAATTAAGTTATCTAAATTTTGAAGATTTCTTATATTATAACCTTATACTATTTTTTTCAAAACGACTTGTTTTCAATCGTGTAGGTGTGGACAGGATTGTACGAGCACATAGGAGAGACGAGACTGTGGGACACAGTGCTAGGGGTCACATGCATCGTTGTATTATTGCTGTTGAGAGTAAGTTATTATACTTATATATTCGTACCATTAAATACTATTATATCTTATTTTCTTTTTCATACATTAATTTTAGTTTTTATAAATGAATTCATTTTCACTTTTTTATTATATTTATTCTTATTCTATTTTGTTTTCATCGTATCTCAATATTTACTGTTACATCATTTTATTATTATTAATAGTATAAGTTGTATGGATGTGATAAAGCGTTGTAAGTTTTCAATCTAGTTTACTCCTTCTTATTATATTATTCATCAGACTTTTGACTGTGCATTATCCACATTTGTAAATAAATAAACCGTCTGTAGGTCTATCTCAAAATTTAGTAATAAAGGTCATGTCTGTTTTTCTGCTCATATTTAAATAATTTATTGTATTATTTAAGGATGATTTTAAACATTAATTAGTATTGTATAATTTACGTCAATAGTTATTTCTAGAAAGTAAAGATAAATATGTTCCTTATTTTTATTTAAAGCTTCACTTGGTATTCCGTCACAAAATCCTTCCAATAGCACCGTTATTCTTTGTGAAGATACATATAGAACACTATGTATGTAATATGTTACATACTATGTAAATTTCCCACGACTTTTATGATTTCTGCTTTAATTAACCTCATGGGTAAATAATTTTTCCACACCATGGCTATTACATTTTTATGGGGTGTTGTGAATAATACGTTTAAAGCGGTAACACTAATAAATGTTAAAATAAATTACAAATTCGTTTCTCTTTATATAATAAAATAATATAAATAAAAAAGCCTTATATTTCTTACAAATTAAACATGAACTTAAACATAAATATTTACATGATAATCATAATCTTATGACTATCCTTTTATTTATTTTTTGCAAAAACCCTTGTTCGGGCGAAGGCCTCCTCCAAAGACGTCCATTTTTCCTTATCTTGAGCATTGTTTCTCTTTATGGAACGATGTTATTGTGTAGTAAAGTAAATAAGCCTGAACCTACTTCTGCATAGACAGTTAAAGAGTAGTAATAGATTTATTTTTTTGGTTTCATGTGTTAGTACAAAGATGTCAGGTATTGGAAGAATAGGCTTTTGTTTATATGCACCGGATAAATGTTCTCAAATTTCAACTTCATGGACGGTGATAGTAAATAGGTATAATAGTTTAAGCGAAAATTAATGTATACGTCCTGAACGTAACCGATCTATAACACCTACTCGATAATAAGTACCAAAGTATGGATTAGAGAACATCTTTTGTTAACTTCTTGTTTGACTCATGGTTCTAATGTCTTTTTTTTTACTTGATATTCGACGTAAAATTATTACCTTAATTATTCCGTATAGAAAGACTACTTTTCGCATCACATTCCATCAATATTCTTCAATGTTACACCAACTCTTGAATCGTTTTAAAGTTAATTAAGTACCAGTTTAATATTCCTTAATATACTCACAGCGCGACATGTATAAATATTGCATCAAGTGTTTTTTTATCCCAATATATGTAATGGTACACTTAAATACACGAAATTATAATCTGTTTATGTATTAACATTTATCGAGTGGCTGAGCTCAATAACAATAATTATACTGAGGCAATGCGATCTCACAATTGATAAAGACAACTTATAAAATATAATAAACTGGTATTCGAATAGGGAATTCTTCAAAGTATGTAAGTACGTTATTTATATGTTTGAAATTATTAAAAGCAAATATTGATTTAATATTATAATAAACTAGTGAATATAACAATAAATCGTCCTGCCTTGATAAAAAAATCCTAAAATTCAACCACTGCGCCACCTATCGGTCCAATTGTGAATCTAAACCATTCTTGAATCCACCTGAACATGCAGAAAATTTAATCATAATCTGTACAACCATTTAGTAGGAGTTCAGTTAACATACACACGAGTATATATATATATATATATATATATAACTAGCGGGCCCGGCGGATGTTTTCCCACCCTGATAATAAAAAAAATCCGTGACAAGTTATATACCTAAATCTTCCTCATGAATCACTTTATCTACTGGTAAAATCCGCATGAAAATTCGTTCGGTAGTTTTTGAGTTTCTCGCGAACAAACAGACAGACGTGGCAGAGGACTTTGTCTCATAATATATATTGCAGATATACACGTATGTTATACAAATATCGCCATGGTAAAAGTTGTAGTCCGGTGAAGCTGTTAAGACCTTGCTGGGTCAATAGCGTGGTCAGTTCGAAAAAAAAAAGCCATGGTAAAACTATAATTTGAAAATTAAATTAAACTTAGAAAGGTATGCGTTATGCAACATTTCAGTGGTAAGTCAACCGCGTCAATTCGCTTATCACAGACGCGTACAAACCGGCGCGTGCGCGTACTAAATCGATAATAAATGTAATTAATTTCAATGGAATTAGACTCGATGATGTTTGTAAAGATTTTCCTGTTTAAGACGTACGTCCTGCCTTAACACGTGAATAACTTTGCCAGGACATTCTATGCACCTTTTGATATGGGTAATAGGACACGACAATTATCATATGCATATGAACATCATAAGCCCACGTGTAACATATGCATTAGTAAGGTGGTGTGACTATAGTTCCTAAGCGGGGTATACCCAAATGGGTGGAACCACCATACCCATGGCGAAATACTGTTACTTTGTCTACCTATTGGGTTGTATCTACTCGGCATCTGTAAAACTCGTTGGTCACTGATGTTCTGGTTTGCAATGTAATTATCATCAAGTATATTGCAGATAGTTTGTCGTGAGTGGCTATAAAACTACTACTACTACAACTTACTACTTCTTAGCCTTGTTTCAAATAAACTAACGTACTAGATTATCACATTTACTTATTAACTAAACTCGTACGACATAAATCCAAATTGGTTGATTTTTAACAGGCCGTAATTCGGCAGCAAATTACCGTTAAAAAGTGTTTTAAGAATTCCTCAGAAACCATAGATCTGAAAAATTGTTCATAGTCGAATCCAAAGACTAGATACTGGAAGTAACAATTGGCGCCTTTTTACTGAAGGACCATTTGCTGTCAAATTACAGCCTGTTGAAAATCTCCCGACTTGGATTTATTTAATACTAGCTGCACCCGCAGATCCGCACGCGTATTTAAAAAATTGTATTAAAGAAATATAAAATTGTGAGACCATGTACAATTATCGAAATGCTCTTTATAAACAATTGTAAGTACGACACGCGAGCCATCTACAGTGACATGTAACGTATACATTAGATATATAGATACTAACAGTGTGTCAAATGAGGTTTATATATATTTGTATTGTATATTATGTATATTTGGAACCTTAACTCACCATATAACTACCTCAATGCTCACTTACACTGTATAAGGAACTAATGAAAAAATGACTTAAAGATGGTATTATGATGATATAATATGCCCATATTGTCAATAAGTAATACGTTTATAATGGTATTTTTTATCTTATCTTTTTAGAAAGAACCCTACTATCTTCAGAATTACCATTAATAATTATAATGTTGAATTGTATACAATGAGCTGACAACGTGAAATGTTGCATAAATATAAATCAAGCTATAAAACTTTATATCTGTCTAAGCAGTTTTTAATATTCGACAATTTAAATAGTGCTTATTGACTTGGATACAATATTCTTATATGTTACTATGGTTGCTGAGTTATGTAGACGAAAGCGCGGTATATAAAGCAAAATGACCGAAAAGACAATATAAATCAAATTACACACATAGATACAGATATATGAATTTCAATTATATTTATTCTTGTAGTCCAGTACAACGCACACACACCTTATGCACATGTTTACAGTGAACAACATATTTTTGCTAAATTTCACGCGGACGAAATCGTGGGTAACAGCTAGTCTAAAATAGAATCACTTAAATTACTTTCTATAAGGTCAGCTATCTGCCAGTGAAATTTCCGTGAAAATTGATCAAATCGTTTTGGAGATAGCACGGGCGAAGCCACGGTTAACAGCTAGTCTAAATTAAAATAGATTAAATTACTTTTATAATGTCCGCTATCTGCCGGTGAAAGTCCCGTAAAAAACTGTCGAACCGTTTTGGAGATAATACTGCAGGCGAAGCCACGGTTAACACCTAGTATAAACTAAAATTGCTTGCATTACTTTTTATAAGGTCAACTATCTACCAATGAGAGTTTTGTGAAGATCAGTTCAACCGTTTTGGAGATAGCACTGCAGACGAAGACGCGGTTAACAGCTAGTCTAAATTAGAGTAGCCTAAATAACCCGCTGTAATTTTAGCTACCACCCAGTGAAATTCCTGTCAAATTCTGTCCAGCCATTTCCGGAGATTACCCGGAACAAACAGACTGACAGACAGACAGACAAAATTTTTTAAAATTGCATTTTTGTTATCAGAAGCCTGTATACTTTCATACCCAATCATTAAAAATATGTTATTTTGATATTACATATAGACGATTTTATTGTATGTATAGATAGATTTGTGCCTAACGTATATCCTTCAGGTATTGTCTTTTATTTCTTTGCTATACAACCCTCTCATATCTCATAATTATATAAATTATGTATATTTTATTTCGACAGAAAGTAAAAGACATAAAAGTGAGTTTGAAAGAGGAGACGTCAGGGTCGGAACGATCTCGTCGGCTGCGCAGCGCTGTGGACCAGACGCTGTGGTTCCTCTCCACTACGCGGAACATCACCGTGGTGCTTGTGTGCGCTGCGCTAGCTTACTACTTCGATACGCAGAACACGACGCCCTTTGTACTCACAGGTCACTTACAAACATTTTAAATCCTTTTACGAGTCTATGTTTCAACACAATATTACCTGATAATTAATGCGTACTGTGGCCGAAAAGGAGATTACATGTGAAGTCAAGAAACAAAGCCAATAAAGAACACTATCGAAACAGGCTGATAAACAAAAATTTCTTAACGATTTGAATTAGGAAATGTGTTAGATATCATGATGTTAATGGTTTTATCAAGACATTTTTTTCACTTATTTTCTTCTTTTACCATTTGTTTTAAAACATTTTTTAGCATTTATTTAAATTATCACTTGATTCTGGGACCAAAATTCCAGTATGTTGAATCAAATGCTTACATTACCACACCAGCCTGTAAGAGACCCACCGCAGGGCTCTAGACCTCTTCCCAAAAGGGCATTACACCACGCCAGCCTGCGACGTATTAATTTAAGTTTTCCCACGATGTTTTCCTTAGCTGTCAGCCTATAGTATTACCAATTTAAATTAGGAAATTTATGCAAATTCCGAAAAATTAATGTCGGAGGTTCCGCAGATTGACATTCCGTCGATCAAAACAATCGATCAGCTGGACACCAGGCTACCAGATTCCGACGACAGTGTTTGTATGCCGTTTGAAATTTAATTCCTTTATGAAACCTTAATTATTATATATTTTTTGGTAATAGTAATATTTGATTGGTGCAGGTGAGGTGAAGCCAGGTTTACCGGAGGTATCTCTGCCGCCTTTCTCAGCCACCGTTGGTAACCACACGTACACCTTTGTCGAGATGACCTCGACTCTCGGCTCTGCAATATTTGTGGTCCCTCTGCTCTCTATCCTTGAAAACATTGCTCTAGCAAAAGTCTTTAGTGAGTATTTTATGATAAACTATTTATAAAATACTATTTTTATCGGGACCTATAACCAGAGTATCAATCACAATGTAAATACTACTTGATTCTATAGCTTCCTAGATTATGTGAGATGATAATGCCTGCTGTCTTAATCTAGTTTTACGTTGCCAGCACTTTATTCACAGCTCTTTCCGTCGTGTACTTATTGGGTAACGTCTCGTGCTCTTGTGACGGGTAACTTTTTTGGGTTCCTGAGACAATAATCCTTCAGGAAAATTAGTATCGCAGGTATGGTGTAAAAACTCTTCCTTATCGTCGCCCGCCTATGAACAAACATGTGCATCATATATCAGTGACGTATGACGGTGTTAAAGCTGCGTGTTATTAATAGAAGATGATTCGGGTCGCTGTACGTAGATCAGGAACGGTAAATTTATTGCTGAAGGATGCGAAATAAATGTACGACATTAAAAACAAAATCAAAAATATTTTATTCAATTTAGGCCACGAGAAGGCGCTTGTGAACAACAAAATTACCACCGGTTTAGACAAACAACCCACTCATCAGGAAAAACTAGCAAGAAACTCGATCTGTTCTATTTTTTTATAATAAATATTTTTACAGACATAGATAGTTACATTCGTTTTTAGTGAATGCACAGACAGGGGCGTCATTTTCAAACGTCACCATCGTTCATAAATTGATCCACCATATAATAGCCTTTAGACTCGTACATTTGCAACTTCTCTCGGCATTTTGGTAATATATTTCTGGTAGTGACACAATCGCTCTGGCAGTGAGGGCTAGGTAAGGTTTGTTGGATTTGCGTGAGAAGGGAGTAAGGCAGTAAGGTAGCGCGCGTTGGCGGCAGGCGAGGGGCGCGCAGTGGACGCGACGCAGGAGATGGTGGCGCTGGGCGTGTGCAACGTGGTGTCGGCGCTCGTGCACAGCATGCCGGTGTCGGGCGCGCTCTCCCGCGGCGCCGTCAACCACGCGTCCGGCGTCGCCTCCACCGCCGGCGGCCTCTACACCGGCGCGCTGGTGCTGCTCGCGCTGCAGGTGCTCGCTCACATGCACACACACCACACTTCCATAACGATCTACACACTTGCGATACGACATTGGATTACACTGGAAGCCCAAATATTTATTTAATGAGAGAACAGTTCACAGCTGTAACACAATCGAACTGAAGTTCGCAAAATGTTATCCAAACATTGTAGTGATATTTACCGTAATACCATACCGTAGTACCGTAGGGTAAACCAAAATTTCCGCAAGGATATTGATGCCATTTTAAGTATTGTGTATCTACATTATCATGGATTAACTCGAGAAAATTTTCGTAATATGTTTGATTACGATTTTAAGTATACTTTGACGCCTCAACAGTGTCGCCCTGCTTCAAACTGCTTCTGGCAATTAAGAACCATAAAATACAGAACAGTACAGAACAAAATAAAAAATACTATGACTTTTTTCTTATTTATTTCAAACATTTTAATAACCCAGTAACAACAACGACCACAAACGAATATACAATCCATTGACAGTCGCCGCAGTGATGCAATCTGCAAACCTATCTGCCACTAACTATACGCTAGCTGATCCCTAAACGTGACAAAAAGAATATTTCATTAGTGTGTGTGTGTACTTCAATCGAGTTCAAACCTCTATTACTTTGACACAGATGTTGAATCTCAATTTTACCTTCATGATTTATTGTATTTACATTGACCATTTATTTATAATTATATTCCAGTATTTTACTCCGTACTTCTACTACATTCCGAAGGCTTCCCTGGCGGCTGTTATCATCGCGGCAGTGGTCTTCATGATGGAGCTCCACGTCTTCAAACCAATATGGAGAACGAAAAGTAAAGATCAATTCTTCGTTTCCAATTTTTATCTGTTTCTATTAGGCTTCTGCGAGTAAAATAAATACTCATTAAATCTTTACCACTTTAGGCGATTAAATTAGGTGTCAGCTTTTTAAAACAATTTTCATTGTTATACATCATCATCATCATCAGCCTGTAAGAGACCCACTGCAGGGCCATAGGCTTCGTTCCGGAGGAAGGTATGGGCATAATCACTACGCCAGCCCACGACGTATTGCCGATTTCAAACTCTGAGAAATCCATAGTTTTATGTTTTGCCATATCCAGTACTAGTACAAGAACATTTCGCAGGGTCAGGTTTCCTCACGATGTTTTCCATCACCACTAGTCGATAGTGTTACCAATTTAAATTAGTAAATGTACGCGAATTCCTAAAATTCGTTTTTTTATATCAGGGTTCGAACCTGCGGACATTGGATTGATATTCCTCCGGTCAAACGACTAGACCACCAGGGCTACCATTAAAAATATTCTGTGTAAATGTTTTCCAGAGTTGGACATAATCCCAGCGGTGGTCACGTTCGGTACGTGCCTGATGCTGCGGCTGGAGCTGGGCATCGTGATTGGTATCGCCGTGAATCTCGTGTTCCTGCTGTACGCATCCGCGAGACCCTCCGTGAAGGTCACAACGGCTGTCGTAAGTTGTGTCATATTTTCAAAATTTAGGATTATTTATACTATTTTCGTACTTCATACGATTTATAAACTGCAATAGTTTAAAGCGAAACGTTTTTTCCATCGTCTTTTTTTTCGTCCATGTATCGCATGTCGCATCACAACCAACGCGCGGCCGCGGACTAAAGTGAAGCAAAGCATCCAACGCCAATATGGCGGCGCCCGTGTGGCTGACTTTAAAATGATTAATTGATTAAAATAAATATTGTGCTCAGTTTTTAACATGCGTCTATCATCTGAATTATTGTATTTATTACGTATTCAGTACTCTAATACGCAGATTTAAATTAAAATTTATAATTGTATATCTTGTTTACTATTGATTTGCCATTATCATTCCCATTTTCCAATTATTAAGATGAGATTAAAAAAGCAATTCTGATACCCTAAATCGAATAATTTTCCGATTGATTTCATAAAACCATAAAAAAATGGTATACGCCTTAATGCTATTTATTTACTGATAAGTGTTATTTAACTCGACCCTGAAACTTCTTAATAGAACAGTTCTTATTATGTTTTGTAATTTTAATTCTTATTATGCATCTTATGATGTTCTTCCGCCACATACCATTAGATCTGTTGCATATTTTGTATGAGTTATTTTAGTTTTTAATACAACCAAATGTCATATTTCTCTTCAGCTAGTAGTGTCTTCTAGTACAAACATGATCAACTCTAATTGCGATCACAACACAGACAGTTTTTAGTCATGTTTGACTAATTTGACAGTCGTTAAAAAATCGACAATAATAATCGATTCTCCATAAATTTAATGAATAGCGTCTTGGACTTATTCAAAAAATTACGTAAAAAGAGTGTGTAAAGGCGAGGGGCGGTTCTTTGGGTTTTTTAGGCTTACGTTTTTTAAGTCATTTGGTTTTTCTTAATTGTTGGAGCGACATACGCTATATATTATTGAATCTTATTATAGAAATAATAGACAACATATAAAAATAAGTTTTCACCTACCAACTAAAGGTCCCCACCCCCCCTCTCGAACCGACTACGTATTGGCCTAACAAGGCCTTAATAGCTTCACCGGACTACAACATCTAAAGCTGTCCATTACCTATATTATAGTATAATTGAAATAAGTACTTTGGCGTTTCGTAGTCTCGAGGTTCGTGTTTGTGGTTACCGGCGGAGTAAAATGAAATACTTAAAGGTGTTCTATTAACTGTTCTTTTTTATGCAAATGTGATACAAGTTATAATACACTGCAATATTTGTTATACACTTCGGTCAACTGTTATTTTTGATCGAAGGTTATACGAGTATGCATCTTACGTTAGCGTCCCTACGCGTCCCGGGTGAAAAGTGATAGTTCTGTGGATAGCGCATGGGTTTAAGTCCCTGGCTATATGCTAAGATTTGTTAAACAAATGATATTAAAATTAAGAAGAGCGAAACACCACAAAGTCTTTCGGTTTGTCTCTATATCCTATAGCCACGCGATGTGGGCATCTAAAAAAATTAAACACCATTTTTGCTTCTTTGTTTAAGATTTGAATGAGTTAGTCCGAAACACTATGATTCTGGATGCATCTCTACTTTTTTTTTGTAGAAATACCTGTAAATATAATGAGACATAAAATTCATTTTCACATAGAAATTCGTTTTGATAATTTCTATGAAATGTTTTCTCATGTATAGTTAACATTGTTAGAAAAATATGGAATTTGGTAATATAAGCACAGAAGATTGCTTAGCATTTGTATTATATACTAGCTTCTGCCCGCGACTTCTTTCGCGGGAATAGGTAGGTACTTTGAGCTAACGCTAACACGCAGCGGAACCTCTGAAAAAGAAAAAAGATTTTGAAACATTCTTCATTTGTGCTCCGCTCCTATTGGTCTTAGCGTGATGATATATAGCCCAAAGCCTTTCTCAATAAATGATCTATCCAACACTGAAATAATTTTTCAAATCGGTAGTTCCAGAGATGAGCGCGTTCAACCAACTAAACAAACCCTCCTTTATAATACGAGTATTACTACTCTACTCTCGTACTTACCTCGAGCCGTCATTCAAACTACAATAACTTTTGATAGAGTGAACCGATTTTAATAAAACATAGACTAACTTACTCCCGAAGATATGCTTTATGATTTGTGAGGTTTTATTGTGAACCCTGTACTTTAGCAGTGATGCGCGTTCATACAAACAAACAGACAGACAGACATTTTTAAAAATGATTGAAATTTATTCTATTACTTATTCCTAGACACCAGCAATAATCTTTTTCACGAAAAAGTACAGACACGTTAGATTTACATTCTTGTTATATGTATAGAATGTATAGTTTATTATAGTTCTCACGACAAAAGTTATAGCAAAGGAAACGACGTAAGTTATTTTTGATATCTTATACGTCAAAATCAATGTGACGTTTGCGTTTAGTTACCTACACATACCTAACAAACAATGTTGAGGTAAAGAGTATAGCTTAGACAGATTCGCGGTGTTGCATCCAAGGCAACAGTCTGAGTTTGTTGTTAAGCGCTCGTAAGGTGTGAAGGGCCGTGAAGCCGATAGCGTAGTAAGGTTAAAACAAAGTGTGGCCGGCAGTCCCGCAGCGGGGTGGAGCACGTGGTGGCGGTGGTGGACCGCGCGCTCGCGTTCCCCTCCGCGGAGTACGTGCGGCGCGCCCTGCGCAAGGCGGCGGCGCGCGGGGCCCAGCGCGCGCCCCTCGTCATCGACGCGACGCACGTGCAGGCCGCCGACTTCACCGCCGCTAAGGTACCGACCATCCTCATTTCCATACCCACTACTTATTCTCATTCAAATTACACTCATATAATTATGTTTAAATTCGATTTTAATGCTCTACTTCTACTCTTGTACATGATATGACAACTTTCTTATAAATAGATAGTGACCACACGCAACTTCGTCAACTTTTCTATATTTATAAATAATTATTCCATACGTTATCATCGTGTAACTCTAAGCGATCGCAAGAGATAGCTGATTTTTTAAAAATTTACTTGGCATTTGTAGTTATATTTAATACGGGGTAACTTTGACGGGCTAGTGTTATGTTTGTCGATATTTTAGATATATAGAAACTTAGCGAGCTTAGCTTATAATATTTTGCGCTTTTTCTGCTCTCGGAATAAATAATATTATGTAACAGGCATTAGTGGATATTTATAAAAGCCGTAGGTTATTCAAAAAAAGGCAACTTTTCAAATGTGTTAGGGGTACTAAGCACATATTACCCCATTTGATACATGGAAGTGATCATAACAATCTGGTTTTATATATTTAAAAATGCTGGTAAGTTAATTTTACATCTTTTAAATTGTGCTTTATTAAACGTTCACAATAAATTTGTTACAAAACGTATAAATTTGTTAATCAGTTATATAAAACATTTTATGGGTATTGTATGACAATTTAACTATGAAATGTCAATTAACCTCACACCACTTAGGGTAAATCGACTTCTATATTGTACGCTCCAGGACGTTTTATTTAGGTTTTGCCAATATCCATAGTAATTACTCCACATCATAATACATCATTACTACTACGACTTTGCTCTACTTACCATAAACATAATATAATATTTTAGAGATAATTATGAAAACCTTAACGAAACCTCTTGCGTAGTTAAAAACAACTAAGGAAACAGAGGCGATAGAATTATGATTACCATAGAATTATGAAACTGCTTACACTTACAATACGCGCGGGCTTGTTACTCTATGCTAAAAACCAATTGTGCACTCTCTATTAACTACGCGCGGGTTTGTTACTCTTTTACATATATTCAGGCCTTTTTGTCACTTCTTTTTTGGAGCATGCTAATTTCCGAAAGTTATAAATCCATAATTTCCTGTATCTCAAAAAGAGCAAAGGTACATACATCTCGTTATTTGGATACTTCTGATATATAGTGTTAAGATACTGTGGTAAAATTTCCAGAACGAAAACTAATGAAAATCACGAGATATACATGGCTTAGGTTCCTTCCCATACATTGAAAACAGCGTTATTTAATTTTCTCTTAAACTATAAGTCAATCTAATAAGCGAATTTATGTATTTCTCTAGCTTTTTATGGGAGAAATCGAATAGCGTTTTATTTTTGGTAAAATTACGACTTTAATAACTTCAGTGCCCTACGTACGATCTCTACTACAGAGACACTGTACGATGCAGTAACTGTTCAGGAAAGATATATTACAATTTGTATTTGGATAATTTTTACAAACCCTTTAATATTTTCAATTTTGGCAATTTTTCTATATCTTCGTAATTCTCTTTACGGGCACCGAGTGCCCCCACAAAAAAGCTCTGCATATATTTCTTATTTTTATATTTAGACTAGCTGACGGAGCCACGCGTTGCTGTGGCTCAGTTAATAACTGCTTGTTTAATGTTGAATTAAAATTATGATTCAAAATTAAAACGTGGCGTCATCTCTGAGATATATATAACAGTCGGTCCTACAGTCTTCTCTCAACAAACTAATTTACATCGTCATCTGTTCGAGACTGATGAAACTTACAATTAATAACAATAATAATAAACAAAAATAATAAAACAATCATTTATAATTAAAATATTGAGCTCACTGAAATATAAATTATCCTAACTCTCGAATTGGACCAAATGCATATATTATGACACTGTATTTTTATATACATATTTAGATATACATGTTGACATATTCTTGTTAGGTACCTTTAAGAAAAAATAAAATACGAATATAAAAAATAAGTATGTTATATTTATTTATAATTTCCAGGGGATAAAATCTCTAATTGACGACTTCCACTCCCGCGGGCAAACAATCATCTTCTACAACGTGAAGCCGTCGATAGCGGAGGTGTTCCGGGGGGTGCGTCCCCGCGAGTTCCTGCACTGCTCCTGCCGCGAGGACCTCGACAGGCTTCTGCTGGACGCGTACAGGAGAGCTGCCCAGCATCCGCCCTCGTGTCAGTACACTTCAATCTTACTTACGCTATCTAACCCTGCCCTTCCAATACATTCTTGATAATCTATGTCCGCAAAAACTTAGATAAGCTGGATTTAATAAAAGACGAACATAATTCAAATACTAGAAACACAATGGTCATTCCATATTTCAGGCTCACTAAGACCAGTAAGTTTTTTAGGTAATAGTGTTAGGGTTTATAACAAAGTCCCAAAGCAAATTACCGATTTGCCGGATAGTGAGTTCAAGCTCCACGTCAAATGGATTTATGTGTAAAAGATATTATAGGGCGGATAAATATGTGAACGATAAAGATATGGATAATTAACAGATAAACCAGATCAAGTTTCTTGCCGGTTCTTCTCTATGACTGGATCATCTTCGACGAATAGAAGCGCCTTCTCAGGGCCTAAATTGAATAAAGTATTTTTGATTTTAATTTCTAACTTCCTCCATATTTACCTAAAAAAACTCATACTTCTCGCATGCCTGGTGTATAGCGTCTCTGTGCTCGCAATTGTAGGTCACATAAAAAAAGAACAATTCCTACAGTCCGATAGAGTCGCAAAGTCCTATAGAGTGGCACAATAGTCAAGAAAAAGTAAAAACATTTTTTGCTTTTCAATATTTTGTTTCCAAAGGAGTGACCGACCTTGTTTGTTGGGTCTCACAAGAGCGACACATCCAGTGACCTTATGTACCACAAAGCTCCACAATATATTGTCGATAAGCCAGTAGATTATTAAAATAGTATCATTATTTGAACGAGTATGATGTATGGAAATGGTTTCCTCTCTATACATTCACTAAAGATAACTGTTAATATTATTTGTTCAGTTAAAAATATCGATAAACCCGATTTTACCGGCTTTTCAATGACTGATTTGTTTTTCCTTTGTATGAGATTGCGTCATAATTTATAAAATACGTATAAAATACAATGTATTGTATATTCCTCAGAGCGAGAGCCGACTTGGAGAGCGCAGCGCACAGATCTCGAGAATATCCATGTGACAAACACAGTATTTTAGCTAATAGTTATTGTATAGTATCGTAGAGTAGAATTGTTGAGTTTCCCGTTTGAATGGAATGTCGAAATAAATATTTGTTTCATAAGGGCTTTTTATTTTACTTTGTTTTATTATTTAAAAATATTTAAGTTTCGTTATCCTAAATTCAGTAATATTAGTATTTCAATTTTTCTTATAAATAACACGAAAATTGAATGTACTTTTTTAGAATGTTGTAGCTTGCAAACCAATCATCGTTATCATTACCCTTATCCCACCTAAGTCGGGTGGGTCGGGTCGGCACAACATGTTTTCTTTTTCCACTCTCTCCTGTCAAATGTCATTTCAGTATTCACACCTTTTACGCATATATCATTTTTCACGCAGTCCATCCATACCTTTTTCGGTCTTCCTCTATTCGTTCTTATTCTATTCTATTTCATCTTGCAAACCAATCGTCGGATTCTAATAAATAGTGTACATGATTTTGTAAGAAATCGCACGCTCTACAAAAATGTATCATTTGTCGAATAAACTGATTCGTTCAAAAGTTATGTAAACTGGGAGTTACATTGACACCGTAATTGCAGCTTATATCGAAAAATGATAATAATAATGATGATATTGAAAAAAATAAAAATGTAGAACTTATAACTGTTAATGTTTTTTTTTTACTCTATTATTGGCAGAAAATATCAACTATTAAACTTCAGAAGATCTCACAATATTCACTGATATGTGCATTATCATACAATATCGCTTATTACAATCAGAGTATTGGTTTGTAAGCTACAAAGTTCTAAAAAAACATTTTCTAGTATTATCTATATGGAAAATAGAACTCTTACTAATGAGCGATCTCTAAATATTAAGAACTCCGGTTTTTACAAGCATAAAAATCGATATTCTTGAATCGCAAATGTTCCTCAGAATGGTGGCAACTATGTGTTGCGTTTCGTGAACATTTGATGTGGATATATACCATGCATATAGTGACACAAACCCGTCACAGTAACTCTGTTTTAATTATTTGTATTACTTTGTTTTGTTTATTATTGATTTTATATTGACATTCGTTTTCATCCAAGTTTCAATGAAAAAAAAGTAATAAAGCGATCAGTTTTAAATAGGAGTAGAAATAAAGACAATTTGTTTGGATAGTTAAATGTTTTATTTGACAATAATTGAATAATTGTGAACGCACCAAGGTGTGCGGTTCGCACAGCCTTCGCGGCGCACGACGCGACTGGGGACTATTACAAAAATTCATTATATATTTGGTTACACTACAGTAATAAGAAAGATACATTGCAATAACATTACTCTAACTTACATTCGCTAACACATACATATCAGTACTATACTGCACCGTAGAAATCCCATAAACAACACCTTGCTAACGACTATTCGTGACGCGGGACATGAACCCGACATTTCCTTTACAGTCTACGTCATATCATATCATATCATACGACGAAGAATTATTTAAATTTTGACACTTTATAAATAAAGAGCACGTTTGTTAAGCAATTTTATTGTGAACACTAATTTGGCATTAAGTCCCGGTCGCGGGTCGCGGTGCAACACCGGAGTAGCACCTCAACTCCCATACGCTTGAAACAATTGAGCAGTTTTCGTAAAAATAATTAAATTTATAGAGAATTCACTAAATGAAAACATTCTTCTAGTAAAAAAGTGAGCAGATAGTATAAGAGTTCATGATTATCGAGACAGCCGCATCACACTATATCAACTTTATTGCAGAATAACTCACAAGGTTATCATCAACTTGCATATGAATGTTTATGGTTAAATGTCGTCATACATTCGTTAAATAAAAATAATTCTAATAGTAGTTTCAGTAACAAGAGACAATCCTCGTGGCAGTATCAAGGAAGACGAGCACACAGAGATCTATAGACGTGACGCAACCGAGAACTCACTTCTGTTATCTGAATTATCTCATAGAACAATTCAAGAATAACGTAAGCACTGATGGGGGGTGGAGGATTCTTGATTTGCGTACTTTTGATAACATAGGGGATGGGGGGTCTGGGTGGTGATTATGACAGCAATATTTATTTATTTAACCAGAATTGATTTGCAAATATTTATATAAATGTTTACGTAAGTATGGGAGCATTGATTACATGAAGGGCCCCACAGCATCTGTATATACTGAGAATCATCTCCGGTTGTATCGTCACTAGTTTTAAAAACCTATCTCGAAATATCGATAGAGGACAGACACGTTGAGCGTAAACTGTTTTATCATCAATATATCGATTATGGAAAGGTTAATTGACTAACGTGTAAAAGCTATCATAGCTCGTTACTCGATTAGCCTTCCCACCCTCGATATGACATTAACAAGACGAGTAAAGCCAATATCAAAAGCATACCGTAACCACAATAAGTTTATTTAAAATCTTGTGATGAGCATTGATTACGCTATTAAAAGACGGACAATCGTGAAAATGTACCGATATGAATATCGATAAACATTTCCATCGATATCGATAGAACCGTTTAAACTCGAACACACATACAACAATATTTGGCGTTACACACACGATTATTAAAAAAAAACTAATCTTAATAAATACGATATGACACATTTCCCTATTTAAAAAAATCTCGTTCTAATAGTCAACAATTAAAAATAATTTGAATAATAACCAGGACATTAACTTACATATAAGAGTATAGTAGAAAGGCATCGAATACTGTGGTTTTAGATAGTAATAAAAATTTGTAAATATACACTGTTTTGATCATCATCACTATAATAGTGATTTAAGCTAGACTTTCATAAATCGATACGTAAATTTTAAAGAATTATCCAAAAAAAAATGTACAATGAAATATCAGGCACCACCAGTTCAAACAGAACGGGACACAGCGTTTGAAAGTATTATGAATAATGATATAAAGCGACAACCAGTCACAGTGCCTCACAGCCTCATATCAACTCCTTCGTTAAAATTTTGTGTAATAACTGAAAGTACAAAACGTTATCTTCTTTATTAACCGACAGTTCTACTTTCGCTTTATGTAATGCAATTTAAATTATTACATTTTTTATATATTTTTTACTAGAATTTGCGAATCCGAAATGCAAATTGCTAATGTCGGTGTTGTGAGTTCTCTCACCCGATTTTTATAAGTAATACTAACTTTTAAATATAAATGCATACAATCTCGTCGACGTGATGTGTACGTGTAAACGAGTGAACACTTATCACTACAGGGTTATACACTATACATATTTAAGCTAAACTATATATGTCATCGGTGCCGGTGTCATAGAAACTGTTCATAGATTTGGATGTTACGGTAGGAAATATACATTTCTGTTGTCACCGACACCGACAACATTATCTTATCTAACACAATAAACATGTCCGTCACTATTTCATATAAACTCTTGTCTTTTCATATAAAAAGATTAGAATAATACAAAGAGAGTCAATGACAAAAATCTAAATGAAATACACTTAACTATATAAAAGCTACTAATATTTAAAACTAAGATAAAATCAATCTCTCAGATTCAGAAATCAAATACATATAGCGCGGTTTTACAATCCGCTCACAACAAACCTTTTAAACTATTATATTTCAGTTAAAATCATTTAAAGCTAACTCGACACGACGTGACGTCGCACGACACACGTGACGTCACACGACAGTCGTCACACGTCACGCGACACGACACGATCTAACGCGAAACGAAGGCGACACTCGAACCTCATAATCTTATAGTGTTTTTACTTAATTTATTACAAACGAATTATTTTTCTGCGAAATATTTTCGACAAGTTCTATAATTTATGTAAGTCCAAGTAGTCACAATATCGACATGTGTTACTGAAAGTGTAAAATATGAGTTAGGTAACGATAGATTTTGGTTCACCCTCGTTCCGTCGGCGCACTTACATTCAGCCGAATTCGATAATGGCTAGTTCACAGTGCTTAGTGCCTCGCGCCCACTGCACAGTGCATTGTGCACATTGCACTTGCACATTGCACTTGCACATTGCACTTGCACATTGCACTGTGCACATTGCACTTGCACATTGCACTATGCACACTGCACAGTCAACTCAGCTGTGGCAGTCTCATCACTCATATCACTCACTATATCAAACCAAGTGCTTTATTACTTTAAAAATCCGACAGCCGCTAGTGAGTTATTTTTAACTTCCTATGTATTTTCAGTTATTGAAAGAGCAACTGTTCCAGAAACAGATCATCGTTTATCAATGAATATTTCTATGCACATTTCAATACGTGACGACACTTATACAGTCGACAATTCCAATTTACGGAAACCTACTTCTTTCAGACTTCAAATCCGCTTATACTATGGCTAACACTATTATATTATAGATACGAACGATATAAATTTAAAAGTTGTTATTTTAACAGAATATAATACTACAAATACTCTATTATATTTTGTAAAATGGAAAACGTTAAGTTCATAACGTTATTACAATATGGAGTCATTTTTAATCACAAAATTTTACGAAGCTTTACAATGGCGAGATTGCAGTAAAAAGACAGGCGATAGTTAAAAAAGTAAATTTAGAAGACTTATATCTCTTTTTTATAATCTATAGATAAAATCCAATCAAATTTCTCGCGACTCTATCACTTACAACACTACAGAATATAAACTACAGACTATGACAAAATATTTCTTTTATAAACATCGTTTTTTTTTTCAAGTTTCAGTGTATTGTTGCGTTGTTGTACGTACGTTGCAGCGAGGCGGGGGGTCATCGGGGCCAATTCAATACTTCAGCAGATCTTCGTCCAGTACAGTGAGCGCAAGTTTACTGTCTATCACTGGAAATTATCATATTATTAACATAACTTTTTACGATAAAAATAGCAATTGCGAAATAAAATCAAATTAATCAGACGACAAAATACAAAATCCAACACCATAAGTATCAAATGATAAACATAAATTGTCCAAAAACCTAGAACAACATAATGTCTAAACATACAATAAGAATGTAAATCTAACGTGTCTGTACTTTTTAGATTTTTGTGATATAAATTGTTGCAGGAGTCTAGGCATAAGTAATGAAATACATATCCATCATTTTCAGAAATGTCTATCTATCTGTTTGTTTGCACACGCATTACTACTAAAGAACTGTGTTTGCGATCAAATTTTAGAGTAACATTTAGTCTTTGATTGAAATCGGTTCACAAAAAAAGGAGAATAGCGTATAGGTTCGAAAAAAAAAAAAAAGTACACAAAATCACAAAGAATCACAAAGTATCAAAAGTTATTGTAAATTTAATGATAATGTAGTTAAGTAAATGGATATATATATATTCAGATGATTTTATTAATAACTCTCTATTTTAAGATAGTCCGGTGAAGCTGTTAAGACTTTGGTACGTCAATAGCGTAGTCAGTTCGGAAAAAAAGTCTATTTAAATAAGGTTCCCCGCGGACGAAGTCGCGGGCATAGTTAGTCTATACATATAATAAAAATGAATGAATGAAAAAATGAAATGAAGTGTCTGTAATATAATTTTTTTTACTGATTTTTTGGATTTTAAGGTATACACGCTATTGATAGCACAAATGCAATTTAAAAAATTTTTGGTGGTCTATCTATATGTCTGTTTGTTCCGAGTGATCTCCGAAACTGCTGGACCGATTTTGACGAGAATTTCATTGGCAGATAGCTGAAATTACAGCGTGTTACTTAGGCTACTTTAAGTTAGAATAGCTGTTATTGCGGCTTCGTCGCTATCTTCAATGTTAGACCGATTTTCACGTGACTTTCACTGGCAGATAACTGACCTTATAGGAAGTAATTTAGGTTATTCTATTTTAGACTAGCTGTAATCCGCGACTTCGCCTGCATGAAATTTAGCAAAAATATGTTGTTTACTGTAAACATCTGCCTAAGATGTGCGTTGTACTGGACTCTAAGAATAAATATAATTGAAATTCATCTGTGTATGTAATTTATTGTAATTATATTGTCTTTTTGGTCATTTTGACGGCCATTTTGTTTTATTTTCCGAGCTTTCGGCTACATAACTCAGTCATCATAGTAACATATAATAATATTTTATCGAGTACAATGAGCACTATTTAAATTGTCGAATATTAAAAACTGCTTAGACTAATATAAAGTTTTATATGTTGATTTATATTTATGCAAGATTTCAAGACGTCAGCTCATTCATGGTTTGCAATTCAACATTATAATTATTAATAATAATTTTGAATATAGAAGGGGTTTTTCTAATAATATATTAGACCATAAACGTAATACTTATCTATCTTTAAGTCATTGATTCATTAGTTCCTTATACAGTGTAAGTGAGCGCTGAGGTAGTTATATGGTGGGTTAAGGTTCCAAATATGTTCCCGAGGATAAATATCATTTAATACACTGTTAGTATTTATATATCAAATGTATACGTTACCTATTACTATAAGTGGCGTGCGTGTCGTACTTACAATTGTTTTAAAGAACATTTCTATAATTGTGTCACAGTTTTATATTTCATGAATACAATTTTAAAAAACGTGTGCCGAGCTGCGGGTACAGCTAGTACAAAATAAAAGGTTAAAAACAGCGAAGAATATGAATAGGCGGTAATGTAGAGGTGTACTGACTTTGGTCCGGGATAGTAGTAGGGAGGCGGTCGCTCGTACTCAGTGGGGCCGTGGTACCGGGGCGGCCCTTCCTCCCAGTGTCTGAAACACGCGCACACACTCACCCACCCACACCCACGCCCTGCTAGTCGGTGCGAGTGCACTCGATAACATATAAAATACTTTACAGTTTGTTTTAACTGTAATCCTATTGAATATCGTGTACCCTCTAAACCATATATATGAGTGTACTTTGAATGCATAAAATCGTTATACATGTAACTTGTATTACTTGTGACATAACAATTGTGAAACATGAATGAAATTAACCAAATATCCGGTGCGTAAAAAATCCCTTTTAAATGTAATTACTTATTGAGTACTCGGCAGAGAACTCGCCGCCGGTGGACGCCAGTTACTCCCGATCAAAGTTTGCATCAAAATAGCACTAACACTTTCTAGTAATTCACTGAAAATATTCAACACACGCACAATTTCAAAGTTTGTTGTGTTGTATAAGAACTTTGTTGCACGCTGTTTAAACTATTGTTTCGATGAGATTGATCAAAGGATTCTATTCAATAACAGAAAGTGGTCTGGAAAAATATATTTCAGTATATTTAAGAATAATAAATAGAGTATAAATTGAGAAGATAATAATAAACAGTGTGGTAGTACTGCACTAGATTAATACTCACTTTGGCGCCATATCATTATATCTGCGCGCGTGGTGTGCGTCGACGGCCGTCGCCACGGAGGGGTCGCGGGGCCCCGCCGGCCCCCCGG
>MU159396.1:0-14077 GCA_015888305.1 Antheraea pernyi | reverse complement strand
CCCCCACACGCGCCGGCCCCCCGGGGCCCCTCCGCCTCGCGCGCGCGCTGCCGCCCCTCCCCGCGCCCAGACCGCTTCTCAGCTTTGTAGGCGCTGCACACGACACCGCAACACAACATTCAAACACATTTACCTTACATTATTACATTAGTATAGTCACTGTAATGGACTTTATGGTAAAACTGTATGACAAAATTAACATAGTTTTTACAAATGGTATTCAATTAATATTATCGTGTAAGAAACTTGGAATGAAAGTAAACAAACAATATGACACAAGATAATATGAAAATGAATAAATGTAAAGTAATCGTACTATGAGTAGATGAAATTTATTTAAGGTCATTTAAGGAAAAATCTTAATCACTTTATAGAGATTTATAACCGAAAATCATTTATCATACAACATATCCATTATGTGAAGTATTAGTAAGAGAAATAGTTGAAAGAACACTCCATGCAATAGACAATAAGAGAAGTACAGACACACGACAGACAACAAGCAAACAAAATGTAAACACACGGCAGCGGCGACGACGCACAGACTATAATGTCGCCACAAGAAGTGAAACACTATCTACTACGTTAAAGAACTTTTAGTGTTCAAACTTATATAGGCTTCTTCAAGATATTATTGTGTCCGATCCGATCCGAGAGCGCAAATCAACATGATAATGACAAGATCAGTCCATCTAAGAACATAATTAAACATATTTTCTATGGAAAGTCTTGAAGATATTTTAATGCATGCGTATTTAGAAACTGATTTGAATTCTGTAGTGAACGACATTCACTTTTGTATGTTCAGTCTAAATTATTACTATTATAAAATTAAATACTTAAAGAAAACTTTTTATAATGAAACACGATATTATTTCACAACTACCTCGACGCAATATTAACAGAAATTAGTTAGTTACGTTTTTAATAACTTATTTAAAAATAATTATGTAGGGGTGTAAGTATGTAAGTAAGTGCATGTGAAACACAACGCGATTAGTTAGACTGCACAAGCAAGAAAACAATTCCTATGCAGCGTGTAATCTCTTCTTACTTTAATAACTCAACGAGATATTTCAATACTAAACATTCCTTATTTAACTGCAAAGTCAAGAAAAGAATTAGATATTTGTTTACCTTATATAATAGAATTTAACTTTTAAATAAACAAAGAAAGAATACACACACACTGCATACATAAATAATAAAACAATTGTCAAAATTAATCAACGGGAAGAGGAAAGTGAAATAAAAAGTTTATAAGTGCAATAAACTAAAAAAGAAGTAAAGAGAATACGAGCAAAAACCGCAGGCTCAAACAATATCGGGGTTACGCAATATATTTTACCGCGTATCGTCGTGCTACGATATACAGAATTTGCTCTTCGACTGTGACGCGACGCGGCGCGGCGTGACGCGACGCCATGTGTCGTCACGTCACGACAACGAGTCCGAGTAACGTCACAATACACACCACTTCAAATTATCAACAACTTTGTCCAGTTTAGAACAAGAATCAATTAAAGATAAAGAGGAAAATATATCAATATTTTAAAAATTACTATAATATTATACTTACAGTAGGTATTTAATAATACATTAAAATGACTACAATAATTATTTATAAACTAATATATATGTGATATTTAATTACAAACACATTCTACTATTCATATCAATTCACTGCATTGCAAACACTCTTGTAGTGTCACGTAAATTATACTATAACACTTATACAACACACAATGTTAGAAAACATGATGCGAACAAACCTCATTACGCATAATAATATATACTTATAACTAGCGTTATATTTCAAAACGTATTATAACGACTGTTTAATATATCTCATTTCAAAGTTTACACCTTACTCACTTATACCGACTACAATTAAAAACCATTTCAATAAATTTATATATGAAATACATGAATATATAACATATTAATATATATGAAATATGTGAAGTATTCCTTATGTTAACGGAAATGTACAATAAGAGCATGTATTTTTTAAATATCCCTTTCCAGAAAAACCAAGACAAATACACAATTACAAGTGCGATATAGTACAAACATGGTATCGAAATACTTGTGAACCACAAACGGTTTTGTGGACGAGATATACTTACCACTAGATAATCTGAATAAATCGTATGCAAGCATAGATAGATAGATACACGTGTATTCATTATATTATTACTGTATATTACAATGCTATTCAATGATTACTTGCTGTTTTTGTTATGGCATAAATTATTTCTTATTGCATACTTAGCATTACCTTCTAATATAATTAAATGCGTATAAAAGTTATTGCATTATACATTTCGAATTATCAAAACTATAGTTGTATGTAAATCCATCGAAACCGCTACCTACAGCCTTACGTATTTTTTACATACGAAACTTTATTATTAGTATCTATATTGGAATCTAATTTTAATGGACATTATCGTATAATATTTAAAAAAATGGAATATTTAAATCAATATTGGACATATTATAGCAGACATAAAACGTTAGAAACATTATTATCATGGCGTTAGTTTCAAAGCATATTATTATACAATGATAATGGTTAAATTGTACAATTATGAGTTTGAAATTATTTCATATTAATTCAATATGTTTAGTCAATAAATTAGTTTGTGAACTGTTGTTGTGTCCAATATTGGTTCAAATTAATTTCAGCAGATGATTATTATCGACAAAATTATGGACGTTTCATATCACAAACGTGAAGCAAAAGCCGATTAGTTAAACTCTTATCTTATATAAATATAAAAGACTAATAATATATTAGAAGAACAAAACGTCAGCACAAATTATACAGAAATTGAGTGTGAAGTTATCTTAATATAACTATTAATTTTAATTCCGTTCTAATACGAGGATATTCATCACATTTTGCAATAGTTTTTCTATGAAATAAAATTTATTTCTCGATCTTATCGTTTTTCTAGCGTCAATAACCTTGAACAAAAATTGAAAATTGTGTACCCAAAAAATGAATATTATTGTGAACTAAAATCTGATACAAAATTAATAAAGTTGCTGTTCGTGAGTGTGTTTTCAATGATTTAAATCCCAAAACTTTTCTTTAGAAAAAAATCACAATATAATAAGCAAATATCGACGATTATTTCAACGAACTAAATGAATTATCGACACTTAAAAATGTAATCGCAACTCTAGTCTCGTACAGTTTGTACATACACAGTCTTTTACTTTTATATATCTCGCATAGTTATGGGATTCATTCCTGATAACGCCTATGAAACCATGGAATTGTATCCATTGTTTCAAAATTCCAGTATTGTGAATATCTGTTTTGGATTTTAAAATATATAATTTTAGATACACGTCCGTATTCTAGACGTACGTGCGTACAAACATTACACGTTATCTTACGAAACTTTATAAGTTTGTAAACAGAGTTCCATTTGCTGTGCAAATTTTAATAGATATGGTTTAATTTATATATTCGCTAAAAAGCGAAGGAAAACAAAGTCCAATATATATGGTAATATTATTCAACTATTAGCAAAAACTGTGACTAAGCTCTAACTAATCACGTTTAAATGTTTAAAAAGCGCGAACATTTATATATTATTTTCTTTATTATGGAAGACGATTCAAAATCGATACTATTAGTCGGACTACTTTAAAATTGGTCGTTTCACACAACGGCACTTGTGATAAATGATCAAAAAATGGCTTATCTCTGTTTCGGACGTAGATAATATTTAATAAAATCGATATGCACATTCTGTCGTTCACAACCTCTATCGATATGCTTTATCGCCACGACCTCGCACGATTCACCAATGCGGCGTTTTTAGCGTAGACATGTCGAACCGCCGCGCCATAGCGACGTAACAGTAAATACTCCGTTACATAATGTCGGCTGTACACTCGCGCGTCATTCAATCGACAATCGAAATCCATGTAAACGTCTGTGAACCATGCAATTAAATTGTATAATTCACAAACATATACATATATGGATTACTTAGCTTAGTCAGATTCGCGGTGTTAGGCAACAGCCAAGCCGAGATGTGCCGTGCACCCGAGAGCTGGTTGCTAAATAAAATCATCAGAGTGCCTTGAGCGCTCGCCACGAGTAGTCCGATGAAGCTGTAAGGTCCTTGTTAGGCCAATAACGTAGTCAGTTCCAAAAAAAAAACTTTGTCACTCAGTTGAGCGCAAGCTTTATAACCGTATGGACGTTTTGTTGCCTTAGATATGTAATATGAGGAATAACGGCAGTTAACTTTACTTTTTGGAAATCTTTGCTAACAACTTAAGAAAACTATCTGATTTAAAACGGATGTAACTAATGTGTCAAATAAGTGGATTGTATATCAAAACTACTCGTTATCAGGTATATTCAGCGTGTTCAACATACTAAGACCGAATACTAACCGAAGACATCCCAAAGAATTATTACACCCCCAAAGGTTATTCATCTTATTCTGCACATTTGTCCATTTTAAACGATGTAGACGATATACCAGAGTCACCTTAGAAAGTATCATCAAATTAAGTTGTAACGGGTTCATCGTCTCGGCGTTAAAAAAGCGTACTGAACAAACGAGAGTATAGAGGGTCGCGCGAGTGTACAGCCGCCATTAGATGCAATATAATGAATAATGACAACAAGTCTGAGAGCGGAACGAGATACAGTACGTCGAGTAGCGAGTGTGTGGGGACGCGGTGACGCGGTGGTGAGGTGGTGAGGTTACTCGGACTCGTGTATGCCGGACTCGTTGTCCTCGTCCTTGAGGTCGAGCCGCGTCCTGAGGTCGTCAATGAGCGCGGCGGGGGGCGGCACCAGCGCGCACACCACCTCCTCGCCCTCCAGCAGAAGCTGCGTGCGCGAGTGCGGGGGCGAGGCGGGGGCGGGGGCGGTGGCGACGGCGAACGAAGGGGACGCGGGGGGGACGGGGGCACGCCCGCGCCACTCCGCTATCTTGCCCTCGATGTCGAGCGTGCTGCGCTTCGACCCCCTACATATACGATACATATCTAAGGGATCATACCCCCTCCACACACATTCCACTGCACCCTTTTACATCGATTCTACAGGTATCTTTTAATGTAGACAATACGATTATATCAAAAGGTTCATCCACCGATCCTATTCAATGACTGGACAGTGTGATCGCCGACTTAACGATAAAAATAAATAACAACTAAAATTAATGATAATAAATAAACTGAATCAAAAAACTCAAGAAATATAAAACTGTTGAAAGATTTTCTTAACTAGCTAGATACATGCAAGAGGCAACATTATACATGCGTTTAATCATTTCGTTAGTTTTAAAACATAATTTTAAAACATATCATACATGTCTCATCAATTAGTAATATTATTTGATACCAAGTCATAAAGTAGAATTTGTAGTAACAGGAAAAACTCCAACAGATCATGCAAACGAGAGAGCACACACACAACTTTGCGTGACCTTACAACGCGAGATACTCCTGCTTTGTTTTTCAAATTGTCTACGCTATTAGCCTTGTAAGGCCTTAACAGCTTCACCGGACTACTGAGATACACCTGCGTCAATCGATTTAAAATAGATAACCATCTTTATTATATATGCAGAACTCATGGTGAAATCCGAGCGACCACGTTGCCTATCGCGACGTAATCCTACGTTCGTCAACAGATAGATTCAGTTTAAGACTCGTTCAACTATTACGTAAGCAGAATATTTGTAATTTCTGATCGTCCCCTCCCATTAGTTAGCAAAAGTAAGCAATGCTCTTACCCCCCTCCTATGCGTACTCCAACATTTATATAAATATTTGCAAATCGGTTCTCGTTAAATCAATCAATATTGCTGACATAATCACATTAATCGCCACCCAAACTCCCATCCCCTATATATCATCAAAAATAAGCAAACCAAGGAGTAATCAGTTTTTTTTTTCGAACTGACTACATACACTATTGGCCTGAGGCGCCTTCACAGATTCACCGGACTACTAAGGCGAGCGCTTAAGGTACTTCGTCGGTTGGCAACAAGCTCAAGGGTGCCAAAGTGGCAGAACCTCGGTTTGGACTGTTGTCTTCGATGCAACACCGCGAAGTCTAAGCTGAACTAAGCTGGCTATTCATACATATAAGAATTCCTACGACACTCATGTGGCATGTGAACACACACAGCAAACATACATTGCGAGTCAGACAAGTAGGCCAATCTAAACTAAACTAACCCAGGTCAAAATTAAGGGGGGAAAATAAAAATCCTTTCATGATATGTGTATCAATGTGTATGCGGGGTTGATCTGTGTTGTGTTGTTCAATATTCAACTAGTTATTGAAAGTTTCCAGTGTCACTGTATCGCGACCATCCCCCTCCCTCTCCCAATCAATGCTTACGTAATACTTAAATGGCCCTTATAGCAACGTGTCGATTGGTCAGAGCAAAGATGCGTGTGCGCAGAAAAAGGAAAAGGGAAGCGCATGCGGCTGGAGTCTCTAAAGGTATAGGTTTAGGATCCGTGAGGGCACTTACTTGGCGAGGGGTACGTTATCGCGGTCCGCGTACGCGTCATACAAATACTCGCTGCAACAGACAACACAACAGCCGGTCAGAACTACGGACGGGCTCGCGGCACAACCTATACACTAGCTAGACTACCCCAACACTCCAACACGCCATCTGTCATTATCACGGGACGTTACGCTACAACTATTACAATATTGTCAGCTCAACGAGCAATCCACTCGCTACAAACATTTAACACAATCTAAATTCAAGTATTACTTTTCAACGGATATTATTATCAAAAGCGTCGCTCAGGACAACCAAAACCAAGCAAGTTTTTTTTTAATTCAACAATCGACCGCAGCTTCATGTATAGGGTTATTTAAAAGAAAAGCTACAGACGTCTATAGTCGACTTAAATGAATAAGTACATAAACATTTTAATTACTCTATTGAATAAGCTTTGAGCTAGCGTTATTATAGTTCAACAATTAATAAGTACCGCATAACGATTTAAGGGATAAATTCGAACACGATCAACGACACAAAAACATTAACTAAAAGACTATAGACAATATAAAAATATTTATATAATCTAACATCACTATTATAATTATATTTACTTGTACTAATGTGTTCATGTGTTCTTACAACTTTTATTGAACTACATAACTATTTTAATGAGAGTGGGATGATATAAACAAACAAGTTGGAATAAAAAATAAACTAATGCGATATTAATTAAATTATAGTTTATTTATAATAAATACAGTGCTTATATGTCGGTTATTACGCAGTAATGCAACTCGAAAATATATATCGGCATACAGCAGATGCATTAACCGGTTCTTCACTCATTACAGATGCAATGCAACGCATGTTGTGCAGTTATCATAGTCACAGGGGTCTAGAATAAACTAGATAGGGTGTTTGTTCTAGCAGTGCATGCTGACGAGTCGTTTTACTGTCAGTACAATCTGACCGAGTTGCAATGTTATACAATGTGCGTACAGCCACCGCTACCCGGGAATCACCAAATTATTTTGCTGAGTTTGAGTTTTATAGTAAACGATCAGAATGATAATAAATAATGAAATTAACTACATTTATTTAATCATTCTTCTGTTGCATTTCAATATCTATTGTGACGATTTCATATATTAACTAGAACTAGCGTATATATATGCTTAAATACTTGGATATGAGTTTTCAGAACAGGGCAAGTGATCTAAATTCTTCAATCAAACCCGAATCACATTGATCTACTGCAATCTTTGTTATGTTTAGTATTAAATTGTATGTTTATATATATACATTTCAATTTCGAAATTTCTTAGGCCAGAACTTCTTTCACCAACAACAATGATTTTTATGAAATATCTCTGGTCGAGATGGAAGTCAGATGAACAAAAAGCTTCGAGTATTTGCTACAGCTACATGTTTGGTTCGCGCAAGCCTCAAACCGTCAAGCAATCAGCTATACATAAGTCGAAGAGCAACAAACGTCACGAAACACGAACTACATGTACGATCGCTCGCTCAACTCACATACCGACATATTCGTCATCTGACAGTATACTTAACATGAACCCGAGACATTTTACTTTCATATTTAGTTCAAGTATCTATAGCAGCATCTAACAAACTCAAGAGAAGTGAGCACAACTCGATAAGTGTGTCGTTGTATTTCAAAATAAGCTAAATCCAATTTTAGGCTTTCCCAATACTTTACGACATTTTTCAACATCTTCCAATTCTGTCATGTAGAATATGAAGACCATAAAAAATCTAAAAATCTTATGAACGGCAAAATTTGTACTTCGTTCTCGATGCGTAAAAACAGGTATTCTTAAAAAAATATATGAACGATTAAAATTGGATTTAGGTCATATTGAAATGTAATAAAGCTCAAATAATGGAAAAATTATTGATAAGCAACGATTTCCCAATGAAGGGCTTCGTTGTGTAGAAATATTTGTTGTCGGTAGGTGAGTGGGGGGCGAGTGGGGAGTCAAGTGGGGGTGAGCGGGGGGTCGGTCGAGGGGTCGTGGGGTTCGGTTACCGGGGGCGGAGGAGACGAGAGGTCACCGCCAGCAGCGGCGGCGGGCGCGAGCTCGCGTCGCGCGCATCGGCTCATACTCGCTGCCGACAACAGAACGTCCTCCGTTACACCAACACTAGTACCGCCTACAGACACTCCGCTATGCCATTTTCTCATTCCAATCACACTAATACACCAATTTACTTTCAAAAGATATCGATAGATATGCTGAGACAATTTTTTATCATCGAAGATATAAATTAAAACATAATAAAATTTACCAGTTCAATACATATAAATATTGTAAATGGCGGTGAATGAAATAATTAATATCCAAAGAAAACAAATATAAATAATAAAAAAGACATATATAATAAAGTTTTATTAAGATTTTACACTAAGAAGTTTGTTGTGTTTTGTATTAACTAAAGAGAGTTATTAAGGAATAGTTACTGTTACCAGTGAAATGAAAGTATCAAAATTCGATGTCATTATGCTAGATTATTCCAGATTTATTACAACAGTGGTGAAACACTGGACATAGAAGCCAGGCACTGTGACGAGTATGCATAAGGTGCTGGGACCTAGTAACAACCATGCACAGTGTTCTACCGCCATACTCACTTCTATACAATGTTAGTTTATAATAACTGAACACAAGAAGAAACTTTGGAACAAAAAGAGTAACTACCAAAGAAATAAACGTACATTCTTAATTCAATGCATTAATAAAAACAACGTTCACCGCCGGTTCAACCCCGGCTGAAAGCGAAGCAGGGAGAATGATGCAGGGGTAGTTAATTTCTCCCACGCAGGTTTGCCGAATGCACTACTTTTTATAAGAAAAAAGACTTTTCAATCTGCAGCCTCATATGAACATAGCATAAGAAAGCTCTCTTCAACCAATAATCATTCCTTATATACACGATTTCAAGGATTTCTATGGTGGGTGTGGCATAGGGATGACGATTCTTCGCAAAAAGAAATGATTTTTAAATCCATTCGAATCGTGATCTGTGAAATCGATTAATGTAAAATCAAGCTTTGAAGGAGCGATTATTCAAAATCAATGTATTAGATTTTTTGAGCTTTTTTATATTTAATTATAAATTTTGTATTGTTTTATTTTTATCTAAATAGATAACATCGAAATACGATTTTATTGTCTCAGAGATTGTTTCGATGTTTAATATCAATGCAAATAATCGATTTTACTAAGTCTAAAAATCGCCATCGCCATCCCTAGTGTGCTAGTAGTTAGTGTGTCGGTTATTATATTAACTATAACTTAGGTCGAACTCAAAATATGCCATCAGGTTATCAACAATTTTTTTCAAACTAAAAATTGTAGTCTTGTTGTAAGTGCAGTAGTTGGCACTAATTAAATTATTAAATCAATGCCTTTATACTCACCGAGATTTAAGCTAAAGCTGTTTAATAATATCAATTCCTATTCTCCAAAATCATGCCAGAAACATATATATTTTTTTTACAATTTTTATTTTACAAGAAGATTTGAAAAATAAATAAAACCTACTCTAAAACAATGCACCACAGCATTTTTTACCCTGATATGGTATCCAACCTCGTGATATATTGTCCTAAACTAAATATCTCAATCACTATAAATTTACTATACGATTTAGACGAGTTTTCTGGTGTATCTTGGAAACAAAAGGTCGAATATTAATGAAATAAAAATGGGATCCCTTGAAAATATGTATTTATTATTTAAAAAAAAAACAAAAAGAAGTGCGTGAGTACACGCGCGGCAGAAGTAAATCTTAGTATTCTGATTAATTTTTAAGAGAATGAGATGAATACACTATGGAGCTGGTAAACACTATTTTTCGGCATTATTTTGTAAAGTGTTAATAATACACAACACAGAATAAGATTTAACAGTGTGCGATAGGCACTAGGATCCAACAGACAATAATGTACTATAGATTTCAACGTTTCTTTTTCTCTCTCTTTTAATTTTCCTCTTTTTGTATATATTCGAGTACATAAAGAATATACTATCTCATTTTTTCATAGCCTAAAGCCTATATACTCGTATATCGAGGGAGCCACTATAGACCTGTGATACCGCGATATTGACTATATCGGGGGTGTTACTAATGACCTCTAACACTGTTAGTTGAAGTTATCGGCTATTCATTATTTACCCCGGTGTGAATCGCCATTGGTTGGAAGTATCGGCTGTTCGGCTGTTTATGTATCTTGAGGCCTTAAAAGGCGACCGACGACTAGATATTGGGAATATTGTAGTCCGGTGAAGCTGTTAAGACCTTGCTAGGTCAATAGCGTAATCAGTTCGAGGAAAAAAAAAAGATATTGGGCATCCTTGCTCAGACAGTTGGCCTAGTCTCACCTACGGATACTTCGTCGTAACTATATTCAGTATTGTGTTTCTGTAATTTGTCAATATTTTATTCGTCTGTTCTTGGTAGATTGATTGATCAAATTATAACCATGACGTCACTATGGGTGACGTCATACTTCTATATGGACACCATTTTATCGCTGCCCCGACATATACATTTATAGCTATATATTTTTTATTTACACAATTTTGTTGCATAAAATCCAATTCACACTGTCACATGAGAAGTTTCACTTCAAAAGTACAACCAAATTGAGAAAGATCTTTTTCAAGTCAGTTAAATACTATGAATTATTGTGGTAATTAAAACATTTTTATACACAAACAGAAACTAGGCATAGAACTACTCTCCATACTCGTGTCGTGTCAACTAACTACAATTATGTACATAACCAAATTAGCAGAGCGCTTAGAGAACAACGTATATCGGATCCACACGATTGCCCTTATTCTGTAAATCTCATTATACCTTTCTAATTTAAGGTAATAAATCATTGAAATCAGATAATGTAATAAGTTTTTAGCAAATCAATAACACATAATCGGCAAACATTTAAGTATTTTCATCACATACGCTTACAAACACTTAAAAAAAATTTATAGACTAAATATCAACTCCATTATATTTTTACCCTACATTTACTAACTTTTTTAAAAATGTTTGTTTTAACAAAAAGAATGTTTAATTTTATTTAATTAATAATACATTGTGTGGTTTCAAAAATGAGGGATCACAATATAATATCGACTTATTCAGTGACGGTACAGCGAATGTAAACATCGCTTAAATTGAAAGGAATAATACAAAGAACGTCGGTGCGGTTCGTACAGGACATTAGTACAGAGAGGGCTTTCAATCCAACCACTACATACAGGCCGTGTACGGTGCACAACAAACTCAACAAACAAACAAACATCGACAAACTCATACTGACGGCAACTAATCAAAAAACATAACGTTAAATCATTGAAAATAATCATTAAATTAGTGGAAATCATAAAGAAACGGAAATAAAACCCGAATCGTTTGCAGTGATCACAATATCGATATAAATTCTCTTACACTAATCTCGAAAGAGAACTGACTGCAAACAATTCCAAATGATGATGACAGATGAGTGATAACCTCTTACTCTTGCATATTAATTGACATCGCATTAAATATAATACAGTTTACAGTTACAATACTCTGGTCATTTGTGGACGACGGCGCGACATGTTATCGATAATATAATAATGTAAACTTTAGATATAATCCCATCAAGTTTAAACAAAACCAGTTACGTTTTCAATAATAACTTAATATGAATTAATTCAATATGTGATTAAAAGAGTGAAATAACAGACAGTCCGCCATGAGAAGCATTGTATCTATAAATATTATATTGTAATCATTGCATACAGATTATCGAACTTGAACGCCATGTTATAACCCACTCACATACAGTAAACTTAGTTTTTTTTTCGCATTATGATTACAAACTGAGTTGTAAGGGTGTAAGGAGGTTGTAAGTTGACATGTTTCAGATTCGATAACCTTGTCATGTGTATAGGAGTTTTGTTTATTCCCTCCGATATAGAACGAGTTCAAACAAGGACAGTGAAACAGACAATAAGTATAATTGTTGATTTGTATATATATTATGTAACTTTTACTACGAAATAGGGATGGTGATTATTCTATGAATAAAAAGCTATTTTTAAATCGATCCGAATCATGTTCTGTGGAATAGATTCATAAAACTATCAAGGTCTATAGGACCATTTATACAAAAATCGATCTCTTACTTTTATCTCTTTTGATGAGATTTTTTTATGAATTATTGTATAGTTTTATTTACATAGAAAAGATTGAATCTCGATTTCATAGTGTCAGAGATCGCATCACTGGATAGATTCGATTTTTAATATCGTTTAAAATAATCAATTTTTTTATGATTAAAAATCGATTAATCGATCCTCAGATCGCCGTCCCTGATTCGAAACATCGTGTATAAAATATTAGTGACGTCACACTGTATTTACATAAAAATACTAAAAATCTTTCTCTGTCTGATTAAAAAAAATTAAATAGAGAGTTCATTGAATTTTTGTGCAATTGCATTTTCTATGGTCTATTTTACTGGCCTCCTTTGCTTTCCTTCCCATGGGATTTCTCATTTCACAAAAGTCGCCAAATAATTATGTGTAGTGTAAAGTTGATCTATTATATCGCTTATATTTTTACAACATATCGACACCGAGGAACTGATTTACACGATAAGAACATAAGTAATTATTTCAACTGTTGTTTTTATTTATTCAAAAGTGAAGATCATCAGCGTCGATATGTTTATTGTTAAGGTGTGAGGGTGTGTGGGGGGTCGGGGGGTCGCGTGCGGGGGGTACTCACGCCTCGACGAGGGGTCCGGGGTAGGGGTCGATGTGCCGGTAGAGGCGCGCGAGGCGCTGCGCGACCACCATGATGGGCACGAACAGCATCACGCACCACGCCACCGATATCCAGTACCCGTTCTAATACAATTAAACTCTCATTTAAATACATCTTTAAACAATTAAAATGAAAGTAAATTAAATTAAGTATGATAATTAATTACTCTTTATTAAAACATCTACTTCTTTCATTTTATTTAATTTTATTAACTATCCTCAGAGACTACATTTTTCACACGTTTAAAACTATACGAGAACAAAGACCCTTTTACTTTCGTAGTTCTGCTCGTATCGAAATGTCCGTTGAATTGGACGTATGCTCCTCGCAACGTTAATTTACTTGCTAGTGAAAACTCGTTATAGGAATACATTCATTGCTCGCGACGTAGACAACATCCCTCTGCTGAATCCTGGTGTAGACTGAGCGCGCGTCTCTCAGAGGTCATCTCAACCTACCCTTGTTCAGGGCGGGTGAGGCTATGCCTCCTGCAGTGGCCAGCCCAGCGCGACCCGTGAATACGGGCCGGTCCTTGGAGCGCACATAATGTGATTATTGTAGTGGATTGGTTGATCTGTTGTTCCAGCGGCGGCGTTGTGATCGCGGCGTAAGACAGTGTGTGTGTGTGTGTGTGTCGGTGTGTGCGTGTGTGTGTGTGTGTATGTGTGTCGGTGTGTGCGTGTATGTGTGTGTCGGTGTCGGAGTGGGTACCG
>MU159395.1:193568-213384 GCA_015888305.1 Antheraea pernyi | reverse complement strand
TCTAGATGACTTTATATCATTCTCTTGCGGTAGCATACTTGCATCAGTCTTAGGATTATTTGCTAGATCAATAAGTTGAACAGATCTAGAATTTTCTGTCTTCAAACTTGCTTCTTTTAAGTCAATTGCATCTTGGGCATCATCGAAAATAGATACGTAATAAGATTGCTTTTCAGGTTGAGTAGTAGGAAGTCCTAAATCATCAGGTGTTATTAAACTGTTACCACAACTTTCACCTAACAATTCTTGTAATTTTGGTTTTTCTACGTTTGATTTCTCCATAACTTGTGACATCGGTTTTTCTACCTTTGGTTTGTCCTTTTTTCTTTTTTTATCACGAGTTTTAACCTTTTTAACTTTCTCCGAAGAATGTGTGCCGACTTCATCTTTTCTTTTATGTGATTTCTTCTTATGCTTTACTTTTTCTTGGCTATCATTTTGTTCTAATTTTTCACCTGTGGCTATTCTATCTTTTATCAATTTATCTTGTATAACATTACCAATATCCTTGTGCTCTGAATTATTTGAATTCGTTTCATTACATATTTTTAATACTTCGTCTTGTGAAACACAAGTACTATTTTGTGTATCCAATTCATTACATTTCACATCACCATCTTGACTGGTACAAGCATTTTGCTGTGTTTTTTCGTTTAAACTACCGTTAGCACCCATTCTATGCAAATCTGTAGTATCGCAAGTTTCATCACTAAGTTCCAAATCACCTTCAACTCCTTTATTAGTTGATAAATAGGATTTATCATCAAAGAATTGTGTACTGTCATGGCATACAGACTCACGGTATATGATATCAATTTTGTTTGTATTACCATTAAAATGAAAGGAAATAGATTTATCACCATTGTTGCTCTGCGGCGACTTTACTCCGCTAATTTTTGTTCTCTCTTCGTGATTTGTTGTTTCAGGAACTGTACAGTTACTATAGTATTGCTCTGAATTTTCAATAACCTGTGAATTCTCTTTATCTATGAAATCAGAGTTATTATCACATGCCATATTTGGATCTTGTAAATCATATATTAATTTTAATTCTAACTCATTGCTTTCTAAGTTATCTTGAGATACAAGTTTTTTATAATCGGTAACGGGATATGACTTTATTCGTTGATGTTTCGGTTTAGGTACACTTGAATCCTCAATGATTAATTTATTTTGTTGGTAAGATTTTTCACTCGAATCCGGAGACATGTTTGATCCTGAATTATCCGTTGTTAAACATACGTTTTTAACTTTCTCATCGGTAGGTTGCTTGAGTAAAGCAACAGGAATAGATACTTTTTCTAGACCCCATGTAGACCTATCAATTATTCTTAAACCAATATCCTGATAATTCGTAACGGACAATGTCTTGTCGTCGGAAGTTTTCAAACTGTATTTATTACTTGTTAACCTAGGGTCCTCAAGTTGCGTTAGAGCAATGTTCATTATTTCTGAAACAGGATTAAAATTATCAACAGAACTTTTTGAGTAAAACCATTGTCATAATAGTGCTTGATCAACCATGTTAGTATTAATGCTATTTATTGAGTATTAAGTATTTAAAGATAATGGAAACTACTTAAAAAAAACTAAAATTCACACAAGATTTAAACTATATCCGTGCTATAGAAAAAAGTTAAATACGTATTGAATAGTTGCTTAAAAAAGTTTGGGTACTTTCGTATTAAGTGCAATGCGCTCGCCGTATCACTTTAACTATATCATAAAATTATTATAGTCTCTATTTTATTGCGCCATTCTAGAAAATACCTAAACCATGGTCATTTGAATTATAATTTTTACCAACAATGAAAGTCATCATTAGGCTTAATATAATGAAATAGTAGCTCCAAGTATGTGCTAGAGGAACAGTACTCACTAGTAAATGAAAAACAAAATTTTGTCTATTACTAGGAAAATTTCATTTAAGTAATATTCCTATTAGATTTTTAATCACTTTGCCGTAATTAATCAGTTTTCAGTTCAAGTAAATGGAATCCCTTGTAATTAATTTACGCACACAGAATATTAATTTTCAGGTAAAATTCGTTTCTTACAAATAGTAATAATGAACATGTAGGTAATTATTTATATGTTATACCTTTGACTGGTTCTGATGTGTCCGTGTGTACATAATCTGGTGATTGGCATGATGTGTACTGTGATTCCAGTTGCTTAAAAGTTTCATCTATTGTTTGATGTTCCACACGATCTCTTTCATACTGGTTTAAATCCTCCTCACTATTATATTTTTTCTTTCTTTTGCGAGATGATTCACCATGGTCAGAAGTCCTTTTATGTTTGCCTGAGTGTCTCTCTTGGTGATGGTTATCTCTATCATGCTCTTTATGTTGCGTTATCGATTGATTTGATCTGTATTTACGCGATTTCTTACTTTTGTCTCTTGGAGGACTCTCTAAATCTCTATCTCTACTGTATTCTAATCTTTGGTTGTTGTCAGTATGATGATCTTTTGTGCGTCTCCTGCTATATCTCTCAGAGCTGAGATCTCTTCCATATCTCTCAGGGCTGAGATCTCTTCTATATCTCTCAAAGCTGAGATCTCTTTTATATCTCTCAGGGCTGAGATCTCTTCTATATCTCTCTGAATATTCATGTTTATCTCTATTTCTGTATTTACCTTTGTCATGGTATCTACTATTTCGACTATTATGAGTCTCTCTTGAAGACCCTTTATAACCATATGTTTTATCATCAATACTTGAGGATTCCAATATTTTGTTTGTATAATATCTATGATCAGGCCATCTATCCAGAACATTTCTGCCGGCCCTATCGTTTATTGAACATTCCGCGATATATTCAGTAGGTTTATAATATTCTTCATCAGAATAATACCTTTCGTCTTGCATACTGAAATAAATAAGTTTACCAATTTAATAAACTATGATTGCCTATTTGATGTAGTCTTGAATTTATTTCATTAAAATCCTGTATAATTCTAGAAACATTACCTTACACCTGGCATACTCTTCCTTCTATTCTTTATACTTAAAGCTTTTGACTTAATATTTTTATTTGAGACATCATCATGATCTTTGTTTTCTTTACTTTCACTGTCTCTACCATTATATGAGTTGTAATTAGTCTTAGTTCTACTAACATTCTTAGAGTTTTGTCCAGTATCAGAAGTAAAACTGTCCGACTTATTGTCAACAGCCTTATTAATTCTGTAAAACCAGAAGATTTTAATTAATTAATTTAGAGATGAAGTAATTTAAGTGCCTTAAGCGTTAAGACCTTGCTAGGTCAATAGCATAGTCAGTTAAAAAAAATCATTATGAGAACCCAATATTTGTAGATATAAGTCAAGCTAATTAACTCATTTAGATCCGAAGTAGAATAATCCTCAAAAATTTGCCAAATAAAATAAAAAAACAACAAAAGACATAAATAAAAGAGAGCAAGTATAATATAGTAATAGTTATAATAGTGCAGGGTAATAAGTTACACATAAGAATGTGACACTAATCTTATAAATGTTATGAATATATTGAAAAGCATATTAAAATTTTGTGTCATCCCCTTTTTTTTTTTAACGTGGGGAAATCCCTCATGGATACGCCACCCTCCCCTCCCGGGGGAGAGGGTGGGTTATGTCCGAGTCGCATGGACTAAAACCCCACGGTGTACGTTTGCCGCTATAGTTGGGGCGGCACGAGATCTCTATAGACTTCATCATGCCGCCCCAGCGGTTGGCCCAGCAACGAGAGCGCCGCCGCCGGGCCCCGTCTTGTTAGGACACAGCCGGGTACACACCGGCCGTCTCCTCCGTCCGCCGGACCTGTGCAATGGGAAGATGGGTCCCCCGACCCATCCTCCCCGGTCGAGCTACGACAGCCCCTAATGTAAATGATTAGAACCTTGTTTACTTAAGATCTCCCTGTTATGTATATCTTTAACATGCATTGACTAGGAGAAAAAATGAGATAGATAATATTATAGGCAGTGTGAATAATATTATACAAAATTTAATTTAACATACTGTAATTTCATATTAACTCAATTATATCATTAGATTCACTCCAAAAATATACTAAATCTAATTAAGTAGCAACTACATGGAAGTTGTTATATGCGTATATTGTAAACCTAAGGTGAATCGGAGATGAAGGATGATGTAATCAAATGTATGCAGTGTAGTCAAATCACTATTTTTTTATATAACTTCACAAGTTCTTCACAGGTTACCTTTCATTTTCAATTTCACCACTTGGTTCCTTTTCTGCTTTTTTCTTTCTTTCAGAACCAGCCTCAACATTTTTTACTGACTTTGAAGTCTTGTCTGCCACCTGTCTTTTATAATTTAACAAACTGTCATTTCCATTTTGTAGCATCTTGCAAATTAACACATCTTTCCTGGAAAAAAATATTTTTGGTTTTCGGAATTACTAAATCCAATTGTTGTTTTTTTTTGTTAATACATTTTACTAAAAAGTACTTTATTATCTTAACCTGTTAACTGTAATTAAAATTCCCTTTTTAATTACAGAATAAAGAATGGGCGCGAACATTTACTAGGACATGTGAGTACTTACACCCGGAAAATGTAATTTCATATTATTATTATCAGTTATTATTTAAATTCATGTTTCTCCATGTTTCGATGACTAACAACTATACATCCCAACCATTCCAGGGCATGAAACATATGTTTCAAGTACATATTCATACATCTTATCTGGGCACTCTATTGTTTACATTTGATGTATTTATAGGTCCCCTCGACTAACAGGTTAATAGTATCTTTACTATAGAAAATTTTATAAAATATAAAAATTATATACTTACTCTATATTTATATTTTTTATAATCTGTGTCTTTCTTTCAATCTCAGATCGAGCCGTTTTAAGCAGTGAAGAATAATTATATTCCAATTTTTTGAATTCTGATGAAAGTTGATCAAAATCCTGTAAAATATTCTAAATCCTCAATCCACATCCGTTCCGAATATAGGTTATTAAGGTGGTAATTTATTAGAACATCTACTAAAATTATGAAAATTGGACATTTTATTTATTGTTTTATTTTTATTTCAATATTTACCTAAATTCTTTAAAATTATAAATTATTTTAAAAAAAAATTGTCGACAAATCAAACAGTTTTCCAATTAAACATGTGTAGTTCGTATGTAATATAACAAAGTAAATAATAACTACTTATAGGCAATATTAGTGTTATAAAGTAGGTTTCTTCTTTTAAAATGGCAACAGTTGTTGCCAAAATTACACCAATGTCAGTTGAATATAGCCACAAATGATGGAGATTGCAGGATATCATAATACTGATAAATAAATGTTTGGAACTTGAATCATATGGGGTGATAGGGTTCTACAGCCTGACTGGACCGCAACCACCATGCATATGTCCATCATAATGATTCACTTCTGCAGGTCGCATTTCTGGATCAGCCTGTGCATATCCAGCTTTTGGCAGGCTACCATGGCAGTGGTGACCTGCGAAGGATAGTGTGTCAATCTGTGGTCACCATTGCTTTTGGATTGTACTGTGCTTACCATCAGGCATAGTGCAGTCACTTTGTCGTGCTACAATAAAAAAAATGCAGTGAAAATCTATGTATGCATTAAAAGTGCTATTTAATGTATTTAACTCCATCTACTAGAAATAACTCATTCCTTACCGAAACTGTTACATTATTATCTATGACACATTTAAACTCATCATCACTTGAGAAAAATGTTATATTTACTTTGATTAAATTATACTGCTAATATTTGTGATGTATTGTAAAAGAAATATATGTTAAGTGACATGGAAAAAAAGAGCGAATCTAATAAGAATGGTAGAGCATGTGTAAAGTTCAATTTTAGAAATACCACTATTTCTCCTACTTCTGACATAGATCGGCAGTATTCACACTACTCAGTTCTATTGTAGCTTAGTAATAAATGCCATTACATAAGTACCAACTCAGTTCGCACAAAATATGCCAACATGCCATTGTGATTGGCTTCAGGAATGTGTTTATGTGTGTTTTTTTTAATGTTATAGGATCTAGTGGGCACTTGTCAGGTAAACTGTATGGCCCTTTGATACTCTGTAACATAAACCAAATGTGTGTAATGTGTAAGAAGAACATATCAGAGGATGATAAGACACAGTCTGATGATGTGTTAACATCTCTCAGCAATGTTCTAGAGTGAGAATATTATTGTTGTTTATTGAAATACCATATCACTAGTTTTCTTTATTATTATATACTAGCGGGTTTGTCAGATGTTGTCCCGCCCAGATAATAAAAAAAAAATTGACAAATTATATACTTAAGGTTTAAGCATAATGTGAAAAAGTGTGAATCACTTTGTCTACTGGTGAAAGTCACATGAAAATCCGTTCAGTAGTTTTTGAGTATATTACAAACAGATAGACATGGCAAAAGACTTTGTTTTATTATATGTAGTCTGTTGTTATATAACTCTAATTATGTAGGTTACCATAGGTGACTTCTAAATATTTATATACAAGTAACTAAAAACAAAAATAGTCACAAATGGATAAGTATAGACTACAGAGAATATTCCATATGGACATAATAATGAATATATAGTACTACTTGAACTAACATAATTATAACAAAAGGTAAGTTAAATGGGTATGCTGTATCTTTGTACTGTTAGCCTTAAGCTTAAGTTGAAGTTATGTTAAAACTATGTAAGCTGATGATTTAAAATTGGATGTATTGTAAAAGAAATATATGATAAGTGACATGGAAAAAAAGAGAGAGTCTAATAAGAATGGTAGAGCATGTGTAAAGTTCAATTTTAGAAATACCACAATTTCTCCTACTTCTGACATAGATCGGCAGTATTCACACTACTCAGTTCTAATGTAGCTTGGTAATAAATCCCATTAAGTACCAACTCAGTTTTCAGAAATATGGCCCTCATGCCATTGTGATTGGCTTCAGGAATGTGTTTGTGTGTGTGTTTTTTTAAAGTTATATAGGATCTAGTGGGCACTTGTCAGGTACTCAGTATGCCCCGTTGATATTATGTAACATAAACCAAATGTGTGTAATGTGTAAGAAGAACACATCAGAGGATGATAAGACCACAGTTTGATGATGTGTTAACATCTCTCAGCAATGTTCTAGAGTGAGAATATTATTGTTGTTTATTGAAATACCATATCACTAGTTTTCTTTATTATTATATACTAGCGGGTTTGTCAGATGTTGTCCCGCCCAGATAATAAAAAAAAAATTGACAAATTATATACTTAAGGTTTAAGCATAATGTGAAAAAGTGTGAATCACTTTGTCTACTGGTGAAAGTCACATGAAAATCCGTTCAGTAGTTTTTGAGTATATTACAAACAGATAGACATGGCAAAAGACTTTGTTTTATTATATGTAGTCTGTTGTTATATAACTCTAATTATGTAGGTTACCATAGGTGACTTCTAAATATTTATATACAAGTAACTAAAAACAAAAATAGTCACAAATGGATAAGTATAGACTACAGAGAATATTCCATATGGACATAATAATGAATATATAATACTACTTGAACTAACATAATTATAACAAAAGGTAAGTTAAATGGGTATGCTGTATCTTTGTACTGTTAGCCTTAAGCTTAAGTTGAAGTTATGTTAAAACTATGTATGCTGATGATTTAAAATTGGATAAAAAGAAATTGATATTTTGTTTTTTTTTTGAGGCTTTGGCATTATCATAACATGCAAGATAAAAAATACTTTCATTTTCGTTGATGTTCTCACCCAATTATAGATAACTGTCTGTTATTTGATGCACTTTATCAGTATGATGCGGAGATTCTTATAACATAGGATTTATTGTTGTTTGCAATACACGCTGGCATACTTACTTTTTGCAATCGATCCATGGAAGTGGCATATTCTTCAAGTTTAGTCTTTAGTTCTTGATTTTCAGAACGTAACTAAAAAACGATTTGGATAATATTATACAACGGTGATAAATAAAAGGTACTACTCATAAAAGTATTTGTTGAAATTAGAAACAGTGTATTTCTAAAGCCATTTTTGACAGCGTATTTTGGCGCTAATTTGTTGTACCTACCTCCTCAACTGCGTTCACTTCGTTATAGTTTTCCAAGTTGTCATAAATTTCATCCATTGCTGATAACAGGTACAACTGTTTCTTAACATATAAACTTTATAATCATATATTGTTTTATTATAATTCTAAAATAAAAATTGGCTGCAATATACAATAACACTACCAGCGAAATAACAACTCCACAGAATATATTAAAAACCACAGACTAATGTAATATACCTCGGATAATCTACAACATTCTAAATAAAAAAATATAAACAAAATTCTAAACCTACTCTAAGCATACCTTATGAACACATAGAATAAGTTCAGTTGAACTTATTATTCATTGTTTGTATTTAAAGCTTAGCCTAGCTTGCCCGCTGCGGTCCTTCAATTTTTACAGGAGCATCATCTTATATCCATATATTTCTAGAGACACTTTTTAGACATGTAAGTATTTCTTCTTAAATATTTATAGAGTAAATGGTACAAACCTAGGTATTTAGTATATAATATACATATTATGACAATAATAAATATGACATACCTGGTAGAATTTTTATGTATATGTTAATTTTATCTGTGGAAAAAAAAGCATAGGCAAAGAATGTTTTTGCTCTGTCGTGTCATTCAATGTTTAGTTCACTCAACGTAATTTTACCAGTTTCGCAGCACTGTGTCCAGTTGATTTTATTCCGTCGTTCGGTGTCGGGTGTGCTGTTTTGTTGGGCTCGGTCACTGTGGACGTTTTCATTGTTAGTGTTTTTTAATGGCTATTCTCAGTTTTTTGTTGTTTAAAGTATTATCAATTATTAGCTAGTGTATTACCTTCACGCGATGTGTACGAATAGTTTTGTAAAGTCGGTTTACATGCAATAGTGCAACAGGCAAACGAAAGTGCCAAAGGGCCCGTGTAAACAGAAGGGAACATTAAGATAACAAGATGCCTACGGATTCGGAATGCGAGTGCAGCCTAGTGTCGAAGGAGTGGCTCTTGGCTAAGTTACGTTCTGATGAAAGAGACACCGTACTAATAGACTGTCGTGGTTCAAACGAATACACGATATCTCATATAAGATCCGCCGTAAATTTTTCTATACCGAGTATAATGCTGAGGCGTTTAGCAGCCGGGAAGATAGAGCTAGCCTCGACGGTACAGTGTAAAGAGTTAAAAGCAAGGATAACACACTGCCGAACCCGAGGGATTTTCATTTTGTACGGCGACGGTCCACCCAGAGACCCGGATTCTGTTCATGGTATCTTGCTCAAAAGACTTAAACAGGACGCCGTTCAAGTCGTCTGCTTGGAAGGTATGTACAAACATTTTTTTTCTATTATTTCTCCTACTTCTGACATAGATCGGCAGTATTCACACTACTCAGTTCTAATGTAGCTTGGTAATAAATCCCATTAAGTACCAACTCAGTTTTCAGAAATATGGCCCTCATGCCATTGTGATTGGCTTCAGGAATGTGTTTGTGTGTGTGTTTTTTTAAAGTTATATAGGATCTAGTGGGCACTTGTCAGGTACTCAGTATGCCCCGTTGATATTATGTAACATAAACCAAATGTGTGTAATGTGTAAGAAGAACACATCAGAGGATGATAAGACCACAGTTTGATGATGTGTTAACATCTCTCAGCAATGTTCTAGAGTGAGAATATTATTGTTGTTTATTGAAATACCATATCACTAGTTTTCTTTATTATTATATACTAGCGGGTTTGTCAGATGTTGTCCCGCCCTGATAATAAAAAAAAATTGACAAATTATATACTTAAGGTTTAAGTATAATGTGAAAAAGTGTGAATCACTTTGTCTACTGGTGAAAGCCACATGAAAATCCGTTCAGTAGTTTTTGAGTTTATCACAAACAGATAGTCATGGCAGAGGACTTTGTTTTATTATATGTAGTCTGTTGTTATATAACTCTAATTATGTAGGTTACCATAGGTGACTTCTAAATATTTTACTATCATATACAAGTAACTAAGAACAAAAATAGTCACAAATGGTTAAGTGTAGAGTACAGAGAATATTCCATATGGACATAATAATGAATATATAATACTACTTGAACTAACATAATTATAACAAAAGGTAAGTTAAATGGGTATGCTGTATCTTTGTACATTAAAAGTGCTATTTAATGTATTTAACTCCATCTACTAGAAATAACTCATTCCTTACCGAAACTGTTACATTATTATCTATGACACATTTAAACTCACCATCACTTGAGAACAATGTTATATTTACTTTGATTAAATTATACTGCAAATATTTGTGATGTATTGTAAAAGAAATATATGTTAAGTGACATGGAAAAAAAGAGCGAATCTAATAAGAATGGTAGAGCATGTGTAAAGTTCAATTTTAGAAATACCACTATTTCTCCTACTTCTGACATAGATCGGCAGTATTCACACTACTCAGTTCTATTGTAGCTTAGTAATAAATGCCATTACATAAGTACCAACTCAGTTCGCACAAAATATGCCAACATGCCATTGTGATTGGCTTCAGGAATGTGTTTATGTGTGTTTTTTTTAATGTTATAGGATCTAGTGGGCACTTGTCAGGTAAACTGTATGGCCCTTTGATACTCTGTAACATAAACCAAATGTGTGTAATGTGTAAGAAGAACATATCAGAGGATGATAAGACACAGTCTGATGATGTGTTAACATCTCTCAGCAATGTTCTAGAGTGAGAATATTATTGTTGTTTATTGAAATACCATATCACTAGTTTTCTTTATTATTATATACTAGCGGGTTTGTCAGATGTTGTCCCGCCCAGATAATAAAAAAAAAATTGACAAATTATATACTTAAGGTTTAAGCATAATGTGAAAAAGTGTGAATCACTTTGTCTACTGGTGAAAGTCACATGAAAATCCGTTCAGTAGTTTTTGAGTATATTACAAACAGATAGACATGGCAAAAGACTTTGTTTTATTATATGTAGTCTGTTGTTATATAACTCTAATTATGTAGGTTACCATAGGTGACTTCTAAATATTTATATACAAGTAACTAAAAACAAAAATAGTCACAAATGGATAAGTATAGACTACAGAGAATATTCCATATGGACATAATAATGAATATATAGTACTACTTGAACTAACATAATTATAACAAAAGGTAAGTTAAATGGGTATGCTGTATCTTTGTACTGTTAGCCTTAAGCTTAAGTTGAAGTTATGTTAAAACTATGTATGCTGATGATTTAAAATTGGATAAAAAGAAATTGATATTTTGTTTTTTTTTTGAGGCTTTGGCATTATCATAACATGCAAGATAAAAAATACTTTCATTTTCGTTGATGTTCTCACCCAATTATAGATAACTGTCTGTTATTTGATGCACTTTATCAGTATGATGCGGAGATTCTTATAACATAGGATTTATTGTTGTTTGCAATACACGCTGGCATACTTACTTTTTGCAATCGATCCATGGAAGTGGCATATTCTTCAAGTTTAGTCTTTAGTTCTTGATTTTCAGAACGTAACTAAAAAACGATTTGGATAATATTATACAACGGTGATAAATAAAAGGTACTACTCATAAAAGTATTTGTTGAAATTAGAAACAGTGTATTTCTAAAGCCATTTTTGACAGCGTATTTTGGCGCTAATTTGTTGTACCTACCTCCTCAACTGCGTTCACTTCGTTATAGTTTTCCAAGTTGTCATAAATTTCATCCATTGCTGATAACAGGTAAAACTGTTTCTTAACATATAAACTTTATAATCATATATTGTTTTATTATAATTCTAAAATAAAAATTGGCTGCAATATACAATAACACTACCAGCGAAATAACAACTCCACAGAATATATTAAAAACCACAGACTAATGTAATATACCTCGGATAATCTACAACATTCTAAATAAAAAAATATAAACAAAATTCTAAACCTACTCTAAGCATTACCTTATGAACACATATGATAAGTTCAGTTGAACTTATTATTCATTGTTTGTATTTAAAGCTTAGCCTAGCTTGCCCGCTGCGGTCCTTCAATTTTTACAGGAGCATCATCTTATATCCATATATTTCTAGAGACACTTTTTAGACATGTAAGTATTTCTTCTTAAATATTTATAGAGTAAATGGTACAAACCTAGGTATTTAGTATATAATATACATATTATGACAATAATAAATATGACATACCTGGTAGAATTTTTATGGATGTGTTAAATTTATCTGTGGAAAAAAAAAGCATAGGCAAAGAATGTTTTTGCTCTGTCGTGTCATTCAATGTTTAGTTCACTCAACGTAATTTTACCAGTTTCGCAGCACTGTGTCCAGTTGATTTTATTCCGTCGTTCGGTGTCGGGTGTGCTGTTTTGTTGGGCTCGGTCACTGTGGACGTTTTCATTGTTAGTGTTTTTTAATGGCTATTCTCAGTTTTTTGTTGTTTAAAGTATTATCAATTATTAGCTAGTGTATTAACTTTACGCGATGTGTACGAATAGTTTTGTAAAGTCGGTTTACATGCAATAGTGCAACAGGCAAACGAAAGTGCCAAAGGGCCCGTGTAAACAGAAGGGAACATTAAGATAACAAGATGCCTACGGATTCGGAATGCGAGTGCAGCCTAGTGTCGAAGGAGTGGCTCTTGGCTAAGTTACGTTCTGATGAAAGAGACACCGTACTAATAGACTGTCGTGGTTCAAACGAATACACGATATCTCATATAAGATCCGCCGTAAATTTTTCTATACCGAGTATAATGCTGAGGCGTTTAGCAGCCGGGAAGATAGAGCTAGCCTCGACGGTACAGTGTAAAGAGTTAAAAGCAAGGATAACACACTGCCGAACCCGAGGGATTTTCATTTTGTACGGCGACGGTCCACCCAGAGACCCGGATTCTGTTCATGGTATCTTGCTCAAAAGACTTAAACAGGACGCCGTTCAAGTCGTCTGCTTGGAAGGTATGTACAAACATTTTTTTTCTATTTATAGTAAAATTATTTTCATTTTTCTATTTTAATTTTGTAAACCTTTGGTACCATGATACAATTATCATTTTAATTGTAGTTTCCATTGTTTAGGACAATAACAAACATCATATATTTAAACTTATAAGTAACATATATGTACAATAGAAATGTTGCTATAATAGTAATATTTTAATTTTGTAGACCTTTGGTACCATGGTACAATTATCATTTCAATTGTAGTTTCCATTGTTTAGGACAATAACAAACATCATATATTTAAACTTATAAGTAACATATATGTACAATAGAAATGTTGCTATAATAGTAATTAACAAGTTTTCAGTCACCATAATACTGGGCATATAGAATATGATTCATTTTTCTATTATTTTCAAATTTCATTTATATATATAAAACAAATACCTCATAAATTACAATGTAATTAATGTGTGCATCTAAAGCTATATTTACCTAAAAACAATGTTTTAATTACTCAAATTAAAAAAAATATAGTACTTAATGAAAAGATTAAGTATATTTAGAACTTAATATTATTTATTAATTATAAGTTAAATATTGATAACAAAATCTATATTTACTGTTTTTTACTACTACTTAGTCAATTATAATACTTGATTACTATCAACATATTATTTTCAAATAATTAAATAATAATATTTAAAATAACTAAAGACTTATATTAATTGAATAAAATGTAATAATTCAACAATTAAAATATACTCCATTACATTAAAAATATCACAATAGGTTTGATAATTTATTCAAAACTAGTTGATTCACTGAAACATAGAATTAGAGATCTCAATGTAGTATGTTCATATATTTCTTCATGTTAATATTTTATACGTGAAGTAAACAACTAGATGGTGGTGCTCAAACTGACTTCATTTAAATGTACCCAATAACATAAATAAATATAAGTACCACAATAGCTACCTGTGTTTTCTACTCATGAATAATTCAGTTCAAATATAATTAGCATAAATTACATTATTATTAACATATGAAAATCGTAATTATATTGTTATTAATGTCTGCATCTGAAAAGGTGATCAAAGAAAAACACGATTTTAATTTATTATAACGTAAAATAATTCCCATTGTATATGCAAATAAGAAAATCCTAGATTACGCGATTGTACGAATACAGACCTGTATAAAAAACTTTTAATAAATAAATATGATATCCTGACGAAATTATTATATTTTCAATTAAAATACGCGATAATATTGCAACGACCGTAGATACAAAAGTGTTGTTTTTTTAATGCTAAAATCTATATAAGTACTGTAAAAGGTGTTCTCTTAACAAAAATTTTCGAGATCTGTCACTCGCGCTAATATCATAGGTCTGGTAAAAATCAAGTCAATATTTAATATCCAGAAGAATAAAGAAGCTGTTTTGGTGTTACCCGATTGATGGCAGGTTTATTAACTGTGGTTTATGTCTGGATTAGTGTAATTGAAAATGCTATTCGAGTGTAGATTAAACGGATACTAGATCTAGTATAAGCTGCCAGAGCACATCCAAAAATTTGTAAATGATTTTCAAGGTGTGATAAAATAATTACACAGATGACTTCTGAGAATTACTTTACGAATATATTAAGACTCTATTACGATGTTATTTTTTTACGGAGAACTCTGTTTCATAGAATTGGAACGTACTTCGTTTGAGATCGCGATTGTTAAAGCCACCAATAGATTAAAAAATTCGCGAGGTATAATAAAATATATTGCAAATGCTCATTGTCATTAGGGTTCCTTGAAAATCTTATTTCGTTAACATTATGAAAAACCACCATTGATTAAAAATGCATGCGTAATTTAACGATATTGTCGATTAAAAACCCACACCATTAATGGTCCCGAACACCTTAGTGATAGAGCCTATGTCGAAATACCGCCTTACATATATCTACCGCAACGCAATAATACTCCTGCTGCTAGTCTGTTATCTAAGAATTGTAATTGCAATATGCACTGACACACGAAAACAACAACAACACACTTCAGAAGTAGCAAAATAATAATGCTCCGACTTCAATTAGAACAACCTTATACGTGCACCTCTTTTCCTTTCGTGATAAGGACCTCTGTTCGTTAAAAAACTTTTTCGTTGGAACGTCTATTATTGTACGTATATGTAAAGAGTTAAAAACACGAAGGTTACATTGCCTTTGGGTATATTGAGATAGCTCAATATACAGATACTATGAATAGTTTAAATATTCCCACGAATATGTTCATTCATTAAAATTATTGCCTAAGCAATATAGGTATATATACGTAATACCGGTTGCGAACCAGAGCCGTTTCATAACCATTCATTGACTAATAAAAAAACTCTTTGATCGCTTATTACGTTAATTTGATAGAGCATTTAGAACAGCTTTATAACAAGTTATAAGTATTGTTAAACCGCGAAGAATTAACTTCTCACTTCATTGCAGTATTACCGAAATCCGATTAGACCGTGTCACGTCAGTATCACTGCCACTCAAATAGCAAAGCTATAATAGTGGATGACATTTTTAATTTAAAAAGTGAAACCATTGAGAAATCAGTTACGATACAATTTAACCCCAAGCGTATTTAAATACTGATCACGACCGTAGTAAATTTGTTTGGGACCGCGAGAGAATATTTTAGCAAAAGATTTCGAACTTAAGTACTTAGTAACACCACATACACAGATACCTACTATTATGGTTTGTAAATACACAATTCATAATGTTTATCACCTAGTTACATATTTTCTATATAAACGATAGACCTGCCGTTTGTGCGCGTGTTACTCTAAAAGTGCTGAATAGCTTTCGATCTTTTTTTTTAGTTTTACTTCTTAGATACGTCATGTATCTTATCGAAAGCATGATCCCTATAGCTTCAATCAATATAACGTTATGAAAGTTACAGCAGACCTCTCATTGGTCGTTGTGCTTCTATTGCACTGTTGGGTACAGTGTAGTTAGTCTCTTCATCGTGGTCGTATAAAAATCTTGTACGGGTACGGTATTAACGAAGAAAATGTGACCAAATATTCCCTTTACAATATAATCATGAAATGAGATAAAATGAGAACTGAACAGCAGTCCGGTGAAGCTGTCAAGACCTTGCTAGGTAAATAGCGTAGTCAGTTCGAAAAAACAAAGAACTGAACAACCAAAAGTCAATCTGTTAATTCTGTCAATATTTTTAAATATATCTGTACTCACTCACTTTTTATATGGAGGTTTTTTTATCCGAAATTTTTCAATTTCCCATATGAATTTTCTTCTTTCATTCCAACCTTGTCCTGATAAAACAAGAATTAACCAAATAGATGTAGCAGTTTTGAAGTAGATGTACATTCGGCAATCGATTTCTATTTATATGGATTTATATATATTTTTTCTCACAAAGACCTCCGCCCCTATTTTCGCCACCGCATTGTAAATTACCATAGATTATAAAGATAAGTATCTAAATAAACCTTACACATTATTAATATATTTTTTGTTATTTACAAAGTAATTTATTTTCAATATTTAAATTGCTTAATTTGTATGGTATTCTAATCTTGCAAAATTAAAATAACTCATAAAAAATCCTCTCAGTTTATCTAATAACATAATTATTGTTGTTTAAATCATTATTGCATTATGTATATAAGATTATCTATAATAATATATCTTAAAGATCCTATCGGGCTTTTGGCTTATTATTATTGTCTTATTATAAATATTAAAATAATGGGTTTCCTGTCAGTAATATTTGACAAATTTGGCTTCGCGATAGGTCATTCCAGTTCGTAAGTTAGTTAGGTCTTGATAAACCCGTCACAGTGACTCTTGTTTTAGTTTATAGCATCTGACCAGTCAGTGTAGTGTTAGACTCGATCTACTACTGTGCCTGCTGCTAGTCTGTTATCTAAGAATTATAATTGCAATATGCACTGACACACGAAAACAACAACAACACACTTCAGAAGTAGCAAAATAATAATGCTCCGACTTCAATTAGAACAACCTTATACGTGCACCTCTTTTCCTTTCGTGATAAGGACCTCTGTTCGTTAAAAAACTTTTTCGTTGGAATGTCTATTATTGTACGTATATGTAAAGAGTTAAAAACACGAAGGTTACATTGCCTTTGGGTATATTGAGATAGCTCAATATACAGATACTATGAATAGTTTAAATATTCCCACGAATATGTTCATTCATTAAAATTATTGCCTAAGCAATATAGGTATATATACGTAATACCGGTTGCGAACCAGAGCCGTTTCATAACCATTCATTGACTAATAAAAAAACTCTTTGATCGCTTATTACGTTAATTTGATAGAGCATTTAGAACAGCTTTATAACAAGTTATAAGTATTGTTAAACCGCGAAGAATTAACTTCTCACTTCATTGCAGTATTACCGAAATCCGATTAGACCGTGTCACGTCAGTATCACTGCCACTCAAATAGCAAAGCTATAATAGTGGATGACATTTTTAATTTAAAAAGTGAAACCATTGAGAAATCAGTTACGATAAAATTTAACCCCCAAGCGTATTGAAATACTGATCACGAGCGTAGTAAATTTGTTTGGGACCGCGAGAGAATATTTTAGCAAAAGATTTCGAACTTAAGTACTTAGTAACACCACATACACAGATACCTACTATTATGGTTTGTAAATACACAATTCATATTGTTTATCACCTAGTTACATATCTTCTTCTATATAAATGATAGAGACGTGCTGTTGTGCGCGTATACCTTTGGAATTACTGTATAGTTTTCGATTGATTTTTATTAGTTTTACTTCTTAGACACACAGCTCTTATCGTGAATTAAAATATGATCCGTATAGCTTCAATCAATATAACGTTATTAAGGTACAGCAGACCTCTCAATTGTGGTTGTCGTGCATGGGCACGGGTACGGATACTATACTGTATTAACAAAGAAAATGTGACCAAATATTCCCTTTACAATATAATCATGGAATGAAATAAAATGAGAACTGACCAACCAAAAGTCAATCTGTTAATTCTGTCAATGTTATTAAAGATCTCTCTACTGTCTTCTGTACTCACTCACTTTTTATATGGAGGTCTTTTATCCGAATTTTTTTAATTTCCCGTACGATTTTTCTCCTTTCATACCGACCTTATCCTGTAATTGTTCACACAACAAAAAAAGAATTAGCGAAATAGATGCAGCAATTTTGAAGTAGATGTACATTCGGCCGATTTCTATTTATATAGATTTATATAATTTTTTTCTCACAAAGACCTCCGCCCTATTTTTGCCACTGCAATGTTAATTACCATAGATTATAAGGATAAGTATCTAAATAAATCATACACATTTTTTTTTTGCTATTTACAAAGTAATTTATCTTCGATACTTAAATTGCTTAATCTTTACGGTATTCTAATCTTGCAAAGTTAATAAACTCATAAAAAATCCTCTCAGTTTATCTAATAACATAATTATTGTTGTTAAACTCATTATTTCATTATATATTTAAAATTATCTATAATAATATTTCTTAAAGATCCTATCAGGCTTTTGGCTTATTATTATCGTCTTATTATAAATATTAAAATAATCGGTTTCCTGTCAGTAATATTTGACAAATTTGGCTTCGCGATAGGTCATTCCAGTTCGTAAGCTAGTTAGGTCTTGATAAACCCGTCACAGTGACTCTTGTTTTAGTTTATAGCATCTGACCAGTCAGTGTAGTGTTAGACTCGATCTACTACTGTTTGTGGTTGTTGTTTTAGAATTACTATGTGCCTTTTATTAGGCGCGAAGTCGTTATTGTGCAGTTACAATAAGTAAAAACATTTAAATGTTAATAAACATTTTTCATATACTTTTCCATGGAATAATCTTAAAGTAAGATAATGGCGTGTCGATCGAGGCCACCCGTATTGGGCTCTAATTTAAGTAGGTTCTATACCTGTATTATTTTATCAATTAAAATTATTATTATTAATTAAAGACTTTGATTTAAAGCCCAAGGTACACTATATATACTTCTAGTGATTTTAAACTTAAAAGCTTTTTCATCTTAATGACTATTTTCTTTTCTGCATCAGCTGTTCTTCTGTCCTAAAGAATTTGCCGAAATACTTAATACTGATATAGTTATGTAGAATTGCTTTAATGAAACGCGTACAAAATCCTAAGAGCACAATATTGAGGATTATTTCATGACTATGACAGTAGAAATGGTAGTTATAATATCTGGTAGACGCTTAAGAGCAATGCCGGAGGTCGAGACTCGAGGCATCCGCTCCTCCAAACGTGGGAGAGGAAGTCGACTACTTATTGTGCTCTTCAATGCGAGACGTTAGATTAAATCACCGCACATACTTGAACTCGTTTGTTTCTGCTACGTAAAATATTATATGGACTTCGTAATGTATCATGATGATACAAGTGTAAATTAGAACCGAAATATTACGTTAAAATAATAAGAATTTAAATAATAACCATTTCATGTTACTGATGATGCAATATATGCAATATACGGTTCAGGTATTTAATATGTAGGTATATATACTCTCGACTCGTGTAAATTTAATTTACCGTTGAATTTTTGATACTTCCTCAACATTTTAAATTAATCACCAGTATTAAATCACAATAAAAAGAAATATATACGACAGTGAAAGAAACTCCACAACGAAACCGTAATTTAACAGATATAAACTGGATGATCAAAGCGAGCCGGATGCGAGGCTACCGCTCCGGTCTTCGTACGACGGAAGA
>MU159395.1:138933-177508 GCA_015888305.1 Antheraea pernyi | reverse complement strand
AAATAATAATATTTAAAATAACTAAAGACTTATATTAATTGAATAAAATGTAATAATTCAACAATTAAAATATACTCCATTACATTAAAAATATCACAATAGGTTTGATAATTTATTCAAAACTAGTTGATTCACTGAAACATAGAATTAGAGATCTCAATGTAGTATGTTCATATATTTCTTCATGTTAATATTTTATACGTGAAGTAAACAACTAGATGGTGGTGCTCAAACTGACTTCATTTAAATGTACCCAATAACATAAATAAATATAAGTACCACAATAGCTACCTGTGTTTTCTACTCATGAATAATTCAGTTCAAATATAATTAGCATAAATTACATTATTATTAACATATGAAAATCGTAATTATATTGTTATTAATGTCTGCATCTGAAAAGGTGATCAAAGAAAAACACGATTTTAATTTATTATAACGTAAAATAATTCCCATTGTATATGCAAATAAGAAAATCCTAGATTACGCGATTGTACGAATACAGACCTGTATAAAAAACTTTTAATAAATAAATATGATATCCTGACGAAATTATTATATTTTCAATTAAAATACGCGATAATATTGCAACGACCGTAGATACAAAAGTGTTGTTTTTTTAATGCTAAAATCTATATAAGTACTGTAAAAGGTGTTCTCTTAACAAAAATTTTCGAGATCTGTCACTCGCGCTAATATCATAGGTCTGGTAAAAATCAAGTCAATATTTAATATCCAGAAGAATAAAGAAGCTGTTTTGGTGTTACCCGATTGATGGCAGGTTTATTAACTGTGGTTTATGTCTGGATTAGTGTAATTGAAAATGCTATTCGAGTGTAGATTAAACGGATACTAGATCTAGTATAAGCTGCCAGAGCACATCCAAAAATTTGTAAATGATTTTCAAGGTGTGATAAAATAATTAAACAGATGACTTCTGAGAATTACTTTACGAATATATTAAGACTCTATTACGATGTTATTTTTTTACGGAGAACTCTGTTTCATAGAATTGGAACGTACTTCGCATGAGATCGCGATTGTTAAAGCCACCAATAGATTACAAAATTCGCGAGGTTTATACGAAATAAATCACTAAATATTAATCGGAATACCTAAGAAATGATATGGGGTTTCAAATTAAAAAGTCGTGAGGTCTTAATTTATATTCATTTGAGTTTTTAAAAATTATTAGAAATATAATAAAATAAATTGTAAATGCTCGTTGTCATTAGGGTTCCTTGAAAATTTAATTTCGTTATCATTATAAACACCATAGATTAAAAATGTATGCGTAATTTAACGATATTGTCGATTTAAAACCCACACCATTAATGGTCCCGAACACCTTAGTGATAGAGCCTATGTCGAAATACCGCCTTACATATATCTACCGCAACGCAATAATACTCCTGCTGCTAGTCTGTTATCTAAGAATTGTAATTGCAATATGCACTGACACACGAAAACAACAACAACACACTTCAGAAGTAGCAAAATAATAATGCTCCGACTTCAATTAGAACAACCTTATACGTGCACCTCTTTTCCTTTCGTGATAAGGACCTCTGTTCGTTAAAAAACTTTTTCGTTGGAATGTCTATTATTGTACGTATATGTAAAGAGTTAAAAACACGAAGGTTACATTGCCTTTGGGTATATTGAGATAGCTCAATATACAGATACTATGAATAGTTTAAATATTCCCACGAATATGTTCATTCATTAAAATTATTGCCTAAGCAATATAGGTATATATACGTAATACCGGTTGCGAACCAGAGCCGTTTCATAACCATTCATTGACTAATAAAAAAACTCTTTGATCGCTTATTACGTTAATTTGATAGAGCATTTAGAACAGCTTTATAACAAGTTATAAGTATTGTTAAACCGCGAAGAATTAACTTCTCACTTCATTGCAGTATTACCGAAATCCGATTAGACCGTGTCACGTCAGTATCACTGCCACTCAAATAGCAAAGCTATAATAGTGGATGACATTTTTAATTTAAAAAGTGAAACCATTGAGAAATCAGTTACGATAAAATTTAACCCCCAAGCGTATTGAAATACTGATCACGAGCGTAGTAAATTTGTTTGGGACCGCGAGAGAATATTTTAGCAAAAGATTTCGAACTTAAGTACTTAGTAACACCACATACACAGATACCTACTATTATGGTTTGTAAATACACAATTCATATTGTTTATCACCTAGTTACATATCTTCTTCTATATAAATGATAGAGACGTGCTGTTGTGCGCGTATACCTTTGGAATTACTGTATAGTTTTCGATTGATTTTTATTAGTTTTACTTCTTAGACACACAGCTCTTATCGTGAATTAAAATATGATCCGTATAGCTTCAATCAATATAACGTTATTAAGGTACAGCAGACCTCTCAATTGTGGTTGTCGTGCATGGGCACGGGTACGGATACTGTATTAACAAAGAAAATGTGACCAAATATTCCCTTTACAATATAATCATGGAATGAAATAAAATGAGAACTGACCAACCAAAAGTCAATCTGTTAATTCTGTCAATGTTATTAAAGATCTCTCTACTGTCTTCTGTACTCACTCACTTTTTATATGGAGGTCTTTTATCCGAATTTTTTTAATTTCCCGTACGATTTTTCTCCTTTCATACCGACCTTATCCTGTAATTGTTCACACAACAAATAAAGATCTCTCTACTGTCTTCTGTACTCACTCACTTTTTATATGGAGGTCTTTTATCCGAATTTTTTTAATTTCCCGTACGATTTTTCTCCTTTCATACCGACCTTATCCTGTAATTGTTCACACAACAAAAAAAGAATTAGCGAAATAGATGCAGCAATTTTGAAGTAGATGTACATTCGGCCGATTTCTATTTATATAGATTTATATAATTTTTTTCTCACAAAGACCTCCGCCCTATTTTTGCCACTGCAATGTTAATTACCATAGATTATAAGGATAAGTATCTAAATAAATCATACACATTTTTTTTTTGCTATTTACAAAGTAATTTATCTTCGATACTTAAATTGCTTAATCTTTACGGTATTCTAATCTTGCAAAGTTAATAAACTCATAAAAAATCCTCTCAGTTTATCTAATAACATAATTATTGTTGTTAAACTCATTATTTCCATTATTGCATTATGTATATAAGATTATCTATAATAATATATCTTAAAGATCCTATCGGGCTTTTGGCTTATTATTATTGTCTTATTATAAATATTAAAATAATGGGTTTCCTGTCAGTAATATTTGACAAATTTGGCTTCGCGATAGGTCATTCCAGTTCGTAAGCTAGTTAGGTCTTGATAAACCCGTCACAGTGACTCTTGTTTTAGTTTATAGCATCTGACCAGTCAGTGTAGTGTTAGACTCGATCTACTACTGTTTGTGGTTGTTGTTTTAGAATTACTATGTGCCTTTTATTAGGCGCGAAGTCGTTATTGTGCAGTTACAATAAGTAAAAACATTTAAATGTTAATAAACATTTTTCATATACTTTTCCATGGAATAATCTTAAAGTAAGATAATGGCGTGTCGATCGAGGCCACCCGTATTGGGCTCTAATTTAAGTTGGTTTTATACCTGTATTATTTTATCAATTAAAATTATTATTATTAATTAAAGACTTTGATTTAAAGCCCAAGGTACACTATATATACTTCTAGTGATTTTAAACTTAAAAGCTTTTTCATCTTAATGACTATTTTCTTTTCTGCATCAGCTGTTCTTCTGTCCTAAAGAATTTGCCGAAATACTTAATACTGATATAGTTATGTAGAATTACTTTAGTGAAACGCATACAAAATCCTAAGAGCACAATATTGAGGATTATTTCATGACTATGACAGTAGAAATGGTAGTTATAATATCTGGTAGACGCTTAAGAGCAATGCCGGAGGTCGAGACTCGAGGCATCCGCTCCTCCAAACGTGGGAGAGGAAGTCGACTACTTATTGTGCTCTTCAATGCGAGACGTTAGATTAAATCACCGCACATACTTGAACTCGTTTGTTTCTGCTACGTAAAATATTATATGGACTTCGTAATGTATCATGATGATACAAGTGTAAATTAGAACCGAAATATTACGTTAAAATAATAAGAATTTAAATAATAACCATTTCATGTTACTGATGATGCAATATATGCAATATACGGTTCAGGTATTTAATATGTAGGTATATATACTCTCGACTCGTGTAAATTTAATTTACCGTTGAATTTTTGATACTTCCTCAACATTTTAAATTAATCACCAGTATTAAATCACAATAAAAAGAAATATATACGACAGTGAAAGAAACTCCACAACGAAACCGTAATTTAACAGATATAAACTGGATGATCAAAGCGAGCCGGATGCGAGGCTACCGCTCCGGTCTTCGTATGGAAGAGCGCCGCAATTTTATTAATAAGTTCCCGTTTCACTCACGTCCTGCCAATTCCGACTGCCCATATTATATAAAACGGACTGTTTCGTGCACTAGTACCTACCGTAAGAACGAACATGCATTGTTAATAAGATTATGTAGACAATAATCAGTAATAAAAAAACGGCGTTTGTAATAAATTAAAACGTATCAATTTTCTAGTTTTTATACTTATTTCATCAAAACCAAAACCATCCTTTCTCTTTACTTTTTTGTTTTATCGTCATGAGCTATATCAAATTTTTTAAACAGCGTAGTTTATCAGGAGTCAAAAATCAATTTTAGAATTCCACCCAAACAGATATTCAAGAAAACGAGTTAATAAAAACGTGGTAAATACGGGTTCAGTATATTGCGATGGAGTTTTTTTTTTAATTCTATTGTAAAGTAGGCGACTTCTCAAGGCCGGTAAAGACCATTATCGCGGCACTCTAAAATATACAATGTTTATTTCATTGGATATGTATTGCTGACAATATGTTTTTATTAATTGCATCATAATAATATCGAATAAATAATGGACAAGCCCATTCTTAGTGTCCGAGTTGGCGTTCATCGATCGTAAAATAAATAGCACGTGCTTATGAACAACAGGATGTTGTGAGCTCCTTGATGAATGTAAAACTCTTTGCGGCTTAACATTTTTAATGGCAACGGAAATTGTGTGCATCTGGCCGGTGCTGTCGGCCTGGCAAATATAATATGCCTCATAGAGGAAAACGAAATGGGAAAGGGAAGCGGCATCTCATAAAAGTAGATCGCGCTGGAATTAACCTCACGGATACAATTATGTATGTGTCTGCTTTGTGTTAACCGTTCAGCTCGAAACCGTGAGCGAGACAGAGTATGGGGATAATTAAATATATTCATTATGATAAATCTATTTTGTCAACATTTTAGCATAAGTACGGTGGAATATTGAATGAAACACGACAGCCGTTTGTATAACCGAGGATATTCGAAGGCGTAGCATTGGCATTGAGAGTTTTTGTGCGCTGATGTAACTAACGACCAAATCGCGGATTACATTTTCTACTATGCATTGTATTCAGATTTTATTTATGTCTCGTTGCGCTACACTGAGTTCGAATAAAAAACAACTACTGAGATTAACAAAAAAAAAAAAGGTACGTAAAGGTCAGCTCATTAACTATTCCATAACAATTATTGGTATTGTAATAGTTGTTTCAAAATAAATATGGATTGCGCTTAATTTCATTATAAATAAGTGTGTACTAGTTTTTACCCATGGTTTCGCTCTTGTTAATTTTATCATTACATAGTATAAAACAAAGTCCACTACCGCGTCTGTCTGTCTGTCTGTTCTCGATAAACTCAAAAACTACTGAACGGATTTTCATGCTGTTTTCACCAGTCGATAAAGTGATTCACGGGGAAGGTTTTAGTATATAATTTATCAAGGATTTTTTTATAACGTCTGCCGGGCCTGCTAGTAAAGAATATTTTTCTATCTATCTGGAACAGTACTGTTCTTTTGGGCGTTTTCTATACCCCATGACAATGTGTACGTAAAATTTCCTGATTATTGGTTGAATAGTTAAGGCGGGAGAAACAAACAAACGACCTCCATTCGCACTTACAATATTAATTAAGATAGGTTGCAAAAGATAAGGTAATTGTCATTATTCTGCCTTCAGTTGTCATATAACAAGTTGCGTAAAAAAGCTTTTAACAAAGCTGAATATATAGAATCTGAGGGATCGAGGCGTTCGAAGCGCAGCATGATGTAACTGTAGCACTGATACGGTTATCAGGGGTATTATCTCGCGGCCGCTGGCGCCACACTCATTATCGGTTTGGAATCGAGCCGGCGCTCAATTAGTTCGACTTGCATGTACCAAAAATTTCAAGTATTTTAATTCTTCATACATCTGTGCGTGCATGTTTAATAATAGAAGTAATTGCTTTATTATCTTAAAGTCCATTCTTATACGAATTACAGTTTTAATTGTGATTATAATTATAGACAGCAGCGGATTTAGATTGGCCTGTGTCCTAAGCCCCCTCATGGCACGTTTTTGATTTATGATTAATATAAAATATCTTCTAAAAATATTTTACTGACATTTCTGTGTGTAGTCACTGGTAAACGATAAATCAAGTTTTTTTTTATCATTTTTTAAATTTTAATCCTTATTTTGCTGCTTCTAAATTTAAGTCCATAGATCCTGGACTCACGGGTCTAAACATAAATTATTAAGGTTACGTGTCTGGAATTTTCTTATATTGATAATATTTTTGACCTATTGATCATAAGAGTTGTAAATGTCAGCATCGAGTTAACAACGGGGGTTACTATACAATGGAGCTTTTCTTCCGTGTTGTGAGAAATTCTATTTTCGTCTCGCGCTTTGTATATACAAAACTTCCATTTCGTCGGTTCTAAGAAACTAACTCGTACCAGATCAAGTGACGTCAATGGTTTTAAATTCCCGGAAAGTGGGGGGTGAACTTTATTATTTTATTCTTGTAACAATCGTTTTATTAATATACTAAATATAAAACGAAATGATCATATAATCATGAAATAAATGAATGTTCACTTTTTGTCTAGAATGCATCTTTCATTATAAGATATAACGTAACTATTTTAATGTTTGTTCTTAAGAATAATAACGATTACATAACACATTAAAGTCAAAATTACCAAACTGTATCTTCTATATATAAAAATGAACGTGGGGATATCTGAGATGGATAGACCCCATTCAATACCTTATAACTGACTGCCACACCGAAGCAATTGTTCATGAAGGTCTATACGCTATCTATGTATATTATGATTCTTAAGCTTTCACTATATTATAACAAGGCTGAAGTCGCGACCGATTAGTACGAATATTAAGAAAAAACCCATTAAATGCTATACAAAATTATGTTACCAATAACAGACTAACATAATATGATGCTCTTGATGTCTATTATTAGGAAATTTCATCACAGACGGTCACAAGATAGACACGCGGTGATCACATATGAACTGAATGACTTTAATTGATCCGAAGTTGAACACGATGTCAATGGAGGCCGATGTACAATCGCATTATTTATAAGTCACTCACCGACCTTAGTAAATTGGCTGAAATTGTCCCAAGAGGCTTGATTAAACTCTATTTGTGAATACGCCACATGTCGACGTGACAAAGATCCTGTGTCAGTTATTGTTTGGACCATTATGATATTACTAGCTAGCGTTTTGTTCGTGGTTTTGCTCGCGTTTACGTAGGATTTATTTATCCCTCACGTAGAATATATATTTTTATGGATGGAAAGCACTCTATATCCTTTTCCGTACCCCTAACAATATGTACGTAATATTTCATGATGATCCATAGAGTAATTAAGGCGGGAAAGTGTTACAAACAAATTAACAGGCTCACTTTCGCTTTTATCTTGACTATTTTTTGTATATTAAAAGTTATAAAGATTACAGAAACATATTATGGTATTTCGACTCTATTTTCCAGCATTTTAACTTGATATAACACCTGATAACTGTCCTAAGCCACCTACGTTGCAGTGGAAACTAACCAACAAGTTAAAAATGCTTTTTGTGATGTTTTGAATGGACCGAATTACATTCACGAATTATCCACCCCGTTTCCATGTTACATCGTAATGGAACAATAAAATCGTGATAAGGCTTTTTCTAATGTCCATTTAGCGAAATTATTACTCATAAGTTGAAAATCTGTCTTACCAAGAATATTTCGGTGTGATCCGGCAACGGCATTTAATTGCCAATCTTTCTCCAGGTTTGACCACATCGTAATTTAATAAAACGTGACACTGGCAAACAGTGTACTATAAAATCTATAAAATATATCAGATTGGGAGGAGTCATGCTTTTTTTTAAATGTAATTTTGAGAGAAAGAAAAATATTTATTTGCAACACACATAAGTAAATATTAAAACACGTACAATAAAAAAGTGAAAAAAAACATACATATAATATAAACAATGAAAAATAGAAATACTATTCAATTTACTTAGAACTTCAATAACCGCAGATAACATTTTTTTGTTATTTTATAAGTTTCATATATCATAGTTGCTAGAATAACAACCATGCTTATTTATAGTGATGTAAACAAAGTGTTATGTTCTTTTAGCTATTTAAACTTTTAAGAACAACATAATGACTATTAGAACTCCCGCTTATGGAACTCTAACGAATAGCTGGCTTTTAAATTGCCTCGCAGTGTTTTATTATAATGTACAATGTCAAACCTTATTGCGAAATCAGTTATCGCATTTATTATGCGCCCACTTATTTTTATACTCTCTTGTCGGTTGATCATAAATTCATAATTATAATATTAAAGTTGGACCGTTGAAATGGCGCAAGGTTGTTGATAAACGTGGCGGGAAGGACGCGGGAGGGCCAAGGCCTCCCCACACCTGCTCCCACGCGCCACGTCGCCGCTCAGCCACCCTCCGTCGAGATGTATGTACACAATACATATACATTATGTGAACCGCTGGAGAGTCATTAAACATGTACAAATGTGAGCTCAGACCAAGTGGCCATCTCGCACCAACCAAGTGTTTCAATTTACCAGCGACCTCTGAACTTTTTCGTTCGTGCCAAGTAAATACGAAAAAACAAAATATGTAATTTAATTATATATGTCAAATACATACTTTCACCAGCGATTTCGTACAAGTAAATTTTAATACTAGTGGTATAACAAAATATTTAATAGAATTGAAATTAAAATTATTCTTGAAATTTCAAATCGTCTAAGTAAATTATTAAATCATATAAGTTATATAATCAACCAACGGATAACTACTTATATTTATTGTTATAATTTCAAAAATCCTATAACATAATAATTCGTTAGTTATAAGGTTAAATCTACATAAAAAATATAAAAAAAATAGTTATAATTGTAAATAACTATTTTTTTATATTATATTCATTATTATATTAATGAATTGTAGTAACTATATAAAACTGATGTCACTCCTATGTAGCTTTTCACCTTTACTTAAAAGTTAATAAACTAAATTATAATTCGCTATTAAGAAAACTACAGAAAGAAGTCCATAGTTGAAATTTTAATACTATCAGTATTTACGGCGACCATGTCCACTTGTCGTTAATCAGAAAATGTAATCTTATAATTTCTCTGGTCTTGTGCCTTAGCGTAAAATATGTACTATAAACAAATAAAAAAGGAGGAAAATAAATAACAAAGAAACGAGGAGTGAAGAAAACTATCTGTATGGGTATACTGATTGTGGTTTTCAAAAAAGTGAAGGAGACTTGCATGATCTCTTCGCCAGTTGCTATATAAGAGATACCGTGTAATCCAATATATAAAAAAATATTCCTGTCAGTTTTGTAATGATTTTAACGTATTCAAAAGTTATAGCATATTTGTAACATGGTGGCAATAATAAAAAATAGTAGTCCGGTGAAGCTGATAAGACCTTGCTAAGTCAATAGCGTAGTCAAATCGAGAAAAAAAAGGCAAGAATAAACGCTACCTACACAACGCGGCATCAATGTTGGAATAATCTGCCCTTTAGTTAAATTCGGTTACAAACTCTTGTTTTCATTTAAATGTTATATTTATTTTTATTGTTACGTGAGAGGCATTGGTTATGTAGAGGTATCTGTGGGCGGCCGTAGTGTGGGTGTCGAGCGTGTGCAAAACGATCCGAGTTTATAATATTGTGGGTGTAAGTCTGAAGGATTTGGTTCACGTGGAGAGGGTAGAATTTTATGGAGTCCTTGCTACCGAGGACGCGTGCGGGGCTGAGGTGCGTCGGGCGGGTAGCGGCGGGTTCATTCAATGCGGCGAATGAATGGGCCGCGATGAGTCACCAGATCGATGCCGTACCGCCGGAGCCCCACCCCCTCGACCCTACACCCGCGGCGACGCGGCTGCGTGATGCCGCCGAGCCAGCAGCCTGCCTCATGACCGAATTTCTTTTTAATGAACATGAGAAATAGACCTCCCATGTTGCACTTGCGAATAATCGCCAACCATGTTCACTAATTATTTAAAAAAAGTAATTATTGGAATTTATATAAAAAGATTCACAATCTTACATTATCATTGAGTATACTGGGACTTTTAGGACTAGGCACTATAACCCTTCTTTTAAATCAAGTTCGAGTTCAATGTTGTAAGACAAATAATGAAATATTGTATGAATGATTTATGACATGGTTTTATTTTATTTTGAAAAAAAAACTATTAAAATCATCTCAATTATAGTATCTATTATTAACTGCTGGTTTCTGCCCGCGTCTTACAACGTAACAGTACTTTTTCTGGATGAAAGATACCGTATGACCTTTTCTGTAGCCCTGACAACACATATGCAAAATTTCATGATGATCGGTTGAGTAGTTACTGCACGAAATCGTAGGAAACGAACAAATTCACATTCGCATTTATAATATTAGTTATGATGATGACATGCAGCTACAAAATGTTTAAAAAATATATCTATATACTACATAATATAAAACAAAGTCCTCTGCCACATGTCTGTTTGTTCGCGATAAACTCAAAAACTATTGAACGGATTTTATGCGGTTTGCACCAGTAGATAAAGTGATTGACGAGGAAGTAAGGTTTAATATATAATTTTTCAAGTTTTTTTTTCTATTACCAGGGCGGGATAATGTCTGCCGGTCCCGCTAGTCTATACTAATATTATAAACAGGTAAAGTTTGTGAGTTTGTGACGTTGTAAGGGGTAATCTCAGGAACTACTGATCCGATTTAGAAAATTCTTCTTCAGGGAAGGTTATAGGCTATATATCATCACGCTAAGACCCATAGGAGCGGAGCAGCAATGAAAAATGTTGCAAAATCGGGGTATTTTTTACTTTTCAGAGCTTGCGCTGCGTTTTAGCCCAATATAACCATTCCACGCGTACGAAGTCATGGGCAGAAGCTATTAACTAATTATATTATCTATACTAATATCATAAAGAGGTAAAGTTTGTGAGGTTGTAGGGGGTAATATCTGGGGAGACGGAGAAAAAATGGTAAACGTTTCTTACGAACGCTGCCTTAACGATGAGAGATACATGATTGAGTTCCAGAAAAAAGTTGTAGCTTGATAATGCCTATTACCGTCCAATGAAGTGGGCACAGGTAGGCTTGTTTAATATAAAGTGAGAGTTGCGTTAGACGAACATAAATAGAAGGTACGACTTGTGTAATTTCAATATAATTAGACCTTAGTATATATGTGCAATATTACTATTTATTTAAAAACCAAAAAGCGGCTAGAGATCGTGGCGCTAGGTATTCAGATAATTAACTGGTCGCCATCGGTAGGATGGACGGACATAATGGGAGCGCAGCATTAGCATCACAATGAGCGGCCGGGCGTAAGCACCGAACGGCAGGAAACGGTCGCGCGCCGGATGCGTCTATTCCGCACACATCGCTTACAATCGCCGCATTATGACACAGATTGCTTCAAGTATCCAGCGCTTCTATCCAATTAAATTGCCTTAAAATATCAAAATAATTCTCGTATGCCTAGGATTTCTCCGTGTAACTATCCGATCATTCCTGATTATATAATTATCTAACTAATTTATGCCCGCTACGCTGGGCATTAAGAAATGACCAAGGGATCGATCGGGTCGAAAAAATTAGCCTAGAACCATCTGCCAAAAATTCCGTGTCGAATGGTCACGATCCTATGCCGACACGTTTATAAGTTTTGAAGCGATTCAGCCTTAAAGGAATTGTATTTTTATTATATATATTTGTATATAGTGTATCAATGTTTGATACATTGATACGAATGTAAGAATATTACCATCCGTATATTCTCAACGTGGAATTTTAGTGATGGACAAACACGTTAACTTCATTTTTTTTAAAATATAAGGACGCAATATCTCACAGTTATTTAATTTCAAATTAATGTAAGCACGGTTTGTAATATGGTAAGTAAATAAGTAATGTACAATACATACAAATCCAGATATTTAAAACCCAGTCACAAAATCGACAACTATGCTTAATAAGTAAGTCGGTCATAGAATCCACGATTTATCGATCACTACAAACTTTTTTCTTTTACAAAACTGTTCTTTACATATAAATATACTATACCCTTCTTATGTAATCTAATTACACATATGTCACTATAATTCCAGAGTGTCTAAATCAAAGCTATCCGAATTATTTTTAAAAACGGATTCCCTTATATTTCTTGACTGCTGGTAGGCTACCTAGTAAAGCTTAATTTTACATATAATACTTTAATAATTATCTATAAATAAAATATCACGACACCAATTCCATGGTGGCTGCTATTGTAGAGTTAAAAATCGGCGGACCTGGGCTTTGGTAGCCTTGATTAAAATATGGTGTTGACAATTATTGTGAATAAATTTCATTTTATAACGTACCTTCTAATTTGACGTAAACTATTTCAAGCATTCTACCATGCATCCGTATTTAAATACCTTTACTAAATTTAAATCAAAATATCCTTTTTTGAGCTTTTGTTTTGGTTACACAGGCTGGTTAGTGTATTGTTATATTGAATCAACTCTTGCTCGTAAGAATACTTAGAACATATATATTTTTAAAGAAGTACTACTACATTGATTAAGAATTGATTTTGTATTATTTCACTCAAGACCGTACAACAGCTCTAATTATTGACTTTTTCTTTACAGTTACAAAATAATAATACTTGCATAAAACAATTAATTAATTTCAAAAATAACAAAATGTTGCGCACAGTGATCATCACTTTTTTAATTAATTCATCCTCCTTAGCGATGCAAGCCCTAAATGGTTTCATTGAAATATAACCTCAATGGTGCAGACTCGCTTCGCTGAATGGAAATATATCAATGAGACCGTGACGATGAATGAATCGAAAGAATTGAACTTGATATCGAGTTAGCGACTACGCCAACGCAAATTTGCATCGGTTTTTAACGCTCCCCTAATAATTACAAAATCAACACTATAGGTATATTTATCAATAAAATATTTGGAGATTTCATTTATTTATTGATGTTGAATTTTTATTGAATTATAAGGGTTTGGTAGAAAATTTTTGCGTTACTTTTTCTATTCTAAACCCACAGTGTATATGTTTTGATCAAAATATGACAGAAATCATCTCTTAGCCTTCGCCGCCGTTTTCGAACTTCTTTATAGATTATTGTGGTAGTGATTGAAGTTTAAATGTTAAAATAGGTATAACTAGTTACTAATATTCACTATAACTAGTACTTCTCGCTACTCCGCCCGCGTGAACTCTCGGCTGAGTGCCTTAAGCGCTCGCCTTAGTAGTCCGGTGAAGCTGTTAAGACCTTGCTAGGTCAATAGCATTGTCAGTTCGAAAAAAAAAACACGCGTGAACTTAGGGCCTTTTATTAAAAAAAATTATTAAGTTTGTTTTAAATGTTGTACAATTAAATATCTATGGTAAGGTTTTTTTGTCTTTTTGTACACAATATTTATCATCAACTGAATGCTATATGTAAGAGTAATATGGTAATAATTTCATTCGATTACATTGAATGTCTTTGGACTTTTTGTACACTACTTTGTAAAAACAACTTTAAATAATTCGCGTAAGGTTGAATTATGCACAAACATAAGTTTATACTATAACTTTTTATTTAAATTACTTAGGTATATCGGTGAGTTTTTGAGGACAGTTTTGAGCGTTACTTTGATTCGTGACTGTGCATCTTGGATTTTTGTATATCCGATAGATATTACCGATTTGCTGTATTGCGAATTTAAGCGCCATGTCAAGCTGGTTTTGGTCTCAAAAGGCTATTATAGAGTGGATCAATATGTGAACGATGGTGATGTCTGGAATTGACATATCTCCGTGCATCCATTAAAAACGTTTGTGACATTTACCTAATATATTGTAAATATTGTATGTATTTGTTAAAAAAAGATAAACCAAATCGAGTTTCTTACCGGTTCTTCTCGATGACTAGGTTGTTTTCCGAACCGGTGGTAGTTTTGACGTTCATAAGTGCCTTCTTTGGGCCTAAATTGAATAAAGTGTTTTTGATTTTGATCCAATATCTACATTAATAATTATCATTGTGATATAATTAAATCAGTGTTATATTCGTACTACGGCACTATATACTTAGTATGTACATACTCTGGAACACATTATTTACACTAGACACTTGTATGTTATCCACTAATACGTGAACTATTGTTACGTTCATAATGAGATCATGAATATGATAAGAGATCACGTCTGCTTGTACGTGTAATAACAAACCATTCATTTCGAACTCAACACAGTATGATTTATTATTTAAACGACGGTCAATATTCATTTTATATGTATATATAAAATGGGTGTTGGTATGATGTATGAGGTGTATGTAGAGCTACGCTGAAACTGTTACTGGTTTCAGCACGAATGGGTCGGCTCGTCCGGGGTAGTACCACCCTCTCATAGAAAACCGACGTGAAGTAACAGTGCTTGCATTGTTGCTTTTCGTTCGGTCAGTGAGAGCGCTGGAGACCCACCTCCCCTCCCCTCTCCTCTTCCTCTCCCCCCCCCTAACCCTTCCCTCAAAAGGTGGCAACGCACTTGCGACTCCTCTGGTGTTGTTAGTGACCATGGACGGTGGTGATCACTTAACATCAGGTGACCCACGTGTTCGTTTGTCAACTATGACATAAAAAAAGAGTTTTAATAAATTCTATTTTTATGATATGTATATATAAAATGGGTGTTGGTATGATGTATGAGTTTTAATAAATTCTATCATCTTCTGACCGATCACCATGACCTTTGGCAGTTCTAAGTATTTTTTTATAAAGAATATTTTCATGCTATGTATTTTGCTAACTAGCTTCGAAGTCGCGCTAAACTATTTTTTATATTTCGAAGTGATTAGCCTGTTGTCCTGGGGGGCCTTCACAGCTTCACCAGACTCTTTTGGTCGAGCGCTTAAGGCCGTTTGGTAATAAGCGTAAGGCCGCCAAAATGGGTGAAACTTTCTTGAATGCAACATAGCGAATCTGACTAAGCTGAGCTAACTAAATTAACGATATTTATATGAGTTAGATAGACACACATGTGTGCTTGCATACACACATGTGTGCCTGCATACACACATGTCTGCCTGCATGTGTAGTTTTATATTGTAATTCATAGTAGACGAAGTCGTGGACTTTGCTAGTTGTTATAATAGATATACCAAACCGGCTGTAACCGGACGCCACTTTCAAATAATGTAAAAACATCCATATGAGCTTAAGAAAAAGTTTTAATTTCGTAGTCACGTACATACATGAGACTTTTTTCTTTAGATAAATAATCCTGAAATTCTTAACTTATTTCAGTACAGTTTTTAACGATATCTCGTTTTTACTTTTAGTCGTATAATGCATATGAAGCGATTAGTTAGTAACCCATGTCCCAGTACTCTTCCTGGTTTCAAAACATATTACAATTCCAGTCTGTAAAATTCCTACAGTGTTCTTCGACCTTATTATATATATACTTACACCTTAGATGTGTTAACTTTATTTTTGGAAATTAAAAATATAATCGCTTAGTATTTTCATAAGCTTCCTAAATATAGCACGACAGTATTATTAAATTTATTACTGGACCGGTATAAAAAAGGTTGTTTATCGCTGATCTAATCATAAGATAAAAAATATCTAAATTGAATACTGCCTATTTTTCTTATTCGAGCTTAAACTAGATTTTTTTTAGATTGATATGTAGTACAAAGCTGTGATGTAAAAATATTAGAGACGGCTATTTTCAATTAAGTTTAATAAAATGAGTAAAAAATTTGTCATCAGGTGATTTTGGTGAGTTCCGTCGATCATATCCGGAATGGTGCAGCGAAGCCGGCGCTCAACACGTGCCGCATCTTCCGCTCATGGGATTACGGTCAGTGTCTGCTTTAATTTACAGTTCATTTTTCCATGTTCCCCACGTAAGTACCTTCGCTATCATCAAACAGATTACTGATGTTCAACTATCAATTTCCAACGTATTATCAGTGACAGCATTCCTCGTAACGTTTCCATGTAACTATGACTACAAATTGGTGTATTATATCTAATCCGTTATATCTTTATGCGTGATGCATATTACGTTTTTGCTGATAGAAGTTATTGATTTTTTTACATACATTAATATTATTATTATCATATTTCTATTACAATACAATATTGTAAGCAAGGTGGAGATGTAGATAGAATACTTTTTGGAACCAATTAATCTCTGCCACCTACGCAGTTGAACGTATTCGTAAATCCTAGAACTCTGCGCCCTTGCGTATTTAATTTATGGAGTATATAAAAATATTCGATTATTTATTAGTGTTTTAATGGTATATCTCATTATTTATTTGCATTTATTTGTTCTTAATCAATAATCAAGTTTTAACATTTAACATTATGATTGGCTAAACACACTAACTTAGTAATTTAAACCATGCAATATTATAATGATATCTTGTATATATAGACTACGCGTCGTAATGACATAATTACATTTTTTACATTTTAATTAGTTATATTGTCACATGAAGTTTGAATTAGAGTCTGGACGTACATATAAAAATATTTTACCGGGTATAAAAAAAAAAGATTAGTTAGGTCCCCTCGGATCACTCAAAGGTTTAATCTTGATTGATTCCTTTATATAAGATCCAAGGGTTAGGTACATAAATTTTAATATAATTAGCTCATTTGTCTGCAAAGATATTTTACGTTATATTATATAAATTGTTGCCTTAAAAAGTAGCATAAAATAAATAAGCATTTAAAACACAATTACCGTCAACAAGTATCATCTAGTAATTCAGGATGCTACAAAGCAAACAATTCTCATCTCAAATATAGATTGATCTAACTGATCATTGAGTCAATTATTCCAGTTAGTCAATTTTAAACACGTTCTTTATACAATTTAACCGCACTTTAATGGGACAAATTTGAATGACTGCAAAATAAGATATTTTTATTGGTTACGACTTGTTGACGGTTTTATTTCAGGAATCACATAGTTGTCATTTCAGACACATTTTATAACTTGTTTGAAATAGTCTTGCGAGATAAATAATTCAATCATTTTTTATAATATAAGTTGTGAATAATTATGAACATCAAGCATAATATTTAATATCCCATCAAAATTTGGTAATCATGGGGATTTATGATCCTGGATACATACATATTATAGTGTTTTCTTTATACCAAACGAGTCATTTAAGAAAATATTTGTACCCAATTTTCTTTTCTTATTGTTTACCAAATAATGGGTTCTATGTTAATCTAATCTCATTAATAATATATAATTAAGTAACTGTTGAAATGAATTTAATAGAGATATTATAAAAATATCTTGAAACATATTTAAAATAGTTTTCTTAACAACAAAGAATTCGTGTTAAGCGTAAATCGAAGTTGAATAATCGTTATATCGATTTAATTACAAGAACTAACAAGTCAACGACATTACTAATTGTGGGAATGTATATGAAGTGGTCGAGAGGGTTTCTTTACGTCGTTTTCCTTGTAGTCGGAAAGAGTTGGAAGATTCCGCCATAACTGGATACCGTTTGCCGATACGCACGCTTTCTCATGATATCTGCTCGATAAGTTCTCATGTATCAATTTCACAGCTCTGAGATATTATGCATACGTTGTTCATATGTAAATCTCTGAAATTACGTAGGCGCAGTAGTTCGATATTAATAATATATCGCCCCATCCAATTTCGCTATAATTTGTTTATTCTTCTTTCACAACGCAATCTATACTATCTATACTAATATTATAAAGAGGTAAAGTTTGTGAGTTTGTAATGTTGTGGGGGGTAATCTCAGGAAGCAATTTTGAAAATTTACCAATAGAAAGCCACGTTATTTGTGTGTGTCATAGGCTATATATATTAACACGAAAAATGAAAAGACTTTTTTGTGGTAGTCGGATTCGCATAGTCGGAGAAAAAACGGTCGAACGAAAATGTTTCTTACGAACGCTGCCTTAACGATGAGACATATATGATCGAGTTCTAGAGAAAAGTTTTAGAGCTTGATAATGCCTACAAAAATGTCTACAGCATATGTCTAACTTTTATCTTTCACTAGCGGGCCCGGCAGACGTTGTCCCGCCCTGTTTATGAAAAAAAACCTTGTCAAATTATATACTAAAACGTTCCTCATCAAACACTCTATCCAACCGCATGAAAATCCGTTCAGTAGTTTTTGAGTTTATCGCGAACAGACAGACAGACAGGCGCGTTAGGGGACTTTGTTTTATACTATGTAATGATTCACAAAAAGTAGTTTTTGTTTATAAATGTTTACCGCCCAACGAAGTGGGCACGGGTCAGCTAGTAACATATATGGCTATTAGTATTGTAGGCTCGCTAACTGATAAATACAAAGAGAATAATAAAGATATCAATTAAGTTTAGAATCGCAGGCAAAGAAAGACAAAAAATAAGGTTGATTTACGTCATAGAAAATTAGAACATACTAGAAGAAATTTAACTATAATATAAATTGTTAGATACAATTTGTGGATCAAACTCAAATGAACTCCAGAGATCTTTATTCAATTTGACCTTTGACTTGGCACTTATGAACATCAGAACTACCACCGGTTCGGAAAACAAGCCAGATCCGGCAAAATTTCATAAAGATATATTACAGTTAGGTATATTCGTTTTTGGCAGATCTATAGTGAGGTGTTATTTCAATACGATCTGCCTTCGACTTTAGAGTGATAATATGATCATAGAACTGCACGTTAAACAATGATTCGCCGATACAAAAATAAGTATTTCTACAAAAAATGCTAAACCATAAAGGAAACTAGCTCAGTTCTTAGTAAATGTTAAAACTTGAATTTGCGTGTGAATACACCTGAACTTTTAGATCAAGGCGTGTGCCGCATGCGAGCTAAAAGTTCGAATCGAATAAATAAACCAATTCTCAGTATCGGCGGTGATGACAGAGGATGTTAGTCATCGACTGAACGAACGCGGGCTCCTTCCCGCCTTCCCGCCTACTCTTTGTTAACATCATATAAAAGCACGAAATAACTTTATATAGGCAGCAATGTTCAATTAAAGTAATTAATTAATTGTCTATTGAACGGACTATTAACAGCGCACTGGACAATATTCTTTCGAGATGCCTATGTTGTCATATAAGAAGATTTTATTTTATTGTATGATAAAGTGACACGGTTCTTACCTGGTGGCAAGTACAGTCCAAAAGCAACAGTAACCATCGAGAAACTTACAATCCATCGGTAGCAACATGAGCCACTGTGTCGAGTGTATCGCCGTGTGCCTGGTGGCTGCGACTCAGCCGGGTATAGATTTTTATCACTACACTCTATTGAACACAATAATTTTCCTTTAATAGGTTTATGTGCAATGCTGCAACGCTTGTATGCGTTGTTGCGGTGTTATTTATTAAAATTCTTGGGGTCATAAATATATAACGAAATCTATATAAATATAAATAAATTGCTGGATGTATGTAACTACTTAGTAGTAGACAACCAGTAACACAAATGTCATCTAATGTAACTTAGTGAAAATCACTTATGAATTGTCGGACGTCCCGCTTTTGGGAGAATGATAGCGACGACCGGCAAAGGATTACTGAATATCTCGGTTATAGCCGCAGTTTTTAGATTGTTATGTATTTAACATCAGGTACAGTACGTTCATTATGCCGTGATTCAATAAAAGCCGCCTGTACAACTGAAGGAATAATAATATTCTATATCATAACATTGGGTATGCGTAAAACACAAGCATAAAAGGCGAAGCATCAGAACTCGAACACTGCTTTTGACTAACGTAAAAACATACAAAATATTTAGATGCATATATGTATAATTATTTTAATATATAATTAAATTGATTTCATGTATGCAAAGGAAGTTATTTAACGAATGTCAAATATTCCGTTCATTTGAGCGTTCCGTTTGTTCAGCTGGCATCGTATCGTTTAGAATAATAGCGTTAATCATGTACATTCGCATACCGTGGCTAAATGTTATTCTTACATATAAATGAGAATACAATACACGTTTCTGTTTGTTATTGAGGATAAAAGTAATATTGAAACCGCAATTATGTTTTCTCGCTTGATTTCGTCATATCCGCATTCCATAAAACATCCCACTCTATTAACGAGGAGAAACTGACGGGTAACTATATCGCATAAACGTTTTTCTGTTGAAATCCAGAGCTCTCTGCCTGGCTGTGTTATAACTTTCCCACAGATCGTTGCGTCACGCCGAGGCCCGAGTCGGCTGACGCATTGCAGTCGACACGTAAAGAGTTTGGTTAATAAACTCATTCATCATTAGTATCGTGCCGTGTCGAAGCGAATGCGACCGGTGTCGGTACGAGCCGAGTGTACAGCACACAGTTACCTAAACACGTAATTGGTGTATTGCAATAGAAACTGTGAAGAGTGAGCGTTGCGCTGAATGGGGAGCACTCCATTCATGCAACGGTCGCGCATGTACTCGCCGCCTCCGTCGCACCGCGTCGCGTCGCACCTCGCCGTTCACTTATCAGCGTTTTTCCTTGCTATCGCAATCAGAGATAATGTTTACTTGAGTCGGTGTACACCGCACAATGAATCGACGGTAATGTTCATTCAGAACGCGTAGAGGTCAAAACAGAAGTATACGTACGCATCTAATAAATAATAATACATATACATTGCGGTTAATATAAGACCAACAGAGTTGTATTTATGAATAATTAATTTGTCATACAGAAACATCTTGGAATTGTGGTTAAGAATATTATTTGATACGTTTTCAAAGTTATTAATATGTAAGCGTGACTTAAGTAAATATAAACAAAGAGTTATATATTTTTTATCACGGATTTCAGAGAAGCCACTAGATTCTGGATCTATTTTCAATTTAGACAACAAAATTTATTTTTAGCATATTGCGTTACCGACAGCTACCTGCGTCAATGTATACAATAACCAGAACAGAATGAAAAGAGTAATCGCAGTAAAGGTCAGATTTATTTAGAAATTGTTTTTTTTTAGAATAGTCTGTAATAATTTCCCACGCGCCTGTCTTCACGGTTCCCTTTCACGATGTAGTACCACTAGTACCGGTCTCATATATAAATAGGTACATTTGAATTTATGGCGTTGACGGTAGATATAATCACGCCTACACGGCTCCGTCGTCGCGTCTTGTCGTGGGCAATATTGGATAAGGAGGAATTGAGTGGGCAACTGTCAGATTTGTATCATTGTATCAAGATGGATACACCTACTTTAATTCATAAGTTAATTTTATTACAACCGAAAGCTATATCTATCTGCTTTCTTTATACTTTAAAACTTTATTCTTTAAAAAAGCCCGTCATAGTGATTCGCTTCTGCGGGTCGCGTTTCGGGATCAGCCTGTGCATATCCAGCATTTCGCAGGCCGGCATGACAGCGGCGACCGGCGATGGATAGTGTGTCATTCGGTGGTCGCCATTGTTTTTGGATTGTACTGTGCTTACCATCAGGCACATGACAGTCATTATGCCTTGCTATTATAAAAAAAAAACTCTTTTAAATTGAATAAAAATGTATTGACTAAAATATTTATTAAATATAGAATTATATAGAATTTATAGGTTTCATAATAAATTGTGCCTTATATAATTATTTACGTTCAATAACATGTTAGATAGGCAAACCAGAGTCGGTAGTACTGAGCAGTACATACATACTGCCGTCAGAAAAATAGGAAAATCGCAATATACACAGAAGGCATAAACCATAGTTCCCGAATATAATATTCATACATCTTAAAAATATAAAGCACCTCGTCACACTAATACGCTTGGGCGGATCTCTGTTCTGAATCAATTAGTTTATTAAGTTATAGTGTATCGTAATACGATATTGGCGAGATTATAACTACAATGGAAAATAAATAATGTCTGTACAGATTCATTTGTTTGTTGCCATTTAAAAATATATATTGTAAACTTTGCATCAATTAGATCGCATTGATTTTATACATGACCAATAGAAATAATAGTACACAATAATACTCCATGATTTATGAACGTTTATAAAAATCAAGGGGATCTCCATAATATGATTTTTTGTTTTTAATAAAAAAATTTAAGCACACTTTTAACTATCGCAAACATACTGGAGCCGTGACTTTTTCGTTGCTCTGAGTTCTCTCGATCTTTAAATTATGCAGGCTCTGCTACATGTTACGTTAAACCAATAATATAATATAACTAACATAACTTCGTCCGCGTGAAATAGTTAGGAAGAAGAGGAAAACAACCCGATTTTGAAACATTCTCCATTGCTGCTCCGCTCTTATTGGTCTTAACGTGATGATATATAGCCTATAACCTTCCTTGATAAATGAGCTATATAACACTTAAAGAAATTTTCAAGTCGGACCAATAGTTCCTGAGATTACAGGGGATATTAGGGGTACAACGGCACAATCTAACAAATTCACAAAATTTACCTTTTTATAATACTATTATTAGTACAGATAGTATAAGTATTTAAAAATAACTTTAAACCTGTAGATCATAATTATATGTATAAATTACAAATAAATGTATAATTTACAAATGAATGATATTATTACATATTATAAAACAAAGTCCTCTGCCACGTCTGTTTGTCTGTCTGTCTGTTCGCGATAAACTCAAAAACTACTGAACGGATTTTCATGCAGTTTTCACCAGTAGATAAAGTGATTCGTGAGGAAGGTTTAAGTATATAATTTGTCAATGTTTTTTTTATCAAGGCGGAACAACGTCTGCCGTGCCCGCTAGTCATATATAAATTATGTTCACTATCTAGGAAACAAAAGTAAGAGGCAAGTAACACTGGACGTTTTGCTCAGACACCCAAACCAATAATCTGAGTAATAATTTCAATATTCAAATATATCTTTGCAAAATTTAGTAAACCATTTTCGGATGTAGTATATTTTTTAAGTTGTGGTGGTCTAGCGGTTTGTCTGGTGGATTATCAATATGATATCCGCAGGTTCTAACGCCGGCGTGTACAAACGAATTTTTCGAAACTCACGTACATTTGCTTATTTAAATTGGCGACAATAGCGGCTGACGGTGAACGAAAATATCGTGGGGGAAACCTGAACTTGAGAAACGTTTTGCGGTATCAAAACATAGAACTGGAAAATGGAGAAATGGAGTTTGAAATCGCCGATACGTCGTGGACGGGCGTAGTGATTATGCCCATATCTTCCTTCGAGAAGAAGCCTGTGACCCTTCACTGGGTCTCTCACGGGTTGATGATAATTTTAAATATTAGCACACAAAAAAAGCACTGTCTGTGTAGAGCAATTGCGGGTTTAAGTCAACTGTACAAAACTAACTTTCTGAGTTGATATGAGTTAGTTATATATTTATTTTTTTATGCCAACTGCTTGTTTACCACACCGCAATATATAACCATGATTAAAGAATATAATATTTTTATCGCGTTATAAATTGTAATAATTTATTAGTGTTATTCAGGTCGACATTAGTAATTACTATATGAGCGTCCCTCGGCGGTACATTCGCCGTCTAGTTCCGTACAATTTGTATGATGTCATCGAGGTCGAATGATGAAAGTCGCAGATCCTGGCGCTGGTGGACGCGTCAGGTTATCGGTGGTGTGACGTCATGGCGTTATGACGTAAAGACGTACCTCAGCGTGAGTTCATTCACGAATTTAAGCCCGACCACGGTCACGGCCGTGACGGGTACATCTTCAGATCGCTACTCGAATATGGAACTTTTAGTAATACAGTTTTTTTTTTCTTTCTTTGCTGATATGTAATTTATATACTATGGAGTTGTAGACTCTAAGCTCTGCTAAAAGTCATAAAAGTTTTTTTTTTCCTCTACCTGACTACGCTATTAACCACGCAAGGTCTTAACAGCTTCACCGGACTACCAGTCATAAATGTATTTGTTCTCTTCTTTATTATTTAAATACGTTGTGTAATGAGTAACAACGATTGGTCATGCATTCCGTTGGGAGATCGAGGGATTAATTAGTTATACATTTTGTACCTTCGGATTAGTCATTATATGTTTTGCGTTGAACAATGATTTATATTTTTATGTGTACAGTAATAAAGCAACGTGTCATCACTACATATTATAAATCAAAATCCTCCGCCACGTCCGCTGTTTGTTCGCGATAAACTCAAAAACTACTAAACGGATCTTCATGCGGCTTTCACCAGTAGATTAAGTGATTCATGAGGAAGGTTTAGGTATATAATTTGTCAGTTTTATTATCAGGGCGCGATAACGTCCACCGGGCCGGCTAGTTTAGAGCTTAATTAATGAAATCCTTTTTATTTTTCTTCATAAATTTTAGAGTTTAACTACATTTTTAATCTAGTGGTTAAAACGCCAAACTTAATAGAGACTGGCTCTCTAGTGCAGTTTGACGGAATGCACATGTAGATGTTTGGTTGTAATTATGTTATATAGGAAATAGTTTCATTACGAAGTTCTTTTTCACCGATAGCTTCAGCTCATTGCAGAACACGAACTTATGTCGATCAACTCTCACTTAATGTATCACTGAACAATACAATTTATGTTTTAGTTTCAATAGATAAACAATAAAGTTGAATTACGCAAATATACAACTAATAAAACGCCTCGCATAAGATAGGTCGTATTCAAAAGACGGAAGTTGACGGCATGAATCAGAGTTTTCAAAGAACGTGTAGCAACTGATTCACACTCTTATTTCCTTCTTATTCATCGTAACGCATAGATCTTATTTGAATTATTCATAAGAGATTCTCTTTAGAACAAAATTATGTTCCGATGTTTAATAACCAACACATTGCGCTAATCTTTTTTTTAATTTTTAAATGTTCGTATTTCATTTAGAAACGTGGAATCTTGTGTATTAAGGTGGACCGTTTTCCACAAATGTTCCGCCTTACTAATATTTCGCATGAGCTAATTGTTTATTACAGCTTTAAAAATGACAAATTAAGATTATGTACCGGTCATAACCGAGCCTTAATAAAGTAACGACCGTACTGCCTTTTTATATGTAATATTAATACCCTCCTACGAGTTAATTTACATCATGGTCGGTACATAATCGGAATTTGTCATTCTGAAGCCTGATATTTAGCGCTTTCCGTCGTTTATTTGCTCTTACGAAATACGTATTTAGGGGACCGACTGGATGTACTAAAATTCGGTCAATAAATCATCAGTCCCAATCTATGTATCGTTATTACTTTGTTACTCATTTCTTAGCATTACTTGAAGAAAATTTGAGTGAAAAACTATGACAAATTAATAACATAGATATTAATAAAGATTAGTACCAAAATACACGCATACGATTTTTTCAACAAAAAATGTCGCTAACCTTTGAATAGTGTACCTTACGTTAAGTGGTGATTGTTGCCAGTAACAAATCCTAAAAACGATAATAGGTTTAACTGATATTAATGACAGATTGTTTACTTGCCCCGAGGACCGAGTGGTGACATGATATGTGTGTGTGTGCTAAAATTCCAATCGTACCCTTCAAACCAAAACACAGTAGCAAACTACAAGATGTTACACCATATAATTAAGTGCTTATATAATTAAAATGTGAATTTGAATTTGGAAATGATGTTGTTTACAAGAATAATTAACTGCTACGAAAAAAATGCAATGTCATGAGTATGTTCAACTGGATATCCCTGGGCCGGTTAATGTTCTAATATTTATGGCAGCCCTAGCACAGTATGAATTAAAGCCAAAGCAGTATGCTACGACCTCGATGTAATAAAAAATGATAAAATACAATACAAGACTTATACAAAACCGTAGCTTTGTTTATAACTCGCAACGAATAACTTAGGTTAGAGCATAGCGATACGAACGACAGCAGACCGGTCCCCTTTGTCCGGGCGACTCGGCTCGTTAAAAGTCCTGCAAGGATGGGAACGAGCGAGTCCGGCATTAAAAAATCGTCCCTTGAAGGCGGTCATTGGCAGCGGGTGGGTCGAGCCGCATTCCTGTGCGCCGGCGCACCGCACCGCACCGCACGCACTCGCACGCCCACACGCACCGCGATGCCACGCACTAACCGACTGCTTCACGGTGTTCGTCGCCGAGCTATGACCCGCCCGATGTGTAACCGTCTTCCGCACTTGGCAGTGTTCTATCCACTCCAAGGAGGCAGAACGGCCGCCCATACATATCAAAATCGTTCATTAATAACACGGCCGACCGTGTCACGACTTCCGGCGTGAGTCCCGAGCCCCGCGCTCTCCATTCAAATAAGAATTATTGTATTCGCGCGAACTCCTCGCCGCGCGCCGACACTTCACAATGCACTATTACATGTTACTATGCGCATTCAAATTAACTGGCCAATTGTGATTTTATATTTGTGTGATATACTTTCTCAACGATTAGCTGTAACACTTGTCTTGGGAATGTAAAATAAGATGGAACTTGCGTATATGAGAGGTTCTCCCACGTGAAATTGCACTGTCGTTACCATTAACAGAGGTATCGGAACGACATGAGAGCGGTGTAGGCGCGATCCCCTGAATGGACGTGTCGGACGGTCGTCGCCCACGCGCCGGCCCACGCCGCGCCACTCTCCGATACTGCCTACTTACTATAAGCGGTGTGCCTAGTACCACAGTAGGTCCACGCTCCACGCTGCCCACGGTTTGCCGTCTCGTAACCAATTATCTTAATGACCGTTCACTCGACATTGATTCTATTTGGTAATCGCCTCTGTATACGGCTCCCGGTATTTTCCATTATTCGAACTGATCTAAAAATATCGTTCGATAAATTGGTAATTAACTTTGTACACGATGAATCGACGGAGCTACAAATAATGGACTTGTTGAGTTCTTATATTTTAACGACTTCAATTGATTATAAAGTAAAATAGAATTTGGCTGTGTAGTGTACGTGTGGTTTTGTAGACAATTTGTTAAAATTAATAACTGATAATGTAGTTAGAGCCGCGTAGGGCGGCCGCGATTGTAGGAACAGTTGCCGTTGCGTGGGCGTAAAGTATTACCATTTCACGGTACGGTGACGGGATTGAGCGTGTTCGCTTAATTTGATTGCTTTCAAAACAGCAAACTGAATGGCGAGGAGACGATTGAGAGGGCGAATTTGGAAAAGTGTCGCGTGGGAGGAGACGCGTTGGAGCCGCAGGTGTGGCGGGGCGGGGCGGGGAGGTTGCCGGAGTAGAGGCCGCGCGACGGTGCGTGGGCGGCCATTGAGCCACGGGGGTAGGTGAATGGTGAACCCCCGGATCTCCTCCCCCATTGAGCAAGGCGCGATCGATCGCTGCCTCCACGGCCGCCGGGCCGTTACCTCCACATGCCACGACATTGTTAGATGCGCCTTAAAATGCTCTCGCTAATACCGCTAAAATATGCAATGGTGTTAGCTAATACGAACACAGCTCTTAAACTTGTATTTGGCGGATCAAAACATAACTTACATTTCACTGGATGCGTATTTATTATAAGAACCTCGCTTTAGGACTGATCTTAAGTACTTATAACTGAGGTGAGCTGTTCGTGGTCGCATACCTTCGTCAGATGATTAGCACTAAATATCATGTTTTAGCCTGAGTGGGTACGTATAAACTCGTGTCTTCTTCATTATTAAATTATCGCGTTCATTAGTTGCGACTCGAGAGCCGCATCAGTGGAAACTATTCTTCTGATTGGTTCCTACGAGGTGTCCATGGACGAATTACTGTTTGTATACATTTCGTAATTATAAATTCCTTATTTATATCCATTTATTTTATAACGTAATAATAAGCCCACAATAACGTGATTAGCTAAGTATATAAAGGAAGAGATGAATACAATTTCGCCATTAATATATTTATTCTATTATTCACATGTTAAACTGTGATTCATAGACGGAACATGCAGTACCACTCATTCGTATTATAAACAAGTTATTTTTGTAAATATAATGACTACTGTTTTTCTCGTTAATTCTTTTATATATCGAATACCAATTACCATAGCAATACTTTTTTAATTGATAACAGATTATACCTATAAGAAGTCATAACATCCGAACTTAATTAAAAGCACTATAATCAAGTTATAAACAAACATGACATTTTAAATTTGATTATTAAGAAGCTATGTGTAGAACAACTTTCAACATTTTGATCCAGTTAATGTCAAAATATGTTTTTACGCTGATGCTACTAAACTTTTATGTCTGTATTGTATAAAAAGTTATTATGTTTGATACAGTCCCTAAGGAAATGTTTGATTCCACCTCATCAATGTATTTAATATGTACTTGATGGTTTTTTATAAAATTAGAATATAAAACCAACGGCGATTGCAGAGAAACAAGGACTATCGAGTATATTTTGTCGGGGCCCAAGCATCCTCTACTGAAACGCGCAATTACAATGGTACTCAGGACGTCGCATAAATCGAGATGTGAGAGAATTATAATAAAATAGTACTAAGCCATAATACAGCCAAATTATTACCGCCCGTTACAGAAGTACTGTTGGGATTTTTGTAAGCAAAATTAAAAATTGTCAAATATATCATATTTCAGGTCTCTCCGTATATCCGGGTCTGGGTGCGAGGAGGCGCTGTCGTCGGGCTCCTCTTCCGAGTGCGAGGATGTCCACGGGCACACGCAGCAAGAGTTCCCGATTGAGATACTGCCCAACCTCTACCTCGGCAACTCCACCAACAGTGAAGACTGCGAGGCGCTTGCGAGACATAACATAAAGGTTATTATCACGATTAATATTATATATTTTCTGACCATTTACACTTATCTTTTATCTATACATATAGGTAATAAGAATGCAATGTACTCTCGGAATAAGTAATAGAATACATTTCAATCATTTTTAGAAATGACTGTCTGTCTGTTTGTATAAACACGCATCACTGCTAAACTAGTGGGCTCACAATAAAACCCCCCAAAAGAAAATCATAAAGCATATCCTCGGAAGAAACTTAATCTTTATTTCATTAAAATCGGTCAACTCCATCACAAGTTATTGTCATTTTAATGACGACGGCGACTTAAGTACGAGAGAAAAGTAAATATGTAAATGGACGTAATACATTGAGAAGATTTTATTAGTCACAGCTTTTGTACATTAGATGTTTTTGGATAGTGATTCGTCAGCCTCATTTAATGTAAGTTATGATGCAGTTGAAATACCCAGAAAGAGGGCAGGTTCTCATGTTGACAGGAATATTGATAAGTGCTTATAGACAGATTTCTGAATGAATAATGATGCAAAGTAAAGCGTATGTCCATACAGACAGACTACGATTTCACCATGATACGTTTTTCCACGGGTACATTGTAACATTCTCACGGCTTTGAATTAATGTTCATGTCAATAATATGCTGACTTTTGTAATGCGAAAATTAGTTAGATCGTATATAAATTAATTACATAGCCAATGTGAAAGTCTATGACTGGAGCACTCGCTCAAAGAAGCACTCAAGTTGGCCCAATTATGAATACTGTAGGTACGTTTTTCGCTACTTCCATAAAAGCCGTTTGGTTCTCTTCGTGTTTTGTTTCAATAACTCTCAGGTTATTCACAATGTACCTAGATGTGTTTTTCAATAATGTCTTGTCCGTGTTTGATAATAATTGTGTAATGATGATATGGTATGATTTAGATGTAAGCACTTGCTTTTTAGATAATAAAGGTCGAAACGATAATTCACTGTTCGTTATCTTTTACCACGTTGTCGTGAGTTCTATTTAACTTATACGAATTGTAATAACCAAAATTATGAAATAGGGCTTTTTACAGAAGTGTCTTGTGTTTTACAAAAGTTAGAAGGCAGTAGAGCCACGCTGTAGATATTATTAGTTTCAGCATGAATGGGTCGGCTCGTCCGGGGTAGTACCACCCTCTCACAGAACACCGACGTGAAGTAACAGTGCTTGCATTGTTGCGTTTCGTTCGGTCAGTGAGAGCGCCGGAGGCCCACCTCCTTCCCCCCTTTCCCTTCCCCTTTCTCCGTTCCCTACCCCTCTCCCATACACAGGCTGGCAACGCATTTGCTACTCTCTTGGTGTTGCAAGTGTCTATGGACGGTGGTGATCACTTAACATCAGGTGACCCATCTGTTCGTTTGCCTGCTTTTGACATGAACAAAATACTTATTTTATGATTATAACATGTAAAGTTGGCACTAAACTTGGCTTAGGGAGTTCGTGTATTTGCTATGTTCACTAAACACGCATACGCTCAACCAAACAGGGTGCCACCGAATTATGATAATATTAATTTACATGTTCGCGATGGATTTATGCGATAGTTTCATGATGACATTTAAGTGTTAATTAAGTACGACACAAATTAATTATTATCTTAAACTAATTTCGCATTGTGTTCAAATTAGAATTCCAATTTTCGTAAATATCAAGACGGTACCAGTTCATACCAGTAAATAAATAGCTATTTATTATTTTTTGCAGTAATACTATACACACAGTAATATATACAAATACATAAAATTGACGTGTCTGTTTATAATGCCAAAATAATAGTTTTATACTAAATAGGTATGTATAACAAATAAAATTTCTGTTTGTTTGTTCCGGCTAATTGAAAATGAAAGAAAATTAGGGTTCTACGTGTTGGCGGAAATGCAACAACACGTTTTTTTAACATATAGTATTTCAGGTAGTCTTAAGCTGTCAATCTTTTTAATATGTTTTATAGCGTTTTTAGTATATAATAATGTGTATTGGACGTGTTAGTATATTGAACACTTCGAATATATGTCGGAGCTTTATTCGTCCTATAAATCCGAGTACGTATAAATTTCATCCTTTATAAGGAAAACAATAATAGACGAAGTCGCGGGCGGTCGCTAGTTTAAAATATACATTAACACATAGCAATAAGTATAATACATTATTCGTAATATGCGAAACTTCATCAGTCACGTAGAACGTTTCGTTGAATCAAAATGGACTTTAGTTTTTCTTAAATACATAATATTTATCTGTTTACCTTGACATTGCAGTCAACGAACTGATATTATCGAACGCGACAACAATTAATTCATGAATTAATGGAACGGTCGAAACTAACTGGACACGACATATTATTTATAACTGCATTTTACAAGGGCGAATTTGTATATTGTATATTTTTAATCGACATTTTTGTATTTTATGTTCTGGTAAAATACAGTACTTGGGAATATTTTTAAATAATTTTATTTAAAATATATACACCTAAATAAAATCGTTGATTGTTCGTTCGTACTAATCTTCGGAACTAATAAAAGCGACGTCGACTAGAATTTTACTGATGGGATAGAAGAGTTGATTTAGACTGAATATGTAAACGCTCTTTCAAACGGACTAGGCACTGACGATACAACTTATGCGGTAACAAGTTTATATTGTTTTTTTTTTAATGTCATAGATGGCAAACGAACAGATGGGTCACCTGATGTTAAGTGATCACCACCGTCCATGGACACTAACAACACCAGAGGAGTCGCAAGTGCGTTGCCACCCTTTGGGGGAAGGGTTAGGGGAGGGAAAGGCAGAGGAGAAAGGGAGGAGGGGAGGTGGGCCTCCGGCGCTCTCACTGACCGAACGAAACGCAACAATGCAAACACTGTTCCTTCACGTCGGTTTTCGTACAACCCTGGGCGAGCCGACCCATTCATGCTGAAACCAGTAATAGTTTCAGCGTGGCTCTACCACCATTAAAATCTATTGTTTAAGTATCAGGTAGTTATATAATTCATCAACTAATTAGGTATAATTAAATAGATGAAAATGATAATGTTATTGTATGTACAGTACGTGTTGAATGTTACGCCGGACCTGCCGAACACTTTCGAGGCGGAAGGGTGCGGCATCAACTATCTGAAGATACCGATCGCTGACCACTGGAGCCAGAACCTCGCCGTGCACTTCCCACAGGCTATACGTTTCATAGGTGAGTGCGATCAACGTCAACGAAACGATTCATTTTCTTGAACTCGCTAACGAAATTAATGCTTTCTTTAATGTTTCTTTTTTTTTTAAATAAATCAGTTCGTTTTTTACAATTTTCTCATTACCAAATAACTTACAACTATTATGAAATGTTTTTTTTCTCGAACTGACTACGCTATTGACCTAGCAAGGTCTTAACAGCTTCACCGGACTACCTTATGAAATGTGTTTTATCAAATATCACCGGGATGAAATGTTTTCAAAATGACCAATTGAAAGTATCATTGTTTTTGGCAATACAACTGTAGAATCATAATATATTCATAGTCATTATAAAATGTCAACACTAAATTTTAGATTACTTTTTTAAGAAAACATATACTTTAATTTTAAGACTTATATTATTCACAACTATGAATTAATGAATGAAACAAAAAAAGAATTTGGTTTGTATCTTGTGTTACCGAAAATGTTTAAATATTTATCTAGTAATATTTCTAAGATTTTACTAAATCGGTCTCACCTAAAAAAAACATGAGACTGCCTAATATGTTACAACAGAATAACTTTAGGAAGACAAACCCCGAAGAGCCGCAACCCTCTATAACTATGTCAAGAGAAATCTTAGTTCCATCTCCTTTTAATTCTAATAAGTAACTCCATTAAAGTTATCTCGACATTTTAGTTATTTTAAATGAATAACTTCTTCATGTATTATAGTTTAGTGAAAAATAATTGGGTACTTGCCGATTTTTGTTTATTTCACCTCTATAATTGTGAGCCACCTTCGATTGACTCACAACTATAGCGATGGCTTGGTGAAATCGAAGTTGAATTTGAAGAATTTTCAGGTTTTCTTGCAATAAAAGACTTGTTGCTAGTAGAGCAGCGAAGGATGTGCTCGCGTTGCCGACTCGTACAAAACAGGATATCTATACCGCCCGCGCCGGCTTTTGAGGTCGCTCTCAGGCACAATTTCGGGACAAAGCACCGCTTACGCACGCTGGCGGTGCCCCGCCAATCAAAGCGCTCATTGCGTCCTAACTCACTATACAGGCGGGGCGGTATGGCGATGAGTCATCCTTCGCTTTCTATTTATTTACATACAAAAACATTACATTTGTACTTACAACTAACAACTTATACTATTTTAAACTATTAAACTATACTATAAATCTATGCACTCTATAAATCTACCTAATACAATATTAGATCTATTATCAATTACTTTACACACATTATTAATCAACACGGATCACTCTAAACTGTCGCGAACATACTCCCGCCGCAGCTCTTGTAGCTGGAGAACTCTAGCGTTCGCGATTGTCGTCCGTTGATGATTCTACACGAAGTATCGCTAGCTTTTCCTTTGGTCGGCTCAGGATACCTCTCGTTGTATGCACGTCGACTGCTCGTACCTCGCCGTCCGGTCCCAGATATGTCGTCACGATATCTGCGCTATCGGGTTGTAGCACCGCTTCAAACTGCATGACGACATCACTTCGTGTAGTTCCGCATCTCACACTTGTTTGTGTGATCGTTGCGTTTGAGTTTCTCGAACTGCTATACTACTCGTGGTTGACGAAAATCGCTTCGATTTCATGTGACGTCGCATTGAATCCTCCCGCCGGTACTTGACGCGTTATGTGTTGTAATTCTATTTCTTTCTTCAAATTATCTTTGAGACAAACGAACGAAATGTTTGTTGCTTATCTTTGCAGCGATATTGTTTCTCACTATACCTTCTTTGTGTAAAGGTTCTGGCGATTTCTAAACTCTATTGTTTGCGCGATTCCCGATTCTATTGTTCTACCCATCGGCCTGCCGTCTAATAAAACGTAGGTACGGCAGGCATCCTTCGCGCTTTCTAGGCAGTTAGGACCTCAGGTAGTATTTCGGGACGCGCAGATGTTGTAATCCTTCGCCGTTGAAACAATAGCGCAGCCAACCGTTGTACTTTTTCATTCATACGGCTCAATATTTCTGTGAAATGACGGGTGGTGCGTTTAATGACACCCGTCTTGTTTGCATCGCTTAGTTATTTGATGTTTTGCGATGCTATTTTCTATAATCATCTTGTGTTTTTGTACATGTGGATTTCTACTCGCTCACATGTACACTGTTGCGCTTTTCACCTCTAGCGCGACGTATCTCATTCCTCATATGTCGTTGCGTTTCTATGTCTTTTAAATGTTGACACGCGCGTACTATTTTTCTCGAAACAGTTTGCGGCGACAAGTGTAAATCTTCCATCGTCCGAGCCGAAATATCGTAGCTCGGTGTGTTGTTCCCACAAATTTTGACGCGAACACGTTGAGCCTCTGTAGCATTTATTTTGCTACCAGCTACGCCTTCAATGTAGAATGGTGCACTGGGCCCGTTTGCTCCTATTTTGGCAGCCATTTTAGCATCAATCAATGTGCATGTTGAACCATCGTCGAGAAGTGCGTAGGTATGGCACGATCCTTTCGGTCCCGTCAGCTCCACAGGTAGTATTTTTAGAAACGCGCAGCTGTGTCTATTGTCTCTGGCTGACGTAACAATACCGGCGGCGGGCGCGTTATCTTCTTTCTCGCTCGGTTCTTTGTTTCTATGTAGCAACGGGTGGTGTGAATAATGACACCCATCTCGTTCGCACCGCCGAGTTTTACAGGAATGTCGAAACTTTCTAATTCCCAGGCAACGGAAACATAGCTTGTATTGTTTAGCTATGTCCCATCTCATAGGTACTTCAGCGTCTCTAAACGTCTTGCAATCATTCGAACGATGATTCCCTTTTTTACAGATCGGGCACGTTTTTATATTCATAGGCGATTTTTCGACGTTGTGAAAACTTCTGACTATTTTTCGATGCTCCCGCCGGTCTTCTGAGGCTACTAATTCGGCGGGTGCGAAGTTTCCACATCTCTCCGCGATTCGTTCGAAGAACTTAGATAACGTTATTAAATCAGGCTGCTCTTCTGGCTGTTCGGCTATGAAGTCGTAATAACGATGTCGTAGTGTCGCCGGCAGCTTGTCAATGACTTCTCTCACGACCTCTGCGTTATAGAGATAGTGTCTCTTGTTTAACGCTTTAATCGTCGCCGTGACATTGAAGATTCGCGATGCAAATAGGCACGTGTCTCTCGGGTTATCGTTGAGGCGGGGTAATGCTCGTAGTTTATTAATTTCGGCCGTTACTAAAGCGTCTGGTCGACCGAATCTCGATGTTAGTAACTTGATTACTTCAGCGGTCGTTGTATTGCCGACGAATAAACATTGCACCGCCTCTTTAGCCGCGCCTTTTAAACTTCTCCGTAATCTTCCGAGATTTTCCTGTTCGCTGCATGCGCTGGCCGATTCTTCATAAGCGACTTTGAATGGTAGCCAGTCGCTCGACGCTCCACTGAATAATGGAAGTTCTTGCACACGTGTTAACGGCTGGGTGCAGCGGGCCGCGAGTGTAATGGCGTTCGCTAGCTCGTTGTAATTAAACGCCGTATTGTAGACCGGGGGCGCTTCTATGCGTGCGGGTTGTGTTTCGCTCACGCACGTGTTCTTTTCTTTGTTCGCACGTTGCACAGGAATATCAGCGACTTCGCACGTGGGTTTATCTTTATCTGTGTGCGTAGCCTTTTCGATGTGTGGCGCGAGCGTTAGTGTACTCTCGCGTATCCACGCTGATGTCCTGTCGTCTCTTACGGTTGCTTCGTCGTAATTACTTTCTTCGTCCGATTCTTCTTCAAGGGCTGCGACTCTGATTGCAGCGAGCTCGATCTGTCTTTTGACTAGCTCTTCACGAGCTTTTGTGAGCTCTTTTCTTCTAGAGGATGTGCTTGACGGCCGTGAGCTTCTCACGCTTTTGGCGGTGTGTGTAGCCCGTTTCCCATCGGTGTGCGGCTTTGATACGTCCATGGTACCCTCTGTATGGGTTGTGTTGGCCTCGATCGTCGCCGTCGATGGGTATGTGTGGCTAGTAGCGCCTGCGTCGTCTCCCGTTGTGACGATAAACGATTCGCTGGATTGCTGTGTCTGGCTTCTAGTTGTAGGCATTTTCTATATAGATTCGCCGTCTCTCGATGTACGCGTGGAAACGGTGAATGACGTGCCCCTCTTCTTTCTTGCAAGATTTTCTGCACGATGAATCGTTTCTTCTTTATTCAAGCTTCGAAATCTAACGAAGGACCATGAATATGGTCTTTTCGTCCTGGTTCACTATTTATTCGGCTTACGAAGGACCATGAATATGATCTTTTCGTCCTGGTTCAGCTATTTATCCGGCTTGCGAAGGACCATGAATATGAGCCACCTCCGATTGACTCACAACTATAGCGATGGCTTGATGAGATCGAAGTTGAAGTTGAAGAATGTTCAGGTTTTCTTGCAATAAAAGACTTGTTGCTAGTAGAGCAGCGAAGGATGTGCTCGCGTTGCCGACTCGTACAAAACAGGATAACTATACCGCCCGCGCCGGTTTTTGAGGTCGCTCTCAGGCACGATTTCGAGACAAAGCACCGCTTACGCACGCTGGCGGTGCTCCGCCAATCAAAGCGCTCATTGCGTCCTATCTCACTATACAGGCGGGGCGGTATGGCGATGAGTCATCCTTCGCTTTCTATTTATTTACATACAAAAACATTACATTTGTACTTACAACTAACAACTTATACTATTTTAAACTATTAAACTATACTATAAATCTATGCACTCTATAAATCTACCTAATACAATATTAGATCTATTATCAATTACTTTACACACATTATTAATCAACACGGATCACTCTAAACTGTCGCGAACAATAATATACAATTAGCTAAGATAGAGTATAACTCTCTATAAATCTAAGATTTAGTTGGAAAATTCATTTTAAACAAAAACCCTTTAAAAGTCTAAACCGAAGTTGTAACTTATAAAGTGTCTTACCGTGGTTCTACTGTACGATATTTTGGACAATTACTTTCTCGGTTTGTGTCTGTAAACGTGTTGGTTCGTACATTGTTTTATGGGGAGCACCTATATAGAGGACCTTTCTAGGATAAGGTCAGTGTTGTCGTGTATGTATTTGTACTATGGGTGATTGTATGGTCGCACAGAGGAGGCGATGTCCGCGCGGTGCGGCGTGCTGGTGCACTGCGTGGCGGGCGTGTCGCGCTCCGTCACGGTGACGCTCGCGTACCTGATGCAGCGGCACCGGCTCTGCCTGCGCGACGCGTTCGAGCTCGTCCGCAGCCGCAAGACCGACATCTCGCCCAACTTCCACTTCATGCGGCAGCTGCACTCGTTCGAGCGCGACCTCGGCCTGCACGACCACAGCGCCACTCTGAGTAAGGTCTGCACTCCTACTATGAAAATACACAATGCGCCTCCTTCAACCCGCTCCCGGACCTTTATCATCCTCCACTCGCAAATCCTCTGTCATTTCAAACCGTATTTACAGCAATATGTTAAATTCATAGATACATTTCGTTATAAACAACGTTTAGTGTTTGATTTTGATGAAAATAAAAAGATGTATAATTATTAATTGATCAATTTAAACGGGAGATATTATTTATTTATGAATATAAAGAAATATAAACGCTACTTACGTATTAGGGCCACCGCAGTGCGCTCGCCGGCCGTCGCCGCACTGTCTTTGCTTAGCGAGTCTAACCAAAGCCATCCGAAATAAGACGGGTAAATTGAAAAATAAATAGTTCACCTATGAATATACACAGCAAGATATCAATCACATGGCCCGGGTGTAGAATATCTGCACTAGACCAATTTCAACTGCGGTCGCGTTATTACGTAAATCGCTCGGCGCAATGTAATTGATATCGTCCATCTCGGTTCGATTAGGTTAGGTTAAAGTTGCGAAACAAAGACAGAGCTAGCCGGCCACTGCAGCGGTGGCGGTGACGTTAATACGAAAGTACCGTATAAACTCATTAAATGCAATTTTCTAAATAGCAGTTCCGCTTTGACTTGGTACCGTTTAAAACGGTAAGTGATAGAATATAAGAGTTATTTGTTTGTTGTCAGGTGCTGGAGGAGCTGGGCGTGCGTGAGCTGCAGGCGCCGGACTCGGGCGTGCCGGCGGGGGCGGGGGCGGGCGCGGGCGCCGGGTCGGG
>MU159395.1:0-138703 GCA_015888305.1 Antheraea pernyi | reverse complement strand
CGCCGGGTCGGGGGGCTCGGCCCCGTGCGGGTGCGCGCCTCCCTCCGGTGTCTCGCCCGACTCCGGGATCGAGTTCGACCGGTGGAGCGCTGCGCGGGACACGCCGCAATGACAGTTCTTCACGGCGCCCCCGCACTCCCCCCTGTGAGCGCACTCGCCCGCACCCAGCGCCATAACCCATCGCGTTCGACGGAGGCTCGTGTCTACTCCTCTACCGTCTTACCGACATTTCCCCGTGTACAAGTGCTGTCACAAAGTTTAAACATATTCACGGTTCTGTTTCGCTTCGTGCGAGATACCTTCAGATTAAGCAGGCTGTATCGCAACTGGTTATGATAGCGATATTTACAAAGGTGCATTTCATATTAACAATTGACCGAGAGTGGAGGTAGAGGCGAGAGGTTGCTAGCAGTAGACCCGCCGACGGCGTTCACTAATCTTAGTCCCAAGTATGTGTAGTTATTTGTTTGATAGCACATTTTATAAGAATAGTTGTTGACGCACGCTGCGAAACTTTTTTACTCTTATAAATTAATCTAGACATGTTAGCGGTGCACTTGAATGTTACTGTCGGAATGTTTAGTGCCACAGATCGCATATTTATTAGCTTTAAGTAAAAATATTTAGGATATATAATAATAGTATACTTTATACATATTTATTAAGTCAATTTTATAAGTTCGATATCTATATATGTTTAGGGCGCGGATACACACAACTTGAGATGCATTCCCGAATTAATCTTCCATTAAGCTATGCATTCTGTGCCCGTTCGAATTAATTTAAAGACTTGATTGAAATGGTTTCGCCTGCATATATATATAGATGACTGTTGAACTGTAAAATGTATGTTGTGTTGTCCATAAATGTTTCTCCTCCGTGAGGATATACCTATAGGTTCTGTCAGTCATTGCTGACTTTATTTGTGCCACATGTTATTATTATTGATACAAAAACAAATTTAAAGCGTTTTTTTTTTGCTAAGGAAAAAATGGACATAACATTGATCTTTACAAATATTTTTTTAACTAAATTAATATGTATATTATTCATAAGAGATTTTATGTACGGGGCTTCTGATAACTCTTCCATTGTTGTTGATAAGTGATGTGTGTGAATGAATGAATGAGAATGTATGATTGTATATACATTTATTTGTATACTTTAAAAACACGTTACATAAAAATATTTACAATATGTAAGTAGAATACTTACTGACCACTGCTCTTATAAAACTGTTATTATTCATTACTTAACATACTATTGTTCAACACTCAAAACATTATATTTTATTTTTCTATATAAACTTAGGTAATCTCTATTTTAGACTCGAATAATAAAACAATACCAAAAATACGTATATATTTAACGTAATTAAGTGGTCAGTATATGTTTATATGAGATTTATTGATAGAAAATATCTTCTATAGTAAAAGTTGTTCATTTGGAGTCTTGTAGGTTTTGTTAGGACTATTTTTATATAAATAGAAGTAAACAGATATATAGAGAATGCAGAGAGGTTATCTACTGAGTGTAAGCTATACATCACAAACCAAATGTTTTTGCCACTGGCGGTTTATTACCTGTCAAGTTTATATGAAAATAATATAATACATTTTCGAATCCTGTTCTAACAAAATCTTATATTTATAGTGATTAATGACAATGAGAAACAATATTGTAGAATATAAAGTAAGCGACAAGCTTTAATATTAAGTATGTTATTTAGGAATAATGGGTAGAGAATTGTTACAAATCGCATTTGTTATACATAGTGTAAAGTGCATCGAGATTCAGCTTCCCTGGAAATGGTTGCCAATTTATTTTATAGATACGTTATAAATTAACTGACCAATGCTGTTTTATTGTTTCATTCCATATGTTCGTAACAATCCTGAGTGCATAGGAGCATATAACACGACAAATAGTTAATGAGATTGAAATACACTTTACCAGTACCTTTATAAGTACATCACAACTATGTATGTACATATTTACACGTACACAAAAATAGAATGTTTTAATTAATTGTAATTAATAAATCATTATTATTTTGTTAAAATAAATATTGATTTGCACTACTTATTATAACTACAATTAGAGAACGGAATTACATGTTTATACATAATAATCGTAGTGCACAAACTTTGTTTAGTTCGGTTCACGCAATAGTATTTTACAAGCAGATGTATTGTGTAAACCGACCTTTTAACGTAATTACTTAAAACCGCAATGTAAATTGTATATAAATATTCTGTTATAATAAAATAATAATTGTATCATACAATCTGTTAAGAATTAACAACTGTCAACATAAGACGTTGAATATGTTTTAGTACTTGTTAGTGCTTTTTTCTAAAGGTACCTAAAGCCATACGGCACTCGTAATATTAACCTCAAAACAAATATAAACACTGTTAATTGAATATTGTTTTTGATTTCCTTTCCCATAAATATTGTTTTTGTCAAGGTTTTCTTTATTGTGCTAAGAGTACAAAGGTTGTTATAGGTCAGGTAGGTAAATAAAAAAAAATGTTTTTGTTATGGCAATTTTAAATTGGTCTTGTCAATACGAGTACTACTGGCGTCAACAGAAATTGTGATTTTAATTTGAAAGAAAGTGTCGAAAAGAGATTTCGTTCCAGGCAAGAAGTATTGTCTATAAGGTATATTGTAAAATACGTGAAGGTTTTAAATATTCATTAAACGCAATCTTCGAATTTAAAACGTATCGTTGAACTGACAGACTGAACAGAACTGACCGACTATAATAACAGTTTTGATACTTGAAGTACTTTGATTAAATGTTCTGAATTTATACCTTCTTAATATCATTATGAACTATTTTAGGAGATTCCAGTCAAATTATAAATTTTTAACACCTGGCAAAAAAGGACAGACAGGAAAAAGAAAAATAATAAACACAGTTTTCATTTGAAATTAATACGAAATAAAAGAATTCATAACTATATCGAAAGAAATTCCAACATAATGAAACTATTACGTATTCTTCAAATGTTTAACAGTTATACGTAATAAACTTGTTTTTTTTAGCAACATACAGTTCAATACACAACAAAATAAACAATTATTACAAAAAATATTTATTTTGGGAAATATAGAAGATAATTAATAAGTATTCAGTTAACAAGTCTGTGTGCACCCCAAGTTTATTAATGGAAAATATATTAAAACTAATACTCACCTACACTAATATTAGAAACCTGAAGAGTTTGCTTGACTCACTAATCTCGGAAACTACTGGTCCGATTTGCAAAATGATTTCAGTTTTACATAGCTCATTTATCGAGGAAGGCTGTAGGAGCGGAGCACCAATGAAGAATGTTTCAAAATCGGGGTTAACGTACGTATTATTTTTAAATAATTTCACCTACGTAACTATTCCACGAGGACGAAATCGCGGACAGAAGCTAGTAATAAAATATAATAGTAAATAAGTTCCTACAGAAATGAAGTAAAAGGAATATTTTAATTTTACACAATCACAACAATGAAAGAAAATAAGTAATAGATAAAAGGATGAACCTTAAAGAAAGAAATAGGTTACTCAAAATAAATATACTACGTAGATGAACTCGCGGGTACTAGCTAGTTCAATATAAAAATACATACGTATTAATTCATTATATAAAATTCTAAGTCTTTAAACATTGGAGTGGTGTCGCGGACTCTTTCATTTATTAATCACAACAAATTTACGACACCAATTACAGTATATACTATTTTTTCTTCTCGAACTGACTTCGCTATTAAGACCTAACAAGGGTTTAACAGCTTCACTGGGTTACAAATATGTACAAATAATGTTTTATATGAATGATATTAAGGTATATTAATAAAAAATTAATAGTATCAAGACGTTTTAATCCAAATACCCTGATGTTGCTTACTACAAAATTTAATTTCCCTATTTTTCACGAGACTGGTATACCATTCGATCAACAATAAGTAGATAACGGGTCGGCGCGAAAAATTCGTCTCGGTAAATTACAGCTCACTTGAAATGTGAGCTTTTATTTTGTTTAGTTTGTTTGAAACGCCGCCAAAGTAAGCACGTTTCACATGCCGCGGTGTATTCAAAAGATTTAAAAATAATACCCGAAAAAGCAACTTAACGGCCGGAGAATCTTACTTTCGCTAAATACATGTTGAATAAGTTATATTTTAACATTTGAACTAACAAATAATATCAAATTTTGAACAAAATTACCGATTTTATACCTGTGGTACAAATGTTTGGCCAAGGTTCTTCAACCACGCACAAACAAGCAAAATAACGGGTAAAAGTTTCATTCATTGCGTGTTAAGATGGAATTCACACTAAATGTTGTTTATGTTGTCTTTTCATTTGTGAGGGGAGTAATTTATTGCTTTGCTCGTTTTATCGTAAGTATTAGATAATATTTTGAACAATTGTGACTTTATTACAAGGTGTCATGGTTGTAATTAGGTGGAACTTAAAACTGTTTTAAAACTTTTTTTCTCCCTTTCTTAAACAAATAGCTACACATAAGTATATATTTACGCGGACAGCTTTTAGCTTCGATTTTGTACGTGACCCTTTATCTAGTTATTGTTGATCGAAGGGTATACCTATATCAGCCAATTTCTTCAGTAATAAAATAAAACTGCATTTCCACTTGTTACTTTATTTAATATCTCCAATAGATGAAATACAATATCCGTTAATAATAATAATACCAGTTATGTAATAATAATCAATACAAATAACATTTTCTAAAATTCATTTAATGTTTGCTGCTCTCAAGTTATATACAGTCTAAACGAATAATAATTAATAAACCTTCTTCTTAAGAGTAAATCTCAATCACTTGCTAATAAATTGACTATCGTTGGGTGAATACTGAGAATCTATGTGAATCGGTTCTCAGAAACTAGACTAATTCTATATCTAAATAGTTAGGCCTCGCTCGCACACACGTTCCTAAAACTCTCGATGTCATCTTTATACATATACAACAATCAAGTGTACAAATATTAATAATAATAAAGGATTTCATTTATTAAAACTACATTATATACATAAAATAGGTGCCATAATGAATAATATAAACTTTGTCAATTTAAGTAACAGCCGACCAGTTCATAATTGACATTACTTCTATGATGTAATAATATATTAATAAATATAAATGTCAAATACAAACTAATCGATTTGTGACGGTGTTGTTATTGTGAAGACATTAAATAAAACACATACGCTAATATGATTGCTACAGCGATACACAATTTGGCACAAATATGTGCTTATTAATATATTAAAGTCATAAGTAGTATTTACAATAAACGCTTCACAGTAACTTATTGCTTTCAGTTGTAAAATTTTATATTTTATAAATTCATTGCTAAAGAAATAACGCGTGTTTTACACATAAATATCAACACAAATATAACCTGAACGAAGGGAATGTTTTCTGATAGAAATAGTATAGGGTTTATATATTCTTTGGAATGTAACGAAGTTTTAGAATAATGTCCGTAGTTCACTTTATTGAATATTATATAAGGATATGTAAAATTACTAATAAGGTCCACACGCGAAGGCACCAGCCAATAATGTATTGTTACATTGGTCCTCCATAATAATTAAAATTCTTAAGTATTATATATAAAATACAAACAATATTATTAAATTAATAACTGTTTTAATGGCACGTAATTTTTACACGAATTTTAGTGTTTTGCATGTGCCATACAAATAATCACAATTAAATACAATTTTATCATCATGCAGTTCTCCTTTAATGCAATCGACTCTCATATTAGCAACAGCACCACTCCTGCATGTACGTACGTATATAGTATATATAATTTAAATTCAATATAGTCAAATATGATTTGATACATTTTAAATCAGTCCCAACATAATATTGCACTGCCATGCTGTGTGGTGTCGCTTTGTAAACAATCAAAATTTCAAATACAATATAAAAAGGTTTGTTCATAAAAATCTTACAATCTAGGATTTCACGTATAAAATTGGTGCTTCGTTCCGATCAAGGCAAAGACGGGCATCAATCGCGATTCGTGAGAAGCGTAAAAGCTTTCCCGGTACAATAAAATCGGAGCACGCGTATTTATTAATTGTAGGTTAAAAAAAATAATCTCTTCGGTGATGACGAATAAATACATTGATCTATATAATAATATAAACATGTGTAAATTTAATACTGAAATATAAAAATGTAATGTTTCGTAATGTCTGTGTGTAATTATATTACAAAATGTACTACTAATATAAGTAGATGAGATATCGAACCGGGTTGTCAATGCACCGCGTCTATGTCTCGTTGCGCGCGCGATATTTTCACCTGAAAATTAGTCCACAGTTAGAGCCTTGGATCGACAACGGTTTTGACATAGTGACTGGCGGGTGTCGGTGCGGGTGCGTTCGCGTCTGTGCGACGTAGACGGTAGAGGGCGTGCAAGAGAGACGGTGCCGCTAATGTCGGTGATCAGGTTACCTTGTCCTTGGGGGTGGAAGCGTCGCCGGACTCGAGCGCGAACATTTTCATCTTCTCTTTGAAGGAGAGTTGTTCCGGTATGGGAGCGGCGGGCGCGCGGGCCTCGCGCTCTGCGAGTCGACGCGCACGCGGGTCTCTACAATAATATTTATATTTTATAACAAACTCCATCAGCGTCGTTTATTTTCTTAATAATAATGTATATACCATACAGAAGAAAAAACATAAGCGCCGCATCGCTTGCCCTAACTCTCCGCAGAGAGAAAACACAGGAACAAGCGTTTCACAGATAAAACTAAAGTTACGAGTTACGGTGAAGGGAAAATTTGGTCTCATTTTCTTTGTTAGTACACCCGTGCGAAGACAGGCGGGAAACTAGTTCAATATATGAAGTAAGAGAAAAGAAACAAAGCAGTATATTCTTATTTATAACGACACACATGTATATGTATTTACAAAAAAAGGTTGATTTTTTATAGATCATATTTCTTGTTTCACCAAGTTCACGGCCAAGATAATTTTGTCATACTTCAGATTAGGTCAGCGCCTTATAGTAATGAATTCACGTAACGCCAGGGACTACTGCATACAAGAAATACGAGTCATGTTGATTAAAAAATAAGTGAGAACCGACCTATAAACTTCCTGTGCACCAATAACGCCGGGCGTGTGGGTGACGAGCCCGCTCGGGGAGACGGGGGTCGTCGGCGACACTGGACTCGCGAGCATACTCTCTGCTTCCTCTATGAAACGCTGTGTTCATGAAAAATAAATATTATATACATATTATATAATCAAACCATACTAACATTATCATATTATACAGTTTCTACATATATCTTCTAAATATATAAAAATCCAGTGTCATGTTTGTCCACGATGAACTCCGAAATTACTCAACCGATCTTCATGAAATTTGGCTTTACGTAGAACTTGGTCCAATTTGAAAGATAGAATAACTTATATTTCGATGAATGGTCTCACTATTTATGAATTAAATTATTGTCAATTTTGATTATTGTTATTAATTGTAAGTTTCAGTTTTAAAGAGATGGCGCTTTCAATTGGTTTGTTGACAGAAAACTGTAGGACGGACTGTTATAGATAACACATAGATGGCGCTATGTCTTAATTTAGAATTTCTTTTTTATTCAAAGCCACTGTAACGCGTGGCCAGGTCAGCTAATTTAATACACAATATGAATAGTTTTGAAGTGAAATTTCTTATGGCGTGGTAGGGAAAAATCTTCGTTACACGTTACACTAATATAGTTATGTCTTTGTGTGTATGTGTAAGTACGTATAAGTGTCTCTCTGGGTCTATTAATATACAAAAATGAGTGAATCTATAACTAGGTATTTATACTAAGGGACTTCGTGAATAAAGGTATAATTCAAAACATTAAAATAAATCCAAAGAAGTTTAACTTCATCCACATTTTTTTTATAGTAGCACGGCAAAATGACTGCACTATGCTTGATGGTAAGCACAGTACAATCCAAAAACAATGGCGACCACCGAGTGACACACTAACCATCGCTGGTCGCAACTGTCATGCCGGCCTGCAAAAAGCTGGATATGCACAGGCTGACCCCGAAACGCGACCCACAGTAGCGAATCACTATGACGTGCTTTTTCGCCTTATACATGGTGGTTGCGACCCAGTCAGGCTGTAGAACCCTACCACCCCGCTTTCGCCATTGCCTGGTTCGTTATTCAGCAGGGTGTACCACGTTGGCTTGGGTGTCTCAAGTTTTATGAGACAATGTATGCATGATGGTAAGGCTTTTTCTAAGTCTGCCATCCTAGCTACCGCCCTCTAGTTGAGAATTTGTCGATAAGCACCTATGTGCGTATTGCGGCGGCTGCGATTGCGCGCCAATCCCTCTTCGTTTAGCGTGTTTACCATCGTAGACCACATTGTTTTTTAAAATCAGGTAAGATTGTGGTGGTTTAAAACCTAGGAGAGATATATTTTAAAGATATTTCAGATTTGATATGTCCATCTCCGACTTCGGTTCTAATATATTAAAACGGGATTATATATTGGAATTGTACTGTATGATTAATTTTGTCGTTTGACGGTTTCAAAATTTTTTTTATTGAAGCTTGTACGATTTATAAACGGGTATGAACAGTTCAATCCCCATTTATAAAATTAATATTTGCGTATTTCAAAATCGAGGATTAGTATATTCAAATTTTCAAGTATCATGGTAACTGGAAGTGCGACTTGTAATTTATATAACGATTTTTTTTAATTTCATTTTGCAAAATATATACATGTATTACGATATAATGGTTGATACATTTTGCGACCTACGCGTCTGATTCTGATTTAATAATATTTTCTAAGCTTAATTAGTGTACCATAATCTTCGACCTCATTATCATTTACCACCTGGTTAACACCTTCCTTGCCACATGTACCACCGGTGTTACACGTTAGACTTGATCTTTAAGCCACATGTACCTTCCGTGGTACACGATTTGATAAAAATAAAAAACGAAACGATTACAAAACAATACATCTCTTTATTTGTTAAAATATCAAATAGCCTGAAGGACATGTCAGTCGAAAATGACTTGGCACGGAACGTGTCAACGTTAATCCCTAGTGATAATCTTAAACTCGAGACAATGTATATGTAGTCTTACGTCAGGGTCCTCCCTCGCTGGTGTGTCGTGCAGCGGCGGCGGGGAGGAGGTGGGCGGTGCGGGGGGCGGGGCGGCCGGTTGCGCACGCTCGTGGAACGACACGCGCTTGTCGCGACCACTGTTCACAGGAGATCTACAAAATTATTCACATTCATAAACCACTACAAAAACATGCCTTATTTAATTTGCAGTAAAAATTTAAAAGTGATGATAAATACTATGGTATAAACGAATTAATAGTTTAGTAATAAAACTATCGATAGAAAGTTCTAAGAAGGACGCTATCGTTTTGTTAGATCAGTGAATTTACCTGACGTCACACATTCTCTAATACGGATACATTTTTGAACATGATAGGGTCTTCTATGAGTGGTAGTAAAAATAAGAAAGGGAATAGAAACTAACAGTGGCGGTTGCGCGGGGTCGGCGGCAGGCGGTGCGTGGTGCGGGACCTGCGGGCTCGAGTGGTGCGCGTGCTGCACGTGACTCGGCTGCGGTTGCGGCGGGGAGAGCGCCCGCGCCCGCTCCGCCATCACGGCGAAGGAGGAGCCGCGCGCGGGGGGTGCGGGCGCGAGGTGCGCGGGGGGCGCGGGACCCGACACGCTCACGTTGAGCGCGGAGACGCCGGCGCACGCCTCCGACATCAACATACCATCTTCCTGCATCATCTGGAAACCATTACATACGATACGATATATTACATTGTACCTCATACATGAAGTTGCTGGACGAATGGCAGTCCATATCATAATGATATTTTTATTAAAACTGTATAGGTATCTAAACTCGATACAAAGTTTAGGTGCTAGTACTGATCTGTTATTCGAAAAAAAATGGAAAGACCATATTTAAAAAAATGAAAACGCAATATGCTAATGCTATGAAAAAAGATGACCCAACAAAGGATTTTAATTCTTATAATATATAAATAATCGGAAATTAAACATGTCGTCAAACTTTTCACTGGCTCACAATTATTTTGACGATACTTTTAAATACATTTATCATAATCGTTCAGTCATATCTTTAAAGTAAAACATATGGCATTTTAATTTTTATGTATAGTAATATGTCTAATATGATAATAATTTATATACCAGTGTACTTTTTCTAGCTATAATTATTTACAGTATAAGATCGTGTCTGATCAACCAGACTTTCTATTCCTTAATTATGTCCTAAGTACCCATTATTACCCAAACTGTCTGCTAGCGAGGAATATTGTTAATACATTATTGTGATGTAATACCGTATCAGTCGCGTATCCGTTGGTGATTTCGGATCGCGTGTTGACCTTCAGTATGGACTTGGGCACGTGCGTGGGCACGGCAGTGGGGGGTGCGGACGTCGACGTGGATGCTGAACCATTTGCTGCACCTGCATTCGCTCAGACTCCTCAGAGGGTTCCGGCGACGAGCGATCCTCTTCAGCGCCACCGTCAGCCGCTCCACCTTCCTCCTGAAATATTTACATATCAAATAATATACATATTATACTAGTTATGACTGCGACTTCGCTCACGTCAACATTAAAACTATATTATTAGTGTTTATTTTAATAAACTTTATTTCATATGACACTTGGTTGGTAGTCCGGTGAACCTCTTAAGACCTTGCAAAACCAATACCATAATCAGTTCGAGAAAAAAAAATATGACACTTGGTAAATATTTATAGCAAGCCTTTTTGTATACAATATTTATTGTACAAATTGAATGCGGTAAATAATGAATACATTTGAGCATGATGGAGGAATTATTCAATTCAATATTAGACTTTTTTATAAAAGTAATGTAAAATTGCTTACTCACTATGGTTTCAATATAACAGTTACATTTCCTCTGTTTATTTATAGCCTCATGATAGTTTAATATATTACAAGGCATATAACAAAACGTATAATATAAACTACCCAGAAGCATGTGTGTGAATTAAAAACGAGTCACATACACTCGCTATAGTAGTTTTCTAATTATATGTATACTAACAGACAAACTGATAAACACAACTTTTTTTAAACATGTGAGGTTAAGGAGAGAGAGTGAGAGACAAAGAACATGATTACATTACATTCTTTAAAATTAATTATAAATAAATGTATAAATTGTGAAACACAAAAATAAATATTCATCAATTACTTTCATTTGTATATACCACGAAATTAGTGATAATAGTTTTTTAGGTTTATACAATCAAACAGCCCGTTAAAAACAAAACTTAACAATTTTATGACATAAATAAAAAACTAAAACATTTAATCTCAACGATAACTATTATAAATCATTTTCATTTAAATAATGTTTTTAGAGATGAATAATTAATCAAAATTTACTTGGTCATGTTGCGTTGCCCGTAGCTCGAAGTCCCGTTCGAGTTGCAGCGCTCGCAGCTGTTGGTTCTGAACAGGCGTGCGCGCCGAACCCAGCGACACCAGCTGCGCGATCGCCGCGTCCCTGTTACCACACATTATTTACTGATTTAAAAAGATGAGCCGTCACGGGACGCATGGCAAATGTGATACATCGAACTTGTTCGAACCGAACGAATCTCAAATTTCACTATAGGTATGCGAGCTAAGTGCGGTAAGAGACATTGCGCACAGTCGCTTGCGCATAACATCGCATCGTCAAGTATCACACACACACCAAGGCCTGCATCGCCACACCAACAACCAGGTTTACCCTCACCTATAGATGTTTCACATCAAAATTATGCTAAAGGGTAGTAAACAGGTAGGCGGCCCATCTGATGGTAAATGGTTACCGTCACCTATGGACACCTGCAATACCAGGTGTATCGCTGTTGCGTTGCCGGCCTTGAAGAGTGTGTTTTAATCCATTTTTGAAAGCACCCATATCATGACTCTAGGGGAATACTGTACCGGGTAACCCATTCCACAACGTCAGTGTACGCATAATGAAGACTCTGTATATGTCATCGCTAAGCAAACAACACCGTGCAAGTGAATTTGACTGTGTTTCTTTCCATTGAATATCAGAATCTTCATAATGATTTGAATTGAATTGTGAGTTTTTATTGGTTGAAACGTTCTAAATGTGATGTTGTTTCACGCGGCATGAGATTATTTATCCAAGGATATTTAACAGTAAAATCCACCAAATTTCGACTGAAGCATTGTTTGCTAAACAAACAACCTCTGTAAGTCGAACTTCAATGCAGACGGCAAAAATTCTGTACCTATATTTTCTTTAAGCTATAGAGGCAATTAGTTTCAAACGATTAAGTTAGTAGGTTGTAAAATCAAACATTGCTATGTTTGGTATACAGAGCTTCAATCTATTTTTTCGAGTTGTGAAGGGAAAATATGTACCCCGAAATGGTCTATAGGGACTCACTGCTTATTTCGCCTTATAAGAGGATTGAAATTTCATATTATTCAAATACAATTTCACATATAGTAACATATTCCATAACCATAAAATTCCATCAAGTACCATATAAAAAAGTGAAAAGTCTAGACTAGACCCGGGATGATGTCACTCAGTATTTATGTTTTTTTAGAAATAATGCTGTAAAATAATTAGAATGTATATATACCTCCTGGCTCGTGCAGCAGCTCGCCTGGCTTCGGCTTGACGTTCGCGTTCCTCTCGTTGCCAGGGGTTGTGGGGCGCGTGATGCGAGCGCTGCGCTCCGCTCCCGCCGCCCCCCGCGGCCGCCGGGTACACGGATACGGCCGGCGGCTCTAACGCGCTCGCCACGTACCGCTCTAACCAATGATATTATAATTAAAAAGCTATAGATACGTCATAAGCGCTTCGACAACGGCTTGTTAAAACTTGCCTACCTAGCTTGTTTTTTACGGCTACCCCGTTAATCCGCCCGTATCTAAGCAACATATAACTATTTCTTTTTCACCACCGATATTGAGAATATGCCATTTTACTTCCACATTTTATCTAAGACAGTGTGGTGTTACAATATTATTTTACGTATTTGTGCGTTATCGTGCCATTTGTTTTGTCAAAATATCATATAAGTAACGTATCCACAGGTTTTTAGTTATAATATCATTGGCATATACACATACAAATGAGTCGTTACATTTCAAAATTAGCTAAATCCAATTATAATTGCTCATATAACATGTTTCATTTATTTGAATTTCCAGTTTTATACACGAAGTTCAAATTTTGCCGTTCAAAGGTTTTCAGTTTTTTTATGATCTTCATATTTTACATGTACAATTTTTTTTAAGATCTTGAAAAATAACGTAAAATATTAAGAACAGCTAAAATTGGCTTATTTGGAAATGTAACGACACAAATACACAATCACATATTCTGTGCCAATGTAGCCCATTATGATAAACATTATTGAATTCTTAGAAGAAAATGGTCCAAAAGTGCTATTAGTCTTAACATACTCATAAAACTGATGCTTTGCGACATATTAATTTGAGGGTGGCAGCTAGCTAAAAGACATGAAAAGTCACCACGCTATGGTTTCATCATTATATTTTCTTTCCTCGAGACTTCAATCTTATATTAATATTTGGCTGTATATTATGAACATCGTTGCACGTTCATTTTATTTTATTGTAATACTTGACGACGCCACAATTTATACGTTTTGTCATGTCATCTTTTGCTTGCTGTGCATTGTGATTTTCAAATAAAACTTATCGTTCAGTTAAACCACAAGAAGTTTGATGTATTTACTTAATCCCAATACTAATCACACAAATACTTCAAACACTGACGAATCGAATACTTATAACCAGTCTTTTAACTTTGCTGTTAGTAAACCCTTAACTTTAAATCATTTAAACTAGAAAATAATGTTTGCTTGTAAGACCATGTTTAAAGATCAGCATCACTGCTATACATTTCCTTGTGAACACTATGCCCTGACTACGCTACTGACATCCAACAAAATTTTCTTGAACACAGCAGGCGGGACACACCTATAAGAATTTAATGACAGATTTACAATATAACGTTCTTTTTTTTCAATCTGACTACGCTATTGACCTAGCAAGGTCTTAACAGCTTCACCGGACTTCAAAGGCGAGCGCTTAAGGCACTCAGCCGAATTTATTTAGATATATAACATATACCATATATATATATATATGGTCATATAGGTGACATATAGGTCATAAATTGTATGTATATGAATTATATGACAGTGCCACCTATTCTAGGTGTGAATTATAAAATACCTTACCGTCATACCAATTTCAGGTAATACCAACACTTTTGTTTATTTCTTTTAAAACTTTGTACTTATACCGGACACTATCAGTAATATGAGGTAAATTTTGATGCATATGAGTAATAATAAATATTCTACTTAAATGATTTATTATTTTATTTCACCAAAAATAAAGTCAAAGAACATTAAATAATTTTTCCCAAAAAAAATCTCATTCCAAATTAAAAGTACATTGTCATAGCTAACCAGTTACTCATGGAAGAGTTAGAGTATATAAATATATTGAAATACTCACCATCATCGAGCTGTACTGTGCTGAGAGTCTGCGGTTGGGAATGGGGATGCTGATGCAGATGCTCTTCAACCTCCATTTCGGAACGTCGTGAATTCTAATTTAAACATTTTCTATTACTACCAGTAAGTATTTAAAATTGTCCGTGTTACTCTTAATTTACTTACATGGAGTCATTATTGTTTTATAAAAAATATAGTTTATTTTATTATGTTACACAATATAGTAATTACTAGTAACATTCGTAATTCCTTGTGGTACCTTAATCCATTTCTATACTCTAGTTATATAGTTAAGAAATCGTATAAAAAATATATAAGGAAGCCAGAACTATGCAAATGAATCAATAAACACTAACAACTTATTACATCTCATAAGGCAAGCATTCAAAGTCATGAAATCAATTTGATAATATAATATTATTTAATAAATTCATATATTTTTATTAAATAGAGGTTACGTTATAATTAAATATAATTATAATTAAAAAATGTAAAAAATTAATACAAGCTTTATTTAACATATATAAAATATTACTCACCGGTGGCTTTGGTGCTATTGGTGGCTGCATTCTCATTGGAGACGGTGGACCCGGTGGGTGCCACTCATACCTTTTAAAATAGTACAATAATGATTATAATAAAAGCTCTAAGATATGAATTTACTTGAAAAATACTTTTTCTTAAATACAATGTTAACTTTAAAGAATTGTTATATAAAGTTATAATCGATTATTTTTTTCTTAATTTATAATGTGACATTGTTGCTAAATATTCTATAAATATACATAAAATTCAGTGTCCGAGTTCATTTCCGCTACAGCTAAATCGACAGCGACGAGTTTGCAATACGTAACAAAAGACCTTTGAGAGTAGTATCTAGACTTCATATAATTCCGTTATTTCATAGAGTACAAGCAGTAATGATAAAATTAATGAATAAAAAAGAAAACAAAAGATTGCCCAAAATATATCCGGATAAGACAATAAAACAGGTCGTTTTCATGAAACGACAAAACAATTAAAATGACAATGAAGTCGTAGGAACTCACTGATTTATAACAAGAATTTGATCTAAATAACTGAATGCAAATAAATTAATGTTCAAGAAAAAAAAATCCTTACTTTAATTATACATTATATAGAATTGAGCATATTCATTAAGGAAAGATAACAAAACTTATGAAAAAATACTTTAACTTGTATGATGTATTTAAAGTAGCGAACACTTTCGTTAACGTGGACTGCAAAATGTATGTACATTACCTTTGAGATTGACTGTGTTGGTTGGAATACATTTGATGCGGCGAATACGCATTATGAGGTCCGCCCCCTACTGCCATCTGTGTAGGCATTTGCATCGACATCTGACTTGTCATTTGCGATGACATCTGGTTCGGTACTGTCGAGGCTTGATTTGACATTTGTGACATCTGATTTGGCATTTGCAATGACATTTGACTGGGCATTTGCGTTAACATCTGATTGGACATATGCATCTGCATTTGATTTGGCATTTGCGTCTGCATGTGATTCTGATTCGACATCTGAGGTGACATTTGCGTTGTAACCTGAGCAGCTTGCGGTTGTCCTGTATAGCAAATATTATTTTCATTGCTAATTTACAGAATCATATAAAACTAAAGACATTGCTTGTTTTTTGTTTGTTGCCATGCAATGCAATGCCATTAGACATTAAGCTTTGGTATAAGCCTACTAAATAGCAGGATCAAATAGAGGCTTTTTATTTTAATTTTATTTACTTATATGATAGTTATGTACCGTGCATGTGGTGGTGGTTGTGCAGCGCGTGGTGCGGGTGTTGCTGGTGGTGGTGTGGGGGAGCACGCGCCTGCTGCCGCCGCGACACCTCCTCCGACAGCTCCGCCAGCTTCGCCGCACGCGCACTCGCCTGTTGACTCTGAAACGTCGAACCGTTACAAACCCTTCACCGATATAACCACACTCACGTCACAGGTTACTACTACAGTAGTACGATACTTACGATGCGAAAATGTGGACGCCTGCCTACCTTAATCTGGTACCCTACGCTCACACTTTCAATCCGTGCTTGTATACCGGTATCAGTATAACCTCAAAAGTTATCACAATATTTACTTCCTCCTTTCTAGTTTAAAATACGTATTGTAGATAGCAATGTCAAGTAAATGTCAACATTTCTTTTTTTCAAACCTTCCGATTTTTTGGCGTGGAACGCTTCGTGTTTTCTATAAAATCCGACACCGCCTGGTCTTCAATAGTGCCAGATTAATGAGATTTTACTGTACTTTTTACGATTACTACGATTCAATATTTTGAACCCTTCTGAAAAATCTTATTGTTTTTTCATATAACACATCTATAGCGGCAGGTCACACCGACTGTCGGCGTGGCGACGCATCGCCATGACAAGTGTCGCTACGCTATATGATTTTGATATTTTGCATTTAGTAAATTTCAAAGTAAAAATCAAAATGAAATGATAAAAACTCTTATGCTACTCCCATATCTGCGCATATCGTCAAAAAGTTTGTTTTGAACATAATTCACAATAAATGCAGGTGCGGAAGAGATTACCGTCGTTTGTTACAAACTATATATACTATGTGTCAATAGACGCAGCATAATAACGGGGCCCGCGGTTTTTACACGCATCAAATGACTTGGAAACGCTAATTTCGAGTTTTTATTGAAATAACAAAATTGTTATAAGTATTTTTTGTGCCTATATGAGAATTACTTTTGATGTTAGTTTTTAGCGCGACAGATAGCCAAAACTTCACGTAGGTATGGGGCTACCAATACTGTACCTATAGTTTTGCAGGATTTGTAAGTTTCCTAATAACATTTCGTATAAGTATTATATGTCAATGCGGTTTTTAGTCCAAACCTTGTGCTAGATACTAGCATTAAATATCTTGGAATTCCCAGAACGAAACTTTTATATAACAATTGATCTCAGGTAAACAGAATTAAGGATGAGGGGAGTTCTATTTTTCTTTGCTTATTTATTTTAACACAGAACATTATCTAAGTTCTTATTACATATATTATAAGAATATTTTTTTATGATACCTGGTGTAATGGTGAATCCGGTGGCTGATCAGGTTGTGGCGTAGCCGAAAAATGTGCCGACTGTGGACGATTCGATCCTGTCGAGCTTCGTAACGAAGACCACCTGTGCCGGATTATATTTTAAATATTATATAAATTAACACTAACAAATTATATATTGTTGTAAATGAAAAAGAATTTCGGTAAAGAATCACTGAAAGTTATTGAAAATAGTCACAAAACTGAGTCATTTTTTTCACATGCCTGAAACATTCTGAAATCTAAATATTGATTCTTGTTTTCTATTCTATTTTATTTTTTAAGAAAAAAATAGAGAAATCATTTAATTGGTAGAAATAACGACGAAAACACATCAATCAAATCTAACACAAACATCACATATATTTACCAAATAAAAGTACGACAACGTTTTCATAAATGTAATGAAATATCCAAAGTTCAGTTCCATTTTATTGTATTTATTAAGTGAGGAGTGTTTCTATGAACCAAATAGTTGAGAATATATACCAATTGCGTTGTTCATTTTTATGTATAATACATTTTGTACGAAAAATAAATCAGTGAACATTAATTGTTTCATTATTGTTTCATTTCGCTGATCCGTCTATCATATTCTATCAAGAATCACTATCAAATATTATAATCAAATTATCATAATACTCGAGCAACCTACAATAAACGTTAGTCCTTATGTTTAAGTGTCTAATAAATCGGCCACGGATAAATTCTGTTAGCTAAGCTTAGGTGAAATATTAATGGGGCAATATGGTAGAAGAATATTCGAGGTTATCAAGCAAGATAGAATTCTTAATAATGTAAGAGTGAATAAGATAATATAGGCGTAAAATATAATAAATACCCATGACACTGAATAAAATAATATTTTAATAACAATGGTTAAGTATAAAAATATCAATATCGTATCTTTTTAATGCAAAAGCTATTTTTTATTTACTACAAACGCTTTTTCAGTAATAAACAAACGTAATTAAAAAAGGCGTGTACCAAGAGTCTGCAAAAAAAAAGTGCCAGGTGATAGGTTAAACACTCGTAGTACTCTGGGATATAATACTTCGTGGTGACATTTAACATTATTATAAAATAGAAGCGTTTTACCTCACAATAAAACGCATATTAATTTACTTACCTTATTCGAAGCTTACTTATGAGATAGGCACTTCCGTTTCCCGCCGGCATGCCCACTTTTGACAGTAATTTCAACTAACTTCCGGTCATATACCTTTCTTGTCTCGCCCCACCATGGCAGAGGCGTATTTATAGAGAGACGCCTGCTTTCAACTTCATTGAGTCGAATAATAAATACCAGGCAGAATTTAAAATATTAAGCTTCGAATAAGGTAAGTAAATTAATATGCGTTTTATTGTGAGGTAAAACGCTTCTATTAATTTGACTTGACCTTATTCGAAGCTTACTTATGAGACTTGTTTGTTATCGCCTGGTGGTGGTAGAGACACCGACGCCAATGTGATCTATATAAAAGCATAGTTCACTTGATCTTTAAATGAAAGCCATAAGATTGATTATTCAAACATGTAATCATCCAATACTGAAAGGCATAAGATTAATATTCAAACATAAAACCATAATCATATCAATCCTCGGCATACAATTATGTAAATCTTTATTATATCCTTTTTATGTATCAAGAAATGGGCTCAAATATTTAGATTTTTATATATCAACCTTTATAATCAAGAAATGGGCTCAAATAATTTAGTTATAGAAGTACTAGAAGATATGGGCAGAACCGATCTCTTATAATATTTATGAAAGGTATTTTGAGATCGCCAATTGCCCCTAGAGAGGATGTCTTCCACTGAAAAGTTGTCTAACCAATTTTTAGATGCAACTGCCGATCTAATACTGCCCGGAGTTGCAGTTAAACCTGCATCTCTGAATAAAGATTTTATCCAGCCCGAGATGAGAGTCTTTGAAGCAGCTCTAGCCTCACCTCTAATAGAAACAAACAGGTTATAAATTTTGGCCGATTTTCTGCGTTTCCTAAGTAATACATTACATGTAGAAACCCAATATACTGGATCTAAATTCCTGTTACCAGGATTAGTGAAAAATTGCCAGCCTGATTGCCTGTAATCAAAAGAATCTGTCTTTGAACCAAATACCGGCCACAATATAATAGAACTATCGTTGGTTTCAACAAAATGTTCAGAGTCGGTGCTTAACAAAGTCAAATCATGAACCCTCCGACCGGAACACAAAAGTAGCAACATTGCGGTATGCCTTTGAACCTGGAAAATATTATCATGTTGAACACAATAATTACCCAAATAGGCAGCGAGATTATCTATATTCCAAATTGGTGATTTGCTTTTAGGAGGACTTTGTAGTGCAATAGATTTCAAAACTTGCTTAACTAAGATATGAGAACTAATCTGGCCAGCAATATCTGGGTTACACAGCGTTGAGACAACAGATTTGTGTAACAAAATTGTACTATAAGACAAATTGTGTAATAAGTGAAGATCTGACAAAAATCGTGCTACGTCTCCCCCACTTGGGTTCCGAAAATCTATTTTGTGTTGCTTTGACCAGGACAACCATCTATTCCAAGCAACGTTGTAAGTTTTGCGCGTAGAATCACGCCACGACTTTCCTAGGAGTTTTACCTGATTATCGCTCCAATCCTTTAAATTGTTCGTCCACCCCCACATTTCCACACTTCGAGAGTCATGCATTTTACTTTTGGTGGCGGATAACCCGTTGTCACATCTATCAAGACTCTGTCGAGATGAAGAATCGTAAAGGGAGCTACCAACGCTCGGTTCTTCAGATCGGCACGCCAGTAGACCTTTTTCCACCGCGGAACTACTAACAGATAGGTGCCCCAGGCATTGTTGAGGTGACATAGAACTCTGGGTATTAGAAATGGTGGAGGGAATATCCACGCAAGTGGGTAATTCCAGGTTTGTGAAAACGCGTCGTGAAATACGGCTCGCTGGTCGTTGAGATCTTGAGACACATAATCCGTCACGACGTGTGCTCGACTTGATGCAAATAAGTCGATCGTTGGGGTGCCCCATTTGGCAAATACTCTTCTTGTGCATGCCGATAGAAGATGCCATTCTGGATTGAGACACAATCTGGACAAATGGTCGGCATGACTGTTGTAGATTCCGGGAATATAAAATATCTTCAACCGGATCTGATAGTCTTCTAATATCTGAAACACTTGATACGTCAATTCCATGAGTGGTTTTGATTTCGTACCGCCCTAGGTACGCAATCACAGCCCTGTTGTCGGTCTGAATTAAAATGGTATTGCAGCTCAGGAGCTGACAATGATCTCTTAACACCTTTAAAATAGCGAGCATCTCTTTCTGGTTGCAATGTAGGCGTTTTTCGTGGTCTGACCAAAATCCTGTCAAGGAATAGTCGTCCAACTTGGCTCCCCAAGCGGTGTCCGAAGCATCCGTCGTGAGGTAGTGAGACGGAGGGGATATGTGAATGGCAGTAGACCTTTGACAGTTTTGAAGCCACCACGTTAAATCGTCCTTCACTACTCGAGGAATGAGATGCCATTGTTGATTGGATTTTAACATCTTGTTGAGAAGATTTAGGAGAGCGCGATAGTGTAGGCGACCCATTGGAACAGCAAAACTCGCAAAATTTAGCAGACCCACAAGGCTCCGCATTTGCTTGACATTTGTGCGAATTCGCACTAAGAAGCGGCTTATTTGATAAATCAATACAGACACCTTTTTGCACGGAAGATATTTCTTGTTTGTCCATGGATTCCACTGAATGCCCAGGTATAGCAAGGACTTTGATGGGACGATCACAGATTTTTCGAAATTTATTTTCCAACCCAACGCCTCTAACATATGAATGGCTGCTTGGACATGAGATTCCAGCACAGCTTTGCACTGATTTACAATTAAGAAATCGTCCAAGTACACCAGAATTCGAATTCCCCGATTTCTGAGGGTTTGAGCTATCCAGTTCGTCACCGTAGCAAAAGCCTTGGGTGCAGTACTTAGACCAAACGGTAAGCACGTCATTTCCCATAGACGATTGCGAAAAACCAGGCGTAAAAATCGTCTGTGGCTCGGAGCGATACGTATGTGAAAATAAGCCTGTGATAAGTCGATCTTGCATAACCAGTCCCTTGGTTGCAGGAAATCTGGTACCCGAGATATGTTTATGAATGAGGCTGAATTTCTCGGTTAAGACGTAACGATTCAGGGAACGTAGATTGAATATTGGCCGAGCAGAACCGTCGTTTTTGGTCACCAGGAAAATTGTTGATAGGAAACTTGGTGTTGGGCGAGAAACTCGCACCAGCACACCTTGGTCTCTCATCTCGTAGATTGCCTTTTTCATTCTGAAGGAAAAAGGTACTTCGATTGATCTCTTTACCAATGCCGGATGAATGAGAGGAGGTTTCCTGCAAAAGGGTATGCGGTACCCTGATATAATTTTTAACACGAGTTCTGGCGCTCCCAGAGATTTCCATTGGTCTAAAAACTGAAGAAGACGGCCTGCTCTGAATACCATGTCAGTACCTACTTCGCTTGATATAACCGCCTTTATTGGATGGCGAGCATGCACGCTTCTGACCAGCTCTCGCCCGATTTTGGTATTTTGTCTTATTCCGAGACGCGTTGGAACGATCACGTCCATGAAATGGCCCACGGTCATTAATAGGTGCAGCCGAATTATGCCCCTGACAGAGCAAATTATTGCGAGCCTGCGAGGCTGCTGAACGACAACCATGCGAGTTACTTATTTCGTAACATGTTGTGCGTCTATAACCCTGCGAGGGTTTTTTATAAATTGCGTGATCCTGCGCGGAACCGCTAGGTCTATTTCGCTCGACCTGCGAGGTCGAGAAATTGGACTTCTTAATAGGCCAGAAACATTTACGGAATCCCCCTGCTCTCTCTATCGCTGTCGTAAACTTTTCGGCATCAAACAGATTCGTGGCTGTTGGGGGTATCTTGCGTAATGCCAGCTTTACAAGCGGATCCTTCACTTGGTTAATCACACTGTCCCTTCTTATTTCCAAAACCTCAGCTCGGTGGCCGCAAACAAGCTGTAACATATCTGATGAAGTCTTTTGAAAATCACCAGAAGAGATAAGTTCGACTAATTTATTATTTATAACTTCACTACTGGATGTAAATTCTTGAGAGAATTGTACAAAGTCGTTACACAACTTCTGTAGTGCCTCTCTTTGTTGCAGGATACACAAAGTCAAGGCAGCATAGGCTTTATCAGAGACTAAAAGGTGACGAGGACACTGAAAACATGCCACCTCTTCATTTAATTCGATATCTGTGAAGCCCGGAGAAAGATTATATATTTTTTGAGTTTCCGAATACCTTATCTCTTTCCAGCTGTTGCTTCCCAAATGTTGAACATCATTTAAAAGCTTCAGTTGATCTTCGGAGGTTTTTGGTAAAGATGGCTCTTTGAGCTTTGTTTCAATATTAAACAAAATTTCGTTTTCTTTAGTTTCAAATTGATCGTAAAGCTTACCACTTATACCCGATCGTATAGACATTGAATCGTCCTCACCGACATCCCTCGGACACTTATTACCATGAGCGGGCAAAAGTTGTTTCAAATCACGAACCTCTTTTAAGAGTTGTCGATATTTCCTCTTCTCCGAACGCCGTTTATGTTTGCCCCCCCTTTTTTTCCGGTTTAAGCGATGCTTTGTGGAGGCGCAGCTCTCCCCATTACTCCAGGATGAACTGCTGGTGCTGTCCGAATCTGAAATACTCGGTTGTTGTTTTCGTATACCTGGTGAGCTAGGTACTGGATCAAAATGTTCACCTCCCTCAGAACAAACACTCTCCATGCTAAAAGAAAACAACAGTTTTAGATTGTACTCCGTGACCGGAAGAATTATTAAATATATGCATTATTAAATATATGCAATCGAACGAAAAATTCGTTAACTATTATCAAAATAAAATTATGTTCGTGCCTTATATATTATGTATATTTTTAGATGCAAAACTATGTAATGCACTTTAGAATTTTAACGAGTCTCTACGGCACTTCAACACATTCTATTTCTACGCAAACACATGGATTTAAAAACTTCCTTACGCGGCACGTAAGCCACGTTTTATACATAATCACTATGTATACATACCTTCAATATCCAAGCAAATCCAATGTATTAAATCTTATGTTGGACGTACCACAACACTTAGCGAATTTCTATTTAAAATGAAAACTTCATAACACTTTTAAAGAAATACGAATATTTTCTGCAAATATTCACTTGCACGTCCTTCTTCGGCGGGGAACAAGACGCCAATGAAGTTGAAAGCAGGCGTCTCTCTATAAATACGCCTCTGCCATGGTGGGGCGAGACAAGAAAGGTATATGACCGGAAGTTAGTTGAAATTACTGTCAAAAGTGGGCATGCCGGCGGGAAACGGAAGTGCCTATCTCATAAGTAAGCTTCGAATAAGGTCAAGTCAAATTAATAATAATATTAAAACAAATATTAATAAACAACAAAGAGAACCTTAGTTAATTTTTGTTCTAAAACTTTTAAAAGTATGGAAACGATACTTTTAAACGTAAAATAATCATACCTAGCTACAATGATCAAAATTCAAGGGGCGCTTTTCAAGGTTAATCATTATATAACTTCTTATCGTGGAAATGCCGCACGGTGGAACAAAGAGAATTGGAGCGCGGGTCGAGATGCAGGACGCGGCCCGGAGTACGCGAACAGGGCGTGATTCATTTATTGCACCAGTTCGTTTTTGCGTAAATCACCTGATGTTGAGTGTATATCAGTTTTGCGCTTCTCGAGATAATTAGGTCAAATATTAAGCACCTATTTTTATAATTGCTTTAGAACGAAAAGCAAGTAGTGAGTAATCTGTGAGAGTATTTCAACTATTTAACCAGTCACGCTGTAATTTTTTTCAATTCTAGTAGTCCGGTGAAGCTGTTAAGACCTTGCTGGGACAATAGCGTAGTCAGTTCGAAAAAAAAAATTCAATTCGAGTGCCATGCATTGGTATAAGGATTGAAATTATAGAAGTGTAATATTTATTGATAGTAAGTCACCTGTCTTGTAGCGTGTGGTGGTGAGAGTGTACGGCGGAGAGGTTCTGGTAGAAGCCGTCGGGGTGGGACCCGGCGCCAGCGGAGAGGTTGTGGCTGCTGCGGGACTTGCCGGCCCACGCGCTCGCGGGGCTGCGACCTACTGCCGGACTGCCACCCATACTGTTGATATCATAAAATTTATTTGTTTTCCTTTCTGAATTTGCTTCTAAAACCCTAACGATAATCTACATTGTCTTAAGACAAATTAGTCGCTACATTTTAAAATGATTACAATCCAATTTTAATCATTCATAAAATCTTTGGTTTCTGGATTCAGATTCTGTACCTTCGTAAGAATTGTAATCTTTTTTAATATCTGCAAATTATAAGTGCATAGAATTCGGAGATCTTTATAAAAAGCTTAATATCTTATAAACATCTAAAATTGGACTCGGTCCATTTTAAAATATGACAACTCAAAATGTTTTATTATTTGCACGTTTTGAAGATAGCATGGCAGACGAAGCCGCGGTTAACAGATAGTCTAATTTAAAGTAGCCTAAGTAACGCGCTGTATTTTTTTCTATCTGCCAGTGAAATTCCCGTCAAAATCGGATCAGCCGTTTCGAAGATTACCCGGAACAAATAGACAGACAGACAGACCGACAAAAATTTTAAAAATTGCATTTTTGTTATCAATAGCGTGTATACGTTCACACCCAATCAGTAAAAAAGTGTTATTTCGGTGTTACATACAGACACTTCATTTTTATTATATGTATAGAAGAAGATAATCCGCCATTTTGAGACCCGAGTCTTAAAAAGTCAGCCGAACGGTTAAACAGGGGTTTTACTCACTTATGCTCCAAATAATTCGAGGTCCCTTTGTTGTTTGGAGTCGCAACCGTCGCCTCGAACCCTAGATTGTTAATGGCGTCGCATATCGTCCTCGGACCTATCCCCCTGAAAAGATATGTAAGTGTTAGAGCCACGCTTGTAGGTGGTAGAGCCACGCTTGTAGGTGGTAGAGCCACGTTTGTAGGTGATAGAGCCACGCTTCTAGGTGGTAGGACCACGCTGAAGCTATTACTGGTTTCAGCATGAATGGGTCGGCTCGACACACGCGACACGCAGAAACAGCCACATTAAGTAACAGTGCTTGCATTGTTGCGTTTCTTTCGGTCAGTGAGACCGCCGGAGGAGCACCTCCCCTCCCCATTCCTCAAACACTGGCTGACAACACACTTGCGACTCCTCAGGAGTTGGTAGTATCTATGGACGGCGATGATCACTTAACATCAGGTGACCCACCTGTTCCTTTGCCTCCATGATATAAAATAAAAAGTTGAAACACAATGACAGCATCTGGTGGCAGGACCTTTACTAAGTCCACCTGACTAGCTACCACCTTCAAGATGGAGGTCGTATCGCCAGGCACCTGTTAGTGTCTTTCACCAGCGGGACTTGACTTCCAGTCCTTCATCTACGATTTCTTAGACCACATTGTCATTTACCATCAGATGAGTGTATTTGGCGGGATCCTTGTCTGTCATGTAGTAGATTTTATATAATTATTCAAAATCTTGCGTTATACGACTCGATATTTTATAACATCGGTGGTGTTTTACTTAATATAGTTCGGTTATTGTGCACTGGTGAAGTGGTTACGAAGTAATACCTGATCGGTAACCGGCAAAACAAATACATCAGAATAACCTTGACCTTGGTTATATGCCTACTTAGTCTTGAATTAACATAGACCTCCTCCGCCTACCTCCCCTCCCCGTTTGGGGGAGGAGACGAGGAGAGGGGATGGAATGGGGGGGAGGGGAGGTAGGCGGAGGAGGTCTATGTTAATTCAAGACTAAGTAGGCATATAACCAAGGTCAAGGTTATTCTGATGTATTTGTTTTGCCGGTTACCGATCAGGTATTACTTCGTAACCACTTCACCAGTGCACAATAACAAAAAGCTGGATATACACAGGCTGATCCCGAAACGCGACCCGCAGAAGCGAATCACTATGACGGGCTTTTTCGCCATATACAAGGTGGTTGCGACCCAGTCGGGCTAAAACCCTACCACCCCGCTTTTGCCATCGCCTCGTTCGTTATTCAGCAGGGTGCACCACGTGCAGGTGAGGTTGGCTTGGATGTCTCAAATCTTAGAAATATTCGACACCCCAAAATATACAAGAAATAGGTATTTAATTGTTTTCTTCGACTATTTATGTATACAGAAATGTCATCGTGAAAGGGTTACACACCTGTAATTCTTAGCGAAATCATATTTAGTTGTTTCTGCAGCTGATAGATGGGTGGGTGAATCGCATATCGTACTACGGAACCGCAAGCCGCTGAGGTAACCGCTCAAACCTTTGCGTAGCCGAGGCACCGACTGTAAGAATTTTGAAATCATTTCTTAATATTACATAGTAGCTGGTATCCGCTATTTACTTTACGTCATTCCATGTTTCAGGCTCACTAAGAATAAAAACGTTTTTTTGGATAATAGTGTCAGGTTATATAACAAAGTCCCAAAACATATCACCAATTTGCAGGACAGAGAATTCAAGAACCATGTCAAGCGGGTTTTAATAGGGCGGATCAATATGTGAACATTTGTGACGTCTGGAAATGACGCCCCTCAGTAGAAACGAATGCAACTAATTATGTTTTGTAAAAGAGATAAACCAGATCGAGTTTCTTGCCGGTTCTTCTCGATGACTGGATTGTTTGTAATACCCGAAGGTAGCTTTGACGTTCGTAAGCGCTCTCTCAGGGTCTAAATTGAAAAAAGTATATTTTTGCATGAAATAATGGATTTTATGTACAAGGGAAATAATATAAGCACCACATCGCTTGCCCCACTTGTCCACAGCGAGAAAACACATTGTAGAACGCGTATTCATATCATTCATATCAAATGTAGCTTTTTTTAGGTAGAGGCCAAATATCCAAGGAGTAAAACTAAAATAAAAAACTATTCAATAGTTGTGACGCACAATATACCTCTATCAGTTTAAATATATATACATATACACATCTCTTTATATAAATCAGTTCATTGACTTTTACTTCTGTTTGTAAACCAATTTTTACTTTTTTGTTTCGTAGCCACATCAGCTAGTATATAATAAATAAATTAGGTTCCATAATTCCTAGCATCCAGCAATCATTGTAAAATATATTTTATGTTGATTTTAACTTGAAATACTTGAATCGAAAAAACATATACAATTACGTTTAACGACCTTAATCCCATTCCTACAATAGAACCAGAACAACCTGAAAGTTTGCTTCAATTTCATCCGACAAGGTTTTTAAATTATTAGTTTACTGTCGTGTCCTTTAATCAAATATAGAGAATGAGAGATATGAGAGGATTCTAGTTGTTTATTATAAACTTGAAAAACGGACTATAAATTTAATTTTTTTAAATCTGGAACTCACCTCCGTACTTTTTGAAGTTATGTTAATACTGTTTAAATCTGAAACAAAATATCAAAGAATTCAGTTTAATTAGTATGTTAATTAAATAATTCGTACTTTTGTAGCGTCTATTATTTAATTTCTATACACATTGACGTGGATTGAAAAACAAAAGAAAAAAAAAGTTACTTTAGATCTACAATATACACAACAATTTGTAAATTAAAGTCTATATGATAATCTATACTATTATTATAAAGAGGTAAAGTTTGTGAATTTGTGACGTTGTAGGGGGTAATCTCATGAACTACTGGTTCGATTTTGATAATACTTCCAGTATTATATAGCTAATTTATCGAGGAATGTTATAGGCTATATATCATTACGCTAAGACCAATAGGAGCGGAGCACCAACGAAAAATGTTTCAAATTCGGGGTTTTTCCCTCATGAGAGCTTCCGCTGTGTGTTAACATTAACCCAAAGTAACTCTTTCACGCGGAAGAAGGTGCGGGTAGAGGCTAGTGTTATATAGAGAATACACATGTGTGATTACATTTCAAAATGATCTAATTTAATCGTTCATATAACATGTTTAATTTTTTTTTAAGATTTCCAGATTTTATACACCGAGAACGAAGTTCAAATTTTGCCGTACATAATAAGGTTGTAATTTTTTTTTATGATCTGCATAATTTACACGTAAACAATTTGAAGATCTTGAAACATAACGTAAAATATCAGTAATTACTCATATATTCTAATATAATTTGTCGAATAATTCACAAAACAAACCTTCGATCACGTGCGTGTCCTGTTTATAGTTTGTTTTCTTCGCCCTAACTTTATCCAATAGTTCTTTTTGGAGTTTAAAGAAACTGAAATAGGAAATAATACAATTTACAGGTTACATTATTGACGAACTATGTTCATTAGAAGTCATTATGGTCTAGTTTGACCGGTGGTATATCAAACTGATGACCGGCATGTACCACAGAATTTTTGGGAATCCGCGTACATTTCTTAATTTAAATTGGTAACACTATCGGCTGATGGTGAAGGGAAACATCTTGAGGAAACCTGAACCCGAGATATGTTCTAGTAGTAGCACAGTATGTGAGAAAATATAGAACTCTGGCGAAGGGACGCTTTTCAAGATTAATCTAATAAAATACGCCTGGAGGTTGTTCAAAGACTAACTAATTAATTATTTATAATACATAGAGAATAGACAAATATCAATAAGTGTTGCAAATAGTTGTTAACAGATGGCGCTATTACTATATTAAAGAACATTCTTTTGACAATAATTTTAACTCAATCAATACGTAACTACTTATTATCGGAACATTATTTACATTGAATGCGCGTGATTCACCGCGGCGGTATATATTACACCAGTTCGTATTTATGTAAATCATCTGATTTTGAGTGAATATCGGTCTTGTGTTTCTCGAGATAATTAAGTCAAATATTAAACACCTATTTTTTTTTATTGATTTAGAACCAGAACCGACTACTCAATAGCCCCTGTGAATATTCCAACTCTTTAACCATTCACCCTGTATAATATAGACTAGCTGACAGGGCCACGAGTTGCTGTGGCTTAATTATTACATTTCAAATTTAAAACGTGGTGCTATCTATGAAGATATCTATAACAGTCGGTTCGACATTTATCCGTTAACAAACTATTTTAAAACGCCATCTGTTCGAGACTTATGAAACTTACCATCGATAACAATAACCAACATTGAGAATCATTCAATTTAAATATAAAAACATATTGAGGCCATTAATATACTGGCTTTGACTGGCTTCTGATTAATTCTGGTAAATTACACCTTGTTTTTTATTATACACTTACCATACAATTTGGAGCAATGTTTTTCAATAGCGGCGACACAGCTCGCACACGTCATTCCTCGAACTTCCAGCGTGCATCTCGATAACTCACTATCTTGTGTCGGTGATGCTGTACCCTGGAGAGTTAAATTGCATTTCCTTATTAAGTAAATCCACAGAGATGTTCTCAATTCGGACGTATATCTTTTTAAAATATTTGTAACTTGAGAACTCCAAGAACTTTTTGGATGATTTTGGATGGATTTTTAGATGGTTGATTTGGAAAATGCTTTTTATTTTATGGAAAAGGGAATATTTTCTTGAAGCAACCATTTCCATTAGCATTGGATTTTGGATTTCGATAATACATAATTGGTATGACTAGTGGGCGCCCAGTGGTCGACATTCGACCATAATTCATTGATTTTTTTAAAGTTTGAACTTGTTTGGGGTTCTTTTGTCAATAATCTATAATCAAAGGTTTTCATCATGGCTACTAAGTTATTTGCCACTTTTTTTAAAATTATAGAAATATTAAACTAAATGTAAATTGATATTAATTATAAATCTGAAATAAAAAAACAGGCGTTTACATAAGGTTTACGTAAGGCTCTCAATTTCTAAGTAAATATACTTTACGAAATAAAGAATTTTATCGCAGCTTACGACACAGTTTTCAATTAATTTTACACGACACCATGGGTGGGTGGGTGGTATTTCTGAGTGATATTGAATTAAATGTAGTCTGTAGATTGTGAGGAATAGTGATATGCCCAGTATCATCGTTCGGAAAAGTAATGGATATATAATAGAATCAAATGATGAATCCAAAATAACGCATCAATGCAAGCACTGTTACTTCACGTCGGTTTTCGAAAACTTGAGGCATTGCCTATTGTACGGTATTAACCAACTCTCCCTCCAAGTCTAAATTTTATCAACTGAGGAGCTGGACCTGAGAGCTAATTCCTCGATGTTTCTCATGCCTATTTTAGATAGATAAGAATAAGCTATACTTAATTTTTTAAAGAAAGAAATCGTCCGGGTTACTACCATCCGAAACACAGAAAACCGACGTGAAGTAACAGTGCTTGCATTGTTACGTTTCGTTCGGTCAGTGAGAGTACCGGAGGAACACTCCCCCTCCCCCTCTTTCTGCACTTGTGACTCCCATGGTGTTGGTAGTGTCTATGGACGGTGATGATTACTTAACATCAGGTAACCCACCTGTTCGTTTGACTTCTATATGATACCGCGGGGTATGGATCCTGAGATGCCATAAAAACTCCCTGGAAAATTCTAACAAGGAGGCCACCATCTTGTTTGGACATTGTTCGTATGACACTTGTAACTTTATTTACCTATTCGACAACGGCAGTAATATTATACTCAATAATTTAGGCCCTGAGAAGGCACTTACGAACAACCCACTCATCGACAAGAACCGGCAACAAACTCGATCCGGTTTATCTTTTCATGACACATTTTTACAAAACATTGATAGTTATATTCGTTTTTAGTGGATACACAGAGAGGGGAGTCATTTCCAGACGTCACCATCGTTCACATATTGATCCACCCTGTAATAGCCTTTAGACATTAAAGCCCGGTCGACGTGATCCTTGAACTCGCTATCTGGCAAATCGCTAATGTATGTTGAGACTTTGTTATAAACCTTATGATTACCTAAATCAATATTTTTGGACTTAGTGAGCCTGAAGCATGGTATGACCAATTTGTTGCTGTTTCTGGTATATAAATTATGCTGGTCTTTTACTAGATTCAGCATATCTAAGTTTTTGCGGACATACATTAAATTATCAAGAATATATTGGAAGGGCAGAGTTAAGATATTCCTGAAACTTGGTCTTTAATGATTCGCGAGGCCTTTTTTTTCTCGAACTGACTACGCTATTGACCTGGCATGGTCTTCACAGCTTAACCGGACTATTCGCGAGGCCTTATATTATGTACATGTACTAGAAGGAAAACAAAGATATAAGCTACTCACGTTGGCTTGTGTATGATTCTTAACCGGCGATATAGTTTTAACATCACCAGAACCTTTACCGCTTCCACTTTGTGATGATGTTTCTATAATACAATAATTTATTTACATTAGTATATATATTTATATATTAATATAAAGCCGAAGAGCTTGTTTTTTTTTATACTATTGGCAGCAAACGAACATGCGGGTCACCTGATGGTAAGTGATCACCACCGTCCATGGACACCTGCGACACGAGAAGAATCACAGATGCGTTGCCGGCCTTTGAGAAAGGAATAGGCTCGTTTTTTGAAAAAAGGCAGATTGTATTGTTCTGGAAACGCTGCCGCTGGGAGTTCATTCCAGAGAACTGTCGTACGCGGAAAAAACGCACGTGAGAAGCGCACAGTGCACGACTTCCAACCATCGAGATGACATTGATGGAATTTCAGTCCCTGACGAGTCGTTCTGTAACGGAACTCAGCAGCAGGTATCAATCCAAACAGTTCTTCAGAGCATTCTCCGTGGTAGATCTTATAGAGGACGCAAAGCGACGCAACGTCCCTACGAAGCGCCAGAGTGTCTAGCCTTAAGGAGAGCACCTGGTTGCCGATGATTCGAGCCGCTCGACGTTGGATTCGGTCAAAAGGAAGTAGGTGACATTGAGGTGCTCCGGCCCAGAGGTGGGAACAATATTCCATGTGTGGACGGACTTGCGCCTTATAAAGCTGAAGGCGGTGATCCGGTGTGAAATACCGTCCTGCTCTGTTAAGAACACCTAATTTTTTTGAGGCCAGTTTTGCTCTGCCTTCCAAATGACCACCAAACTGAACGTTGCTTGATATATCGACACCCAGGATACTGATTTTAGGCTTGGCGACTAAGGGGACTCCCTGAAAGATAGGAACTGCGTCAAAGAGGGTCTTTTTTGCGGTGAAGATACAGACTTGCGTTTTAGTGGGGTTGAACTCGACCAGATTTCGTTTTCCCCAGTCTGAGACACACTCGAGAGACGTCTCTATCTCATATACAAGTCTATTACGGCTCTCATAAACGCGTTCCCGAGAAACACCTGCACGACTGGTATAAAAAGAATCCACAGTACTGTCATCTGCATAGCAATGAATGTTACTGATTTGCAACAAATCATTGATATGCAGGAGAAATAGGGTGGGTGATAGAACACAGCCTTGCGGGACACCAGCACTCACAGACCTAAGATCCGAGCATGCTCCGTCAACGACGACTTTTATGCTCCGATCCGTGAGAAAACTAGACACCCAATTGCGTAGTTTCTCGGGGAGTCCATACGAAGTCAGCTTCGTGAGGAGCGCATTGTGCCACACTCGATCGAAGGCCTTAGCAACATCCAAACTAACGGCTAGGGCCTCCCCCTTATTTTCAACTGCTTCCGCCCATCTGTGAGTCAGAAAGGCTAGAAGATCACCAGCTGAGCGGCCTTGACGGAAACCGTATTGGCGATCATTAATGAGCTGGTTATCTTCTAGGAAGTACTGGTCTGATTTGTAAATAAACTCTTTCAGTGTTAGATAGCTCATTTATTGAAGAAGGTTATATCATCACGCTAAGACCAATAGGAGCGGAACACCAGTGAAGAATGTTTCAAAATCGTTCTTTATTTCTTTTGAGAGCTTTCAGTGGGGTGTAAGGGGTGTCGAATAACATCATAAGACCTGAGACACCCAAGCCAACCTCACCTGCACGTGGTGCACCCTGCTGAGTAACGAACGAGGCAATGGCGAAAGCGGGGTGGTAGGGTTACCAGCCTGACTGGGTCGCAACCACCATGTATATGGCGAAAAAGCCCGTCATAGTGATTCGCTTCTGAGGGTCGCGTTTCGGGATTAGCCTGTGCATATCCAGCTGTTCGCAGGCCGGCATGACAGCGGCGACCGACAATGGATAGTGTGTCACTCGGTGGTCGCGATTGTTTTTAGATTGTACTGTGCTTACCATCAGGCATAGTGCAGTTATTTTGCCGTGCTACAATTAAAAAAAAAACAGTCCGTGTTAGCGTTAGCCCAAAATAACTATTCCAAGAGGACGAAGTCACGGGTAGAAGCTAGTATTAAAATTAAATCTCTAACGGATATCTATCCCGCCAGGTAGATTAGGGTGGGTTGTGTCCGATTCGCAAGGACTAAAACCATATGGTACCTTCTTACACCTTTTGGGCGGGGGAGTAGAGACTACCTTATCGGTACTACGTCTGCTCCCCCGATAGGTATTGGCCCCGACTGCGGCCTGACGGGTCACGATGGTAGACCCTCTTGACGAGCTGTGGGAGTCGTATCAGCACAACGTGCCTCCACCACATGGGCATGTGCAGTTTCGACGGACATGTATCCACTCTACCGCACCTGGTGGTCTCTTCTAAGTGGTAGAACCACGCTGTAGCTATTAGTAGTTTTAGCATGAATGTGTCGGCTCGCCCGGAGTAGTACCACCCTCTCACAGAAAACCGACGTGAAATAACAGTGCTTGCATTGTTGCGTTTCGTTCGGTGAGTGAGAGCGCCAGAGGTACACCTCCCTTCTCCCTTCCCTACTCCCTCCCGCATACATAGGCTGGCAACGCACTTGCGACTCCCCTGGTGTTGCTAGCATCTATGGACAGTGATGATCACATAACATCAGGTGACCCACTTGTTCGTCTGCCTGCTTTTGATATAAAAAAAAACCTGGGGCTATTTACACGGCTTTAGGTTATCTTCGCTGCATAGAACTAATGAATTATAATATCAAACTTGATAGTTACCTGTGTAGTTTTTTCCATCAACAGAGATAATACTGACATCGAAACCGAGCGAATATATCGCATCGGCGATCTGTTGAGGCGTTATAGATGAGGATCGCACGACACGTGCGGTCGCCTCCTCCAAACTGACCGTCACACGGACAATACCTTCTATATCGCTTAAAGCACCTGGAAAATCATAAATATTAAACTAAACAGACATACCAAAAGTATGGAGGGATTGTGTGAACAATGATATGTGTATAAAAGGTGTGAATACTGAGATGAAAATAGCACCAGTGACTGAGAAGCTCAGAAGTGTCAGGTTAGTATAGCATGGGCACACCATTAGGACAAATGAAAGCCATGTTAAAAGTTTGAAGTATGAAGGTGGACGGATATAGGAAGACCCAAAGAGTTATGGATGAATTGTGTGAAAAATGATATATGTATAAAAGGTGTGAATACTGAGATGAATGTAGCACCAGTGACAGAGAAGCTGAGAAATAATAGATTAGTATAGCATGTGCACACCATTAGGACAGATGGAAGCCATGTTTAAGATTTCAAGTGTGAAGGTGGGCGTATATAGGAAGACCCAAAAAGTTATGGATGGATTGTGTGAAAAATGATGTGCATAAAAGGTTTGAATACTGAGATGAATATAGCACCAGTGACAGAGAAACTGAGAAATAATAGATTAGTATAGCATGAGCACACCATTAGGACAGGTGAAAGCCATGTTTAAGATTCCAAGTGTGAAGGTGGACGTATATAGGAAGACCCAAAAAGTTATGGATGGATTGTGTGAAAAATGATGTGCATAAAAGGTTTGAATACCGAGATTGAAATAGCAGCAGTGACTGAGAAGCTCAGAAGTGATAGGTTTCTGAAATATAGAGACAGGGTCTTTTTTATTTATTATTTATTCATAAGATTACAATATTCGTTCATATAATATGTAACATTTATAACACTTAATGTAAAATAATAACAAGAAATATTAATTCTAAGATGCGACAAGAATTCTCTGGAAGGTTCTAACCACGCTATTTTCACTTCTCAGAATCGGATTTGTATGGAAAATGCTCGTCTATTTTTGGTTATCAATCCACTCTCTAGATGGCACTGTTATATCATTTTTTTGGCAAGTTTGATAACAAAAGATGGTGGACGACAATTAATTTTGACATTTCAAACTGACAACTTTCAAATATTTATTTTCATTCTCTTTGTTTACGTATCTGTTACGAGAGTGTGCTCCCTTAAATTTTCTCGCCTCCCACAAACATCTTTATCTATATCCGGCTCTACTTATAAATATTGACTCCTGCATATGCATACTTGTATTTAGATTTCCCTTACGATGAATATATTAATTAGAAATAAAAAGGATCAAAAACTTGTATACGATTTACGCAGTACCTCTGTATGCATACATACATAGCTATAAATGTAAATTTATAACCAACAGATATTAGTTCGAAACTCGTATTATAGAGGCGCTGATTGGAAAGAACGAGTGCGAGCGCTATTTATATAACGTACTCTGTGGTTCTAACTGAGCCACCATTTTGTTAGAACACTGAAATTACATTATTTGATGCTATATTGTGTAAAATTGCTAATATTCTGCCTAATATAATTTGGTTAGATACATCTATGTAAAGTTAATTATAAATAATAACTTGAGAAGTGTAAGATATCGAACATATTCTGGAAGGTTCTAATGGAGCCACCATTTTATTAGAAGATGTCTAAAATTACATCATTTGATGCTATATTGTGTAAAAATAGGTTGTGTTTTATGCAATATAATTTAGTTATTCTATACCAGTGAACAGGATTAGAAATAATAATTTCTAACAGAAACAAAAGAAGTTCTAACAGAGCCACCATTTTGTTAGAACCCTAAAATTACATTATTTGATCTTATATTGTGTAAAATTGGTTATATTCTGTCTAATACAGTTTGGTTTTTGTCTATATATAAAGTGGATTTGAAATAACAACTTGAGAAGTGTAAGATATCAAACATATTCTGGAAGGTACTAACGGGGCCACCATGTTGTTAGAACACTAAAGCTATCAGAAAACACTACCTTTAACTGAAACAGCTAATTATTTGATAATATCTTTAATAACGAAGCCCTTATTATACATGGTAGTAATTATATTTCCAAAGCCCTCCGGGTGAATTACTACCCTAAAGATGAAAATCTGTCACTAAGCACCTGTTGGTGTAATCCGGCAGTTGCACCTGAGAGCCAACAACCCTCTAAGTTTAACGTGCTTACCATCTTAGACCTTTTTTTTTATTGTAGCACGGCATAGTGACTGCACTGTTCCTGATGGTATGTACAGTACAGTCCAAAAACAATGGCGACCACCGAGCGACACACTATCCATCGCCGGTCGCCGCTGTCATGCGGGGCTGCGAATAACTGTATATGCACAGGCTGATCTCGAAACGCGACTCGCAGAAGTGAATCACTATGACGGGCTTTTTCGCCATATACATGGTGGTTACGACCCAGTCAGGCTGTAACACCCTACCACCCTGCTAAATATAAATATTATCGTTTAAAATTATAGATGAGATTGTAGTCACAGGTCAATCAAATTATAAGTAAAAAGGTGCAGATATGTTACCTACATGGTATTTTGACAAAACAAATGGCACTATAACGCGCAGACACGTGAAGTAATAGATGGTAGAGCCACGCTGAAGCTATTTATTGGTTTCACTATGTATGGGTCGGCTCGCCCGGGGTACTACCTCCCGATACATAGAAACACCGACGTGAAGTAACAGTGCTCGCAGTGGTCAGTTGGTCAGTGAGAGCGCCGGAGGACCACCTCCCCTCCACCTCCCCGAAACACAGGCTGGCAACGCACTTTCGACTCCCCTGGTGTTGTTAGTGTCTATGGACGGTGGTGATCACTTAACATCAGGTGACCCACCTGTTCGTTTGCCTGCTATGACATTAAAAAAATATATATTTTAACGCCACACTGTCTTAGATATAATGTGGAAGTAAGATGGCATATTCCCAATATCGGTGGTGAAAAACAAATTAGTTATACGTTGCTTAGATACGGGCGAATTGTCGGGGCAGCCGTCAAAAATAAGCTATCTAGCAAAGTTTTAAGAGCGAAGCGCTTGTGACGTATTTACAGTTTTTTAGTTATAATATAATTTGGTCACACACTAGAAGCTATAAAGTATAAAATAAACTAACTTGGTTTCGTCTTCGCCGCCGTCAGCTGGCGCCTCAAACCCCATATCTTCTATATGCGATCTGATGGCCTCCACGGAGCACACACGCGGGTCATACCTGAAGTATCCAGCGTGCTCAGACAACTCGACCTTGAAGAAATATTATGGATACTGTTAACTGTCTCAATTGCTCGTACTTAATCGAACGGGACTATATTGGAACCAAGGCGAGATTGGACAAATCTATACAAATATTATAAAACTGGAGGGTTTGGTTTGGTTTGGTTGGTTGGTTACCGCTGGTTGGTTGAACCGTTGGTTGAACGCGCTAATCTGAGGAACTACTGATTCGATTTGAGTAATTCTTTCAGTATTAAATAGCTCATTTATCAAGGAAGGCTATATATATACCATCACGTTAAGATCAATAGGAGCGGAGCACCAATGAAGAATGTTTCAAAATCGATTTTATTTTCCTTTTGAGAGCTTCCGCTGCGTTAGCCCAAAGTAACTATTCTACGAGGACGAATTGCAGAAGCTAGTAAATAATATATGTCACACACTTTTTTTAATGACAAAGGGCAGCAAACAGGCAGACGGCTCATTTGATGTTAAATGGTTACTGTCGGCTATGGGAACTACAATAACAAGGGCATCGTTGTTGTATGGCCGACCTTGAAGGGCGTACTTATGCACTTGAAGAGCCTGTGTCATGTAAGTAATATATAACAAAAACTTAATTGTTACTGAGAGAACCGAGTAACATGAAATATAATTTGTTGAGACAGCGGTGTAATGTGTGAGTGTAGTGTACACATACTAATGTGTATGTAGCGGTGTGTACACACTTAAGATTTGGTAACATAATTTTAGATTTGAATATTAGAGTGTACTTTTCGTTGCTTTGCACTTCCATCCGCAATTAATTGGCAGCTGCCACTGTGTCTCACTGTGGAGACGTGTCGAAATTTCGCGAAAAATCACATGAAACGTGACAACTGCCAATCAATTCCAATCGGAAGTGCAACGTAACGTTCACTGTTACATTTAATTACGGATTTCCGTAAAGTAACGTCTTCTTCAGTCAAACGTACAATTTCAATTAGACGTTTCCCTTAATTGCTTCTAACTTTCAACCGACTTCAGAAATAAAATTCAGTTGTTCAGTTTTTTCTTTAATGTTTATTACCTCAGAACATAATTATTTATAAACCGTTTTGCACAATTATTTTTTGAAGTAAAACCTCTTTAGGCGCGACTATTAGGTAACTGGACGACAACGCAACGGAAGTCCGTTACGGCAATACGGCGTCGCGTTTCTGCATCATCCGGTTTTTAAATACTTTTGAATTTGTCAATAAATAGTTTACAAACAAAGCAATCGTACCTTTTTTAAAAAATATATTAAATTGAATAATAATAAAATCATACAATGGAATTAATTTTGTATATACGGGCGCGCGACCGTGCTGCCATCTGGTTTCAATGTAAGTAACAAATTAAATCAGAGCTTCATTATCTGTAGTGCCATCTGTCAGCTAATTCAAAACTTAAATAACACAGGAAATATTATTAGCAACTCTTTGTTATAAAGTAAATAAAATATAGAAAAGTACGAACAGATTACTATGATTACGATTTATATATAAGTTTTACTTCAATCGCGTGTGACGGTTACACGCACTCATTTTTTATTGGAAAGTTAATATTTGACAATTGCATTAGCATTCGTTTTTTGATTTCGAGGATACATAATGGAACTTGACAAATTCGAACAACGATTGTATAGTTATTGAGATATAGGTTTACGACAATCTAAGACCAGTTAGGTACTTTATAATGGTCAAGGATATTCTGTTGTTTCTTTTTATAATAAATTAACTTCGTTGGGCGGTAATAGGCATTATCAAGCTACAACCTTTCTTTAGAACTCAATCACATGTCTCTCATCGTTAAGGTAGCGTTCGTAAGAAACGTTTTCGTTCGACCATTTTTTCTTGGACTCCCCAGATATTACCCCCTACGACCTTACAAACTTTACCTCTTTATAATATTAGTATAGATAATATAATTAGTTAATAGCTTCTGCCCGCGACTTCGTACGCGTGGCATAGTTATTTTGGGCTAAGACGCAGCGGAAGCTCTCAAAAGGAAAAAAGGCCCAATTTTAAACATTTTTCATTGTTGCTCCACTCCTATTGGTCTTAGCGTGATGATATATAACCTATGACACTCACAAATAACGTGGCTATCTATTGGTAAAAGAATTTTCAAAATCGGTTTATTAGTTTTTGAGATTACCCCTTACAACCCACAAACCTTACCTCTTTATAATATTATAGTATATATAGTATAGATGAAGTCGGTTTTATTTTTTGATACTTTGTAGCTTTTAGCATTGCACCACATTCTCATCTGCTGATAAATGACGATGAGATTCGATTTGAGATGATTGAAGATAGTGACCACGCTAAACATAAAAGGGCTTGGCTTTTAAGAGCAGCTGTCAAAACAGAACAACAACTGCTTAGCGGCAGATTTTCTACTTGGGGGTGGTAGTTAGATAGTCGGACTTAGGAAAAGCCCTACCACCATGCTATGGTATCATAATGATATTTCCCTTCACCGAAAGCTACAACTCAGTTGTAAGGATTCGAACCTACCATCCGTCGACGCGATGTCCGAACACGCTATCAATTAAGCTCTATCACGTAGGTGGTAGAGTTACGCTGAAGCTATTAGTGGTTTCAGTATGAATGAGTGGGCTCGCTCAGGGTAGTACCATCCTCTCACAGAAAACCGACATGAAGTAACAGTGTTCGCATTGTTGCGTTTCGGTCGGTCAGTGAGAGCGCCGGAGGATCACTTCACCCTCCTGCCCACTTCCCCTTTCCACCAAACATAGGCTGGCGACTGCCCTGGTGTTGCTGGTGTCTATGGACGGCGGTGATCACTTACCATCAAGTGACCCCCCTGTTCGTTTGCCACCTATAATATATTTAAAAAAAGCCTTTATGTATTAAGATCCGTTTGACATAACACATCAACTTACTATCTAGCAAATCGGTGTTGTGTTCACACTTAGCCGGGTTCATGTCAATTTTTGTTCATCGGACTCTTTTTTTTATTTTTGTGGACCTTAGATAAATAATTTACATTTACCCGCAACAAACTTGTAAACGACCAATGGAATGACCTACGGCAAGGACATAATTTGTTTTTTCATTAAATAAAGTTTAATAAGACTCACCTTGACGTGATCAATACCAGGCAGCTCCCTCACTGAGCCTTCTATACTCCTGACGCAGGAGTGACATGTCATGCCATTGATTGGCACGCGGACTGCGACCAAATCTTGCCCCGGCTCTCTGTAGACAAAAGGCGCTGATCAACGAGGATACTGTAATGATTTCTATATTTATAATTATTTTTAATGATTTAATATGGCTTTTATAATATTCTTATAAGCTAAAATGATATTCAAATTATTTAAACATCTACTTCCGGTACCGCTACAACACGTCCGATACGCAACCGGAACATTAGAACTAGCGCCACCCTATTAGAGAGATCGGTCTAAAAAAGGTAAGACGTCGTTAATCGGACATCTTCCGATGCAAAATACACATGAGAGTTATTGAGACACGCATGCCTGGTACACATGCATATTTCACTAACTCAATTATGTATGAATATGTAGCTTAAGTTAGGTTAGCACAGATTGCCTACTGGCGGCCTCCCCACCATGGATCTGCTTGCACATATGCAAGCTGATATGTACTCGTGGCGTGTTGGAAGGCTGGCTCAAGGTGAGACCGATGCACCGCGAGAAGAGGAGGCGCATAGACACAGGCATATTCCATCCCATGCCTCCCTAACGAACCTTCAGGTAGCGGACGCGGGGGCGTCCGTCACCGGTAGATGAAGGCCCATAGGCCCGTGCGGATAGAGCACGGCGTTTTGCCGCCGCTCCAAGCGAGGAGCATAGGAAGAACCCTTCCTGAGAGGTGGGTCCCCGTTTCAACCATCCACGGGAGACCCAAGCGCGTGGCCAGGGCAGTGGAGTTTGCTAGTCGTCCCCCCTCACCCTGGTCCACATTCGCGCTACGCGGCCGAGGGGTTTTTAGTCGGTAGGAGTCCGACATTACCCTCGCGCTGTCCCCCCGTGGCGTGAGGTGTATCCAATGTAGAATTATCCCCTCGTTAAAAAAAAAGGTTAACACAGAATGGTCGCGAATTGCATGAATCAGGCAACAGCCCAAACCGAGGTGTGCCGCGCACCCTTGAGCTAGTTGTCAAATTAAAAGTCGGCTGAGCGCCTTAAGCGTTCGCCTTTAGTATTCCGGTGAAGCTGTTAATATTGTTAGATCAATAACGTAGTCAGTTCGAGAAAAAAAAATTAAAAAAAAAAAAGAACATTCATTTCTATGGCGTAGTTATTGTAGGGCGCAGTTCTGCTCGGATAAAGAGACACAGTGCTCACAGAGTGTTAATTGGATTTCCTGATATCCTGATTATAAGTTTGTTTATTACAATACATACATATTAGGATGGTCTTTATTTAGGGTAGCGATTTTTCTAAGCCCGCTTGCCTAGCTACCACCCTCAAATTGATAATCTTATATCTTGTGCTCAAACGATAAATAAAACCTATGACTCCATATTATAAAACAAAGTCCTCTACCACGTCTCACTGTCTGTCTAATCGCGATAAACTCAAAAACTACTGAACGGATTTTTATACGGTTTTCACCAGTAGATAAAGTGATTCATGAGGTAGATTTTGGGTATGTGATTTGTCGAGATTTATTTTATTATCAGAGCGGGACAAAGTCCGCCGGTACCGCTAGTTTTTTATGAATATAATATACTTCTATTATAGATGTAAACCTTCCGGAAGTAATTTCTCTAAACGACAGTATAAACCATATCTAAATTCGTTTCCTACTTTAGACGATCTAATAGAACACACAGAGAGACGCGAAAAGCGATTTTGTATTATAATTTTCATAGATTATATTATGCCCTACGCATGCGCACCAAACCGCTTGCACGACTTTTTCACCACAGGAAAACACACATCGCTAAACGCGTAGTTCTTATAAAAATCGTAGTCTCTTAAAACTTAAATAACTTGGTATTAAACGACAATATCGTGATAACACTCGTTTTAGATAAGACACGAATGTCTAGGAAATAAAACCAAAAAAAAAATAGGTCGAAATATGTCCAGTAGTTTTTTTTTTATGTTATAGGTGGCAAACGAAAAGGTGGGTCACCTGCTGTTAAGTGATCACCACCATCCATACACACTAACAACCCCAGAGGAGTCGCAAGTGCGTTGCCATCTTTCGGAGGGAAGGGTTAGGGGAGGGAAAGGGAGAGGAGAGAGGAGAGGGGAGGGGAGATGGGTCTCCGGCGCTCTCACTGACCGAACGAAACGCAACAATGCAAGCACTGTTACTTCACGTCAGTTTTCTAATGAGAGGGTGGTACTACCCCGGGCGAGCCGACCCATTCATCCTGAAACCAATAATAGTTTCAGCGTGGCTCTACCACCATTAAAGACTGACCTCTATCATTTTATTTATTGTAGTAATATCAACATCATCTATATATTAATACGTGAAGCCCAAACTTTGTATCCCTTTTTGAGAGAAATGTGCGAACGGATGAACGTGAAACTTGGCATAGTTAAAGTTTATATGGAGGAGAAGTGCAGAAAGCTATTTATTTTATATAAAATGCATTAGAAGTACATTAAATTAATTAAAATATGCATTACTCACACTACTGCTTCAATTTTGCACAATATATACACACATGTAAATAAAAAAGACATTTTGACATCTGTCAATAAAGAACTTCAAAAAAGGTCGTGAAGGAGGTTGCTATGCTCGACTGTATGTATTATTTTACTCTTACGTTCCAATTACCCTTTTTCATACTATATTCTACAATGATATTATATCATAATACCCTTTGACAAAAGAACCCTAATAAAATTCAAACTTTAAAAAATCAATGAACTATGGTCGAATGTCGACCTCTGGGCGCCCACTAGTATTTATAATAATATGATAAAATAAACAGGTACATCGAAAATCATACATCACAGAAATCGAGCAAAATATAACAATAATCCGTGAGAATGTGTTTAATATGCAAATATATAAATGCATATCAGACCTCTATCTAAAAATTCAATGGAGAATACTCGAGATACGAGTACACAGATACGTAACATCGAAGAAGAATGATACGAGGGACACATCATTCCCTTGTTCTTTGATAAGATAAACACATAAATACTTACCACTCATAGATACATCTTGCATTCGTACATTATCCACAGATACTAAACTATACAGAACCTCTAATAAGAATTCAATTGAAAAAAAAAACTTTAGTCTCATAAAACTGTAAAAAAATTATAAAGAACAAATTATACCAAATTGGATACAATAACACGGTCTTATTAAGAGAATAAATTTAAATAAATGTGGTCGAAAAATTGATAATTATGTACGCCTCGCCGGCACCATTGATACCATTGCGTCGCGGTCACAACATGGCCGCGCGTGCAAATGTTTTTTACCGCGAAACGCGTGCAAAGCGATCTCGAAACATTCAGCGCTTCAAGCCAAACCCCATCGTTATTATACCCCACGGTTGCTAAAGTGCTGACATAGCTTTTATGCGTTATAAATACCAGTGTCGTGTGATATTGCATACCATCTCGATTACATAGCTTTTATGAATGTTAACTAATTATTTGATAACAGTATTTACTACAAAACTATAAGTACACATACACATAAATTCATGATCATTATACCCTTATCTCACCAAAGTAGGGTCAGCACAATATGTTTTCTTTTGTCAATTTCTCCTCCTCTCCTCTCCTCTCCTATCAGGTAGGTGGTAGGTGGCTCACTCGGGGTACTACCACTCTATCACAAAAAACCGACGTGAAGTAACAGTGCTTGCATTGTTGCGTTTCGTTCGATCAGTGAGAGTTTTTCCCAAACACAGGCTGGCAACACACTTGCGACCCACCTGTTCGTTTGCCTCATATGATATATATATATTTAAAATTCATGCTGATCTTTTTAAGTCATCCTCTCTCTACTTTTATATCCGTCCACATTCATACTTAAAACTTTTCTGGTTACAAGGCTTTTATCTGTCTATTTAAACAAAATATAATACCAACTAGCTTACTAGCTACTACACGGCTACGTGCGAGTGTATTACCGAAAAAAAATGAGACCAAATCTTCGTTTTATAATACGACCGTACGTTATACGTCAACAGTGTCAATCGTCAATCAAGGAACGTATTTTGAATTCATTTGAAGTTATTTTGGCGCGTTAGGGAAAAACGATGAGAGTAAATTTTTACGATGTGCGCGCACACCGTCACGAAAAACCGACACCCTAAAGTTAGCTATAGTCAACATTTTGTTTATTTGTATTTGTTGTTTGAATTTCTTTGTATTAAAACTTTCAATGTATAAATACCTTTTTTCTATTGTTAGCGTCGTTTTTTCTACAAACGTAGAATAAAGCGAGAGATAACATTTTTGAAAAGATTTTTATCTTGTTACGTCCAAGAAGTATAACTTCTAACGCGTGTACATAAGTACACACACACTTTTTATTATTTTAGTTACTAACATTTCCCTCTCTCTCTCCCTTTATTACTAGTTTCAGGTGTAATTTTTTGCAGCACAGAGTGTGATGCGTGGGAGGAGCAACGTCGCACTCTGGCTGCGGCGGTAGGGCAAGACTTCTCACTGCCGAGCGTGGTTGCGGCCATGCTCGGTAGTGAGGATAACTGGAATGCAATGGCCTCCTTCTGCGCGGAAGTCGTCTCGCAGAAGGAGGCGGCGGAGAGGGTCCGTGAGCGGGATCCTCAAAGTGACCCTCTCCGCCAACGGAGGACAGGCTGGAGGAGGCGGCAGTTTGACCGCCTCCTCCCACCGTAGCTGGACCTAGGGAAGATGGGTCGGGGGGCCCATCTTCCTAGTGCACAGGTCCGGCGGACGGAGGAGACGGCCGGTGTGTACCCGGCTGTAGGCCCGGCGGCAGCAATATCGCTGCTGGGCCAACCGCTAGGGCGGCACGATGAAGTCTATAGAGATCTCGTGCCGCTCCAACTTAGCGGTAGACGTACACCATGGGGTTTTAGTCCGTACGAGACGGACATAACCCACCCTCTCCCCCAAGAGGGTGCTGTATCATTAAGGGATTTCCCCACGTAAAAAAAAGGTGTAATTTTTTCAGGTACACTCGGACAAATAAAATCAATAGTTTTTCGTTGCAGTTAGACGTGGTAGCGGCCAATCTATTCCAGGCGGAAGTGCAAAGTAACGTCCACAATAATATCAACGACAGTATATTTAAATAAAACGAAAACTGACCAGCAATCCGTCAATTATCTCAATATTTTTGAAGATGTCACCTTCCATTTCACTCACTGACTCACTTGTTATTATGGAGATTTTTTGAAGTGACAACTTCTTTATGCGCGTCACGCGGTTTTCTTTTTGACAGGAGATATATTTATAATTGCGCGTCATGACATGCTAGTAAGAGTGACCCGTATGGCCGACTTACGTCAGACTAGCGACGCGTAGTTTAGCGGTCTGTGTACATCTAACATTGATATTTCGTATTGAGATCGTGCAGCCCTTCGTATGTTTGATTAAGTCATAAACTGTATAAAAGTGTATGTGAATAATTTTCGGAATGCCAATAGATATGAAAACCAGACAAATGTTAATAATTTTAATTTACATATTATCAAATTTAAATAATTCAGATTATAATTGATTTAAAAATTCAAAAAAGAGTACGGTTATTCCATTGTTTTGATTTTTCACTTCTGTCGGCAGTCCTTATGACTGCCTTGACTTTTTTTAACCTCTACTTAACTCTACTTTTTTTATGTCATAGGTGGTAAACGAACATGTGGGTCACTTGATGTTAAGTGAACACCACCGTACATGGACACTAACAACACGCGAAGAGTCGCAAGTGCGATGCCACCCTTTGGGAGGAAGGATTGGGGGAGGGAGAGAGAGAGGAGGCCTCCGGCGCTCTCACTGACCGAACGAAACGCAACAATGCAAGCACTGTTACTTTACGTCGGTTTTCTATGAGAGGGTGGTACTACCCCGAGCGAGCCGACCCATTCATGCTGAAACCAGTAATAGTTTCAGCGTGGCTCTGCCACCATTACAAATCTGTACTGGTATAAACGATTTTCAATTATTTATTTATCTTCTAATTTCGATCCTGATGAGGTAAATACATATATATTGGTAGGTTATTGTATCACAATAACTTATTACAAGGTATCTCGTTAACCTAAACCGACAATATGTTAAGGTAGGTTTAAGACTCCGTTCGGGGCACTACCCATCGAGCCTAACGAGGAAAGCGGAATCTCCCAACCGCGATGTATGCAGAAACATTGAGCCACATAACTTTGATAATGGAGTGTGCTAAGAGTCGACTCGCACGTAGACACTCGCGCGTACCCGAGATACTAGAGCTACATATACTCGAACGCAGCGCGAGTCGAGATACTCAGGCCCCATTGCTGCGTCCAGTATTACGCGCGACTCAGTGGCGAGTCGCCATAGTCGTCAGTCGTCTATCCGTACGAGTAGAAACGCGCGTAAATCGCTTCATCTGTGTGCTTAGTGTGAGTTTGCAAAAATATATCGAATAACTTTAACTATGCGATCACCGAGGTTACGGGAAACGTAATGAGACCCGAGTACATGCGAGTGTGAGTTCATTCTATGTTGGCGATTCGTTTGACGTTGTCTCACCGTATAAAATGATTATTTTGATTTTATTATGTTGGCAATGTTAACGTCATATGATACCCCGACCAAATTGAAAAGTTTCTATAAACAATATACTCTTCAACAAAACTAGCTACGCATCGATTTAGGCGGGTTACGTAAGCAAACGCAGATTTGTTTATTTACTTGATAGATTTGTGAATGTTACATTTCTACAAATTATACTTTTTAGACAAAATGTACTACATTTATGTACACAAAATCGGTAATTTCGTTACACAAAAATGTAAACTAATCAATGACATTAGAAGAAATTATATGAAACAGTAAGTGTTTGAGGTTATTACATTTGCCGTAAAATTTTATTGTTTTACTGAATTTGTGTTGTAATTATAATGCTATTTATATATTTTAGATACGGGCATCTTATTAAGGTCCAAGGAAGAGTTGGCTTCTTTAACTTGTAGACTTAAATTGAACAAAAGGGCGAGAGACCACAAGAAGACTTGAAAAAGAGAAAAATAAAAAATGGAAAGAGCAGTGAAGACTTCAATGCAGTGATGTCATGATTATATGGAAATGAGGTTGTAACAAGATGAAATTAAGAAATAAATTGTGCAAACACAAGACTGAGCTCTTTAGATTTATTAGAATCAACATATATTATAGAAATTATCAATAAAAAATTAGTTTTATTTTATTTATAATGACATTATATAATACTTTTTTGAATGATGACATTTTATTATTGTTCTACTCTGCATAATAATTTATCCCTTAACAATCTTCTGCCAATTAAATATTGTGAGGTGTTTACTGTCTCCGTAGGAGTAGAAATAATTTCATGATCAGGGTCTCATTCTTCTTCCTGTGATACTATAATGCCAAATATAACCAGCATTTTATGTACGGCACAACAAGCCTGAATTCATTCTGCTACATTTTACAGTTCACAGTGATAAACTGCTAGGTTCAAACATTGTTATTGGTTCTTTAGTCTTGTACAAGCATTTTTCATGAATATTTCAGCCCTTGTATGCTTTTCTCCATAATTAGCTTCTGTTGTGCAAGTAGTAGTATGTACAATTAGAATCATCAACAAAGGGTGTAGTGGGAAGCCAATCTCCTAAAAATTTAAACAATATTATTACTGTGAAATAATACATTCATTTGCTATATAAATAAAATACAATTATAGAATCTACATATATTTTTTCATGTATATTATGGAATTAAAAATAAATAAATATTGATAAAAAAAAATAATGGAATTAAATTTTCCTATTTCAATTACAAAGTATATGGTGAAAAAACATTTGTTTTCCCGGTTTATTTGTTTATTCTAAGTAATGCACTGGCAATTTGTCTAGATACACCCATGTCAGACATATTATATATATATTAGCAAAAGCCACACCGTTTTCCCATGTTAGTGCAATAATTATATGGTTATATAGTTGACTATATTGTATCCCATATAACTAAGTCATATAACCTATAATATGGTTTTCATCAACCCAATCATATGTGAAAAAAATATTTGCAGGTTATTTATAGCATTCTAATACATATCATTTCCTTAAGTTAACATAATATTTACCATTTATCCATTTAAGAGACTGGTAGTGTTCACAATAGTAATAAAGATGTTCATCTTCTTTAGCAGGTCCAAACACAATGAAATGACTACCATCAATACAGCTAATCACAGCATTTACAATGAAACCTGAAAGAATTAATAAATATATTCATCTGTGTGTTAGGACATATATATACCAATTATAGATACACAATTTTGTTTAAATTGGAATATAGTTATATTATTTAGTAAAAATTGTGTCACCATGCTCATAAGTTGTCTGTTCAAAGATATCAAGTTGAAACAAATTGTAACTAGTTTTATTTATTACAGTAACTCTTAAATATACCATATGTATATACATTTTAAAATAAACAAATACACAGAAATTACTATGGATATCTATTAGCCCCTGATAGGATCCAGAAACATGTGTATTGAGCACATTTTGTAGAGATCACGAGATTATTGCACTTATATGATAAATGTTCATTTATTAAGATCAATAATATTTACCTTTATTTTCAATGTAATTCGTAGCGATGAAGACTTTAGATTCGTTTGTCGTATAAGTTCTTTACACAAACACTATAATGCTTTCTTTGTGAAGTTGATACCTTTTTTATAATATGAATCTCCATAAGATCTTCTAATGGATCATTGCTACTGCGAATTTTTGTATGAACAATGGCCATATTATTTCTTATATCTTGTGCTCTCAGTATTTTGAACATTTTCAACACAAAAAATAACGTACTTCTATACAATTTATGCTATAAAAACACTTTTACTCTACAAAGCTAAACTTTTCACGACAAAAATCACAGTGAAACATATACTAGCGTAAATATGAATATGTTTCGGTTTGGAACGTCAAAATGGCACTTCATTGTAACTCGCACTCGCAAATAAGCATTTACGCGCCTTTACGTACTCGCGCATACTCGCGTTTCGAAAGTTGATACCTATAAAGTAAACAAACAAAACTCGCACTCACAAACGATGTCTGACAAGCGAGCAACTAGATGGCGCTTTTAAAATCCCATACAAACCGTAGTGAACGTCAACGCGTTCGAGTATGTACAAAAACTCACACTAAGCACACTGGACAGGCTCTAAGAACCGCATCGAGAGTCGTTGATGAGAAGTATCAAAAGTATTTGCCAGCACATAGGTATTTGTCACGGCATCTTGGCTGAACACTGTTCTCATGATAGAGTTAGAAGGACTGGGGAACGATGAAGCTAATACGTTCGGTGGAACAAAAGCCCCTGAATTAATATTAAAAAAAGTAACTCGTTCTACCTATTCATCTTATCTATCTGAGAGAGGACTTGCAGTGGTTATTGATGACAATCAGTACACAAATTGCATGATATACATTATCGATGGGTATCTGTAGATATGCGATATTGGCATTTAGATATCAAATAAATTATCTGTACTTTGCTTTGTTAATTCATACATATAAAACGATAGAGGTATGTGTAGCTGTGCCCGCATCACTCAAAGACTACTAACTGGATAGATTTCGATCATTTCTTTTCAGTTTCAGTTTATAGACACTTCGATTTCAAACTTTTCAATTCTTATCTAAAAACTTCTTTTTTTTTTAATGTAGCACGGCAAAATGACTGCACTGTGTCTCATGGTAAGCACAGTGCAATCCAAAAACAATGGCGACCACCGAGTGACACACTACCCATCGCTGGTCGCCGCTGTCATGCCGGCCTGCGAAATGCTGGTTATGCACATGCTGATCCCGAAACGCGACCCGCAGAAGCGAATCACTATGACGGGCTTTTTCGCCATATACATGGTGGTTGCGACCCAATCAGGCTGTAAAACCGTACCGCCCCGCTTTCGCTAATGCCTCGTTCATTATTCAACAGGGTGCAACACGTGCAGGTGAGGTTGGCTTGGATGTCTCAAGTCTTCGACACCCCTTACACCCAAACTGTATCGATAGCTTTACTTAATATAAAATTATTCGATTTTTAAGAAACTACGATTTTTATAAGGGCTGCTCGTTCAATAATATGTACATTGGGGCAAGCGGTGTTATACGCGTGCCCAGGAGAAAAGAAGTAAACTGATAAATTTCGTAGGCTAATTTTTGATTTAATTCTTTCCTCTGTATATAAAATATACTGTTAAAGTAAGAAACAACGCAGACAAAGTGTATGAATTAGTGCAAAATATTTACGCTAATCGCTTATCATATAGCAACACGAAAATAATGAAAAATATCCTTATCCAAGAATATAATTAATAGAATTACATTTCTTTTAAACATAAATACAACTTTTTTAAAATAGAAAATATCTATAGTAATATTATAAAAAGGTAAAGCGGTAGGAGTGGACTTATCGCTGGCGAGCGTGGTTTCGACCATGCTCGGCAGCGAACAGGCGTGGCGGGCGATGGCCTCCTTCTGCGAGGAAGTCATCTCGCAGAAGGAGGCGGCGGAAAGGGCCCGCGAGGTAGACTCTCAAAGTGGCCCTCTCCGTCAACGAAGAACAGGCGGGAGGAGGCGGCACTTTGCCCAAGTCCTCCCGTCACCGTAGCCGGAACCGACGGGATGGGCCGGGGGGCCCATCTCATTGCACAGGTCCGGCGGACGAGGGGGGTGTGTAGCCGGTCTGCCCCTATATAGGTAGTAGCCCGGCGGCCACCTTCCGCCGGGCGAACCGTGGGGGCGGCTCTACAAAGTTGATTAGCTTGTTACATCCCTTGCCGCCCCCACAATAACGGTCTGTCGGTAAACCGTGGGGGTTTTAGTCCGTGCGAGTCGGACATAACCCACCCTCTCCCCCGGGAGGGTGGCGTGTCCATAAGGGATTTCCCCACGTTAACTACTGGTCTGATTTGATGGCCACCATCTTGTTGGTTCATTGAAATTATATCAAGAAACTTGTAATATCGATACTCACATGACAATGGCAGTAATAGTCTACTGGAATACTTACTGCTTGCCAAAAATAAAATAGAGGAAGAAATTTCAGTTAATAAAAAAAACTAAATTAAAACGTTTTTAAAATCCGAATCGTACTGTTATAAAGAGTCCCATACGTAAAAGGGCGAAGGAACCCTATTTTGGTTTAAAACTCTTGAGCTTACTTTCGTTACTATATTAGCGGAGATCAGTCATATCGGAGTCAGTTCGAATCCATTATCCGAGAGCTTGACACTTGCCCTAAATTCAGCTTATTTTGTTAATTACCTCCTTTTTTAATAATTTTAATTGTATAACTGTTTCAATAAACAATTTATCTTACAAACATAGTTTTGTTAAAAAGGTCTTCGGCCAAATCCATATAACAGTACCTTAAAGATGATCCTCCTTTCAAATAGTAAATTGTCACGTATGTCTCACGTGAGCGTGTGACCAATAGTGTGCGAGCGCGCGAAATAAAACATGGCCGTCGCGTTGCGTCGGTGCAGATATTGTTATTAAAAAATAACACAGTGCTTAGATTAAATAACGGGTAGTTTACTATTGGAAATAATGGTATGTTTATAATAATGGTATTATAAACTCAACGAATGTATAATAAACGTACAGTCAGACAAACGGGCTACTAAGGCACTCGTTATAATTTAAACAATCAAACTTTTTAAAACGACCTGGTTTTTATATAGTAGATTTTTTTACAAAAAATTAAGAATTGACTTAATAAAAATCCATCGGACCGTATTTGACAATAATTAAGTACATACCTAGTATTAAACTGTCATAAACTTATAGCAATCCAAAACAAAATATCTTTTATTCAATTTAGGCCCTGAGAAGGCGCTTATGAACGTCAAAGCTACCACCGGTTCGGAAAACGGCCCAGTCATCGAGAAGAGAAGAAACTCGATCTGGTTTATTTTTTCATCTATACTAATATAATATTAATTAATAATATATAATATATTATTATATTAATATTATAAAGAGGTAGAGTTCATGAATTTGTGAGTTTGTGACGTTGTAAGGGGTAATCTCAGGAACTACTGGTCCGATTTGGAAAATTCTTTCAGTGTTATATAGCTCATTTATCAGAGAAGGTTATAGGCTATATATCATCACGCTAAGACACATAGGAGCGGAGCAGCAATGAAGAATGTTGCAAAATCGGGGCATTTTTTCCTTTTCAGAGCTTCCGCTGCGTCTTAGCGCAAAATAACCATTCCACGCTTACGTATTACCGCCCAACGAAGTGGGTACGGGTCGGCTAGTGTCATATATTTGTACAGTAACATAAATATTTACATTCGTTATTAGTGGATGCACAGAGAGGGGCGTCATTTCCAGACGTCACAATCGTTCACGTATTGATCCACCCTATAATAGCCTTTAGATATTAAAACCCGCTTGACATGGTTCTTGAACTCACTATCAGGCAAATCGGTAATGTGTTTTGGGACTTTATTATAGAACCTAACACTATTGCCTAAAAAACTGTTTTTGGATTTAGTGAGCCTGAAGCATGGAATGACCAATATTTCAATTACTATGCATTTCCTTCCCAATTCTAAGGAGTTCCCCGCTGTTTTTTTTCTCTAACTGACTACGCTACTGGCCTTTTTAATGCCTCTACATCTTGACTGGACTACTTCCCTGCTGTATCTTCGAAGTCTAAAGCAATGGCTAATGAAATTAAAATGCGACGCTGTTGAAAACATCCCCTTTCCAATGAAAAAGAAATGTTCTAAGACGGTTTATAAATGACTAGCCTCTGTCCGCGACTTCGTCCGCGTGGAATAGTCACTTTGGGCTAACGCGAACACGCAGCGGAAGCTCTCAAGAAGAATGGCTCTAACTAAAAAATGAAAAATAAATAATAGTTTTAAAAAACTAAAAAAACACGCTTTCATAAAAAATCCAACTAAAAAACAGAAAATAAAATGTAATAATAGAAAATAATATTAAAGATATCAGTATTTTTATCATTTTTGTCACTTTTTATAAAAATATACAATTATTTCTAATTTACACTATTCTTAATCCAAATTTATTAAATTTTATTTTCTGTTTTTTAGTTAATTTTTTTTAACTTTTTTTTCGGATTATTGCATTGTCATCGACCTTTGACAGGTGTGCAAAGTTTTAATTAAATCTGATCGTTCAAAGTAGGACAAAATCGAGCTCAAAGGGGTCGGTTACATACATACATACATACAGGTGAAGCTAATAAAAGCAGGTTAAAAAGAACCCTGATTTTGAAACATTCTTCATGAGTGCTCCGCTCCTAACGGTTTTAACGTGATGATATATAGTATATAACCTTCCTCGATAAATGAGCTATATATATATAACACTGAAAGAATTTTTCAAATCGGACTAGTGGTTCCTGAGATTACCCCCTACAACGTCACAAACTCACAAACTTTACCTCTTTAAAGTTCTAAGGTAACAAAACAGTAAAGAAAATACAACCGAATTGAAAATCCTTCTTCTTTTTGAAGTCGATTTTTATTTCTAACCGTTATTGAAAAGATTTTGCACACGAGACTTGTGTATCAACCGACAACTGATATAAGATTGTTTTTCAGTATAGTACATGGTATATGTCGTGGTCAAAGTCGTTGTGGTCGAGTTCGAACTGCGGCATGTACCAATGAATTTGTCGAAACTCATGTACTAATATAAATTGGAAGCCAGAACCTGAGAAATGTTCTTGTAGCAACTCATTTTTTTTTTTCAAACTGACTACGCTTTTGACCTACGAAGTTAACAGCTTCACCGGACTACGCGACTACTGTAGTAACTCCGTATGTGTGAACAATATAGAACTGTGGATTTCTCAGAGTTTGGAATCGCAAATACGTCGATGGTGGTAGCACCACGCTGAAGCCATTACCGGTTTCAGCATGAATGGGTCGGCTCGGTAGTACCACCCTCATAGAAAACCGACGTGAAGTAACAGTGCCCGCATTGTTGCGTTTCGTTCAGTCAGTGAGAGCGCCGGAGGCCCACCTCCTCTCCCCCGTCCCTCATGCCCCCAAACAGGCTGGCAACACATTTGCGACTCCCCCGGTGTTGCTAGTATCTATGGACTGCAGTGATCACTCAACATCAGGTGACCCGCCTGTTCGTTTGCCACCCTTGATATAAAATAAAAAAATGGCATGTAATTTTGCAGTCTACAGGAATTGCTCTCTCAGAATTATCAACAATATTCTTGCAATTTGGAAAAAAGTGTCGGTGTACTTATGTAGACGCGTTAGAAGTTATACTGGTTTGGCGTAACAAGATAAAAATCTTTTTAAGATTTATCTTTTGCCTTATTCTACGTTTTTAGACACTGAAAAAACGTATTTAATACATTGAAAGTTTTAATACAAAGAAATACAAACAACAAATACAAAGAAACAAAATGTTGACTATATGTAGCTAACTTCAGGGTGTCGGTTTTTCGTGACGGTGTGCGCGCACATTTGCGAAACATTTTAGAAGTTATTATACTTCTTTTGGCGCGTTAGGGAAAAATGATGAAAGTAAATATTTACGATGCGCGCGCACACCGTCACGAAAAACCGACACCCTGAAGTTAGCTATAGTCAACTTTTTCTATTGCAAGTGTCGTTTTTTCTACAAACGTAGAATAAGGCGAAAGATAACATTTTGGAAAGGCTTTTATCTTGTTACGCCAAAGAAGTATAACTTCTAACGCGTGTAGATGAGTACACACACACTTCTTTTTATTTTTCACACACGTAGCTATCTTATTTGAAAATTTAACTGGCATCATGTATACCGCCCGCGTACTGTAAAAGCCCACGTATTATTTAAATATATTATTGTGTTGCGTTCGCTTATCAATATTTTAATGAGTAGGTAACTTAATGTTTATTTTATACGAAATAATTCCATGAAAATGCTTTACAGGTAATTATTACATAGATACATATATTATTCCGTGTGTTAAAATTCTCCATCCTATTTAGAAAGTTACCTTATACCTTTATAACTTAAATTGCTACTTCTGCTATACATGTGTTTTTCAACGATTGGACTGAATTTGTTGTCGCGCGATTTGTTTTTTTTTTCGAACTGACTACACTATTGACCTAGCAAGGTCTTAACAGCTTCACCGGACTATTAAGGCGAGCGCTTAAGGCACTCAGCTGATTTTATTTTGACAACTAGCTCAAGGGTGCCCGGCACACCTCGGCTTAGGCTGTTGCCTGAATCATGCAATTCGCGACCTATCTACTAAAACCCCACGATGTACCGACAGACCGTTTTGTGGGGGCGGCAAGGGATCGAACAAGCTAATCAACCTTGTAGAGCCGCCCCCACGGTCCGCCCGGCGGAAGGTGACCGCCGGGCTTCCTACCTATAGAGGGACAGACCGGGTACACACCGGCTGTCCCCCTCGTCCCCCTGACCTGTGCAATGAGGAGATGGGCCTCCGGCCCATTCCCTCAGGTTCGGCTACGGTGGCGGGAGGAGTTAGGCGAAGCGCCTTCTCCTCCCGCCTGTCCTTCTTTGGCGGAGACGGCCACTTTGAGGGTCTGCCTCGCGGGCCCTCTCCGTCTCCTCCTTTTGCGAGATGACCTCCTCGCAAAAGGAGGCCATCGCTCGCCAAGCCTGTTCGCTGCCGAGCATGGCCGAAACCACGCTCGGCAGCGATAAATCCGTTCCCACGGCCGCCGCCAGGATGCGGCGCTGTTCCCCCCACGCAGCACACTCAGACAGCGTGTGCTGCGAGTCCGGAGGGCGGCCTGCCTTTTCCATGAGGCAGAGCCGCCCAAGCTTCCAGGGCTTCGGGAACTGCCCGACCGAAAGACACCGGTCGAACAGCTCCCAAAGCTACCCCCCTAATTGGCCCAAGCCGAGGCCGAGCACCCGACCCGGGACCCCATCAGGGCCGAGTGCTCTACGCCGGTTGAGGAGGCGCTCAACTGCCCTCCCCATCTCCTCCTCCGTTATCGGAGGGGGCGGCCCGTCGAGCACCTCCTCGACTGCCTCCCGAGGCGGAGGCATGGGAGGAGCAGGTAGTATCTGAGGGTCGGGGAATAATTCTTCCACGACCCGCGCTACCACCTCCGGCTTCGCGACCTATCTGAGCTAACCTAAGCTTAGCTACATATTCTTACTTTAATGAGTTATTGAAACATATATGTGTACCAAGCATACATACCTCAACAACTCTTATATGTATTTTGTGTTGGATAATTTTTCTAAATTGTGTCAGTTCAATAAGGGAAAAACAAAAATAAAAACCCTTCCACTTGCATGTGTAAGCGTGTATGCGTGCACGTGTGTGAAGGTGATATGTGTAATGTTGTTGCAGTATTGTAAGATTTTGTGTCACTGTGTGTAAATGTGGTAAGATTCTGTGTAAATAGCTCGGGGAAAGTGTTCGTGTAGAGTTTTTCAGTAAATAATTAGCAGTCGTTCGGGACATGTGACTGAACAGAACACTTGAGTAAATTTAATATACATATTATTATTTTATTTTTTATCAGAGGAGGCAAACGAACAGGTGGGTCGTCTGATGTTTAGTGATCACCACCGTCCATAGACACTTGCAACACCAGAAGCTGATGATACACAATCTACGGCTAAATTAGCAGCAGCTTTCGACGTTAGCGTCAAAACAATATTGGTCCATTTGCGTCAAATTGGCAAGGTAAAAAAGCTTGACAAATGGGTGCCCCACGAACTCAATGATCGCCAGCGCGAAGTACGCGTCGAGACGTGCCTTGCACTGCTCAACAGACACACAAATGAAGGAATTTTGAACCGCATTGTTACCTGCGATGAAAAATGGATTCTGTTTGATAACCGCAAGCGCTCAGCAAGTTGGTTGGATCCTGGTTCAGCACCTAAACAATGCCCTAAACGAAAACTTACCCCTAGAAAAGTGATGGTCACTGTTTGGTGGTCTAGCGCCGGTGTGATTCATCACAGCTTCTTACCAAACGGGGTGAGCATTACTGCAGATGTGTACTGTGAAGAACTGAACACAATGATAGAGAAGCTGGCACATCTCCAACCAGCATTGGTCAATCGCTCGTCTCCGCTGCTCCTGCACGACCTCATACTGCACAGCAGACGGTCTCCAAGTTGCAAGAACTGGGGTTGGAAGTTCTCCGTCATCCGCCCTACTCACCAGACCTTGCGCCTACAGACTACTACTTTTTACAGAATTTGGATTACTCCTTGGCGGGAAAAAAATTCAATACCCGAGAGGCAGTACAAAATGCCTTTGAAGAATTTGTTGCTTCCCGTCCAGCTGATTTCTTTAAGAAGGGCATCAATAAACTGCCACTGCGTTGGCAAAGATGCATTGATTGCATGAGTGATTACTTCGATTAATACAAATAAAAAATATATGAAAAAAATTCGTTTAAATTTTTTCATACAAAACGGCAATTTCATAGGTAAAGAGACCTAATATATGCTCCAAATTTTATAAACACAAATCAGTTTTTTAAATATTAACGCCCAAAAATCGTCATTATTATCATTGACTGACCTATAGACCTAATTCTAAGCTAGTTCCAGATGGCCTATAAAGTTCAAATTTGGCATCCAGATAGGAAGTTGGGTGAATACAAACTAACAAACTAGTATCTTTTTATCAGTTTATTATAATTATACAATTAATTGATTCTATTAGGAATACTTATTTATAGCGCCTGTGACGTAAGAATAGCAATCAAAATTGATGAAAGTCAGTCTTTAATATGCGGATTTTAAGGTCTTCAAGTGAATATGTAACGATTGAAATACCACCCTTAATTTTTTTTTCAATCCAAACTTCAGTTTTAGTACTGACAACTACTCGAGTATGAATAAGTTCAAGCCTATATAAAAACTACCAGCCCCGTGCCCACTTCGTTGGGCGGTAATAGGCATTATCAAGCTACAACTTTTTTCTAGAACTCAATCATATATCTCTCATCGTTAAGGCAGCGTTCGTAAGAAACGTTTTCGTTCGACCATTTTTTCTCCGACCCCCTAGAACCTCACAAACTTTACCTCTTTATAATATTAGTATAGATAATATAATTAGTTAATAGCTTCTGCCCGCGACTTCGTACGCGTGGAATAGTTATTTTGGGCTAACACGCAGCGGAAGCTCTCAAAAGGAAAAAATACCCCGATTTTAAAACATTATTCAGTGTTGCTCCAATCCTATTGGTCTTATCGTGATGATATATAGCCTATGACATTCACAAATAACGTGGCTTTCTATTGGTAAAAGAATTTCAAAATCGGTATAGTACTTCCTGAGATTACCCCCTACAACGTCACAAACTCACAAACTTTACCTCTTTATAATATTAGTAGCTATAGATAGTATAGATTATAGGTCGAGTTTCGTATTTATTCCATTATTAACTGGGATTTAGTATTGGAGATTACCAAAAACCATTTGGTATTTATTTAACTACTAGCGGACCTGGCGGACGTTGTCCTGCCTTGATAATAAAAAAAATCCTAAAAGTCAACCGCAACGCCACCTACCGGGTCCAATTGTGAATCTAAACCATTCTCGGATCCACTGGAACACGCACACAAAGTTTTATTAAAATCGGCTCAGCCGTTTAGGAGGAGTTCAGTGACATACACACGTACAGAAGAAATTTATATATAAAGATGAATAATGTATTTATATGTATTTAACTATGTAATGTATGTATGTATTTAACTATAAAAATTTCTGTATAAAATCTCACATCTCTATCAACATCTGTGACACGAACCCATAAGTTTTCCCCTACCAAAAATCGCTCAACGCGGCTTAAAGAAGTTTTCACCTTTTTTTTTTATTTCATAGATGGCAAACGAACAGATGGGTCACCTGATGTTAAGTGATCACCACCGTCCATGGACACTAACAACACCAGAGGAGTCGTAAGTGCGTTGCCACCCTTTGGGGGAAAGGTTTAGGGGAGGGAGAAGAAAGCGTAGGGGAAGTGGGCATCCGGCGCTCTCACTGACCGAACGAAACGCAACAATGCAAGCACTGTTACTTTACGTCGGTTTTCTATGAGAGGGTGGTACTACCCCGGACGAGCCGACCCATTCGTGCTGAAACCAGTAATAGTTTCAGCGTGGCGCTACCACCATTAAAACTTAACTCTTAACTTAACTTCAAAAATTAGATCCGATAGGTGGCACTGAAAACTGATTCAGTGATTTTTTATTTTATTTAATGCCTGTTGGCCCGTTTACATTTTATTAATAACTATACGTACATTTGTTATTTATCTGATAACAACATCAATGTATAAGTACTAAGCCGATAAGAAATTACACGATTGGCATGCAAATACATGTATGATAAGTTACAAACAAAAATGTAGCATTATGTAACAATATAAAACAATAGAATGCATAGATGTGAAGTACTTGGATTCACGTGAATTCGTGACGGTTGGACGCAAGGCTGGCCTTTCTGTTATATCGCAACGAATTACGGTTAGCTATTCGTTGTGGGTAGAATAGGAGTGTTGTAGGCGGTAGAGTTACGCTGAAGCGATTACTGGTCTCAGCATGAATGGATCGGCTCGCCCGGGGTACTACCACCCGACCCACAGAAACACCGACGTGAAGTAACAGTGCTTGCATTGTTGCATTTCGTTCTGTCGGAGAGAGCGCCGGAGAACCACCTCCCTTCCCTGTCCCCCCAAACACGGGCTGGCAAAGCACTTGCGACTGGTGTTGCAAATGTCTATCGACAGTGGTGATCACTTAACATCAAGTAATCCACCCACTTGTTCGTTTCCCGCCTATGATATAAAAAAAAGAATACTCATAAAGTTGTTTTTTTATTTATTTTAGCACGGCTACTGCACTGTGCGTTATGGTAAGCAATCCAAAAGCAACGGCGACCAATGAGTGACACACTATCCATCGCTGGTCGCCGCTGTCATGCCGGCCTGCGAAAAGCTGGATATGCATAGGCTGATCGCGAAACGCGACCCGCAAAAGCGAATCACTATGACGGGCTTTTTCTCCACATACATGGTGGTTGCGATCCAGCCAGGCTGTGAAACCCTACCACCCCGCTTTCGCCATTGCCTCGTTCGTTATTCAGCAGGGTGCACCACGTGCATGTGAGGTTGGCTTGGATGTCTCAAGTCTTAGATGTTATTTGACACCCCTTATACCACAAAAAGTTGATGCTGCCTCTTATATTTACTTGATAACATTATTAAGCTGCGCCCGCGACCACTGTCCACGTGAAAAACCTTATGTAGAAAAGCAGTTACTAAAAAACTTACATGAATGTATTAAGTCGCGCCGTCATAAAAATTACAATAACTTTCGATAGACCAAACCGATTTTAATGAGACAAAAATTAAATGTTATTGGAAGAACTCTTGAAGAAGTTTAATCATTAGTGCAGTGATTCGTGACCAAACAAACAGACAGACAGAGGTAGTAGAGGCACGCTGAAGCTATTATTGGTTTCAGCATGAATGGGTCGGCTCGCCCGCGGTAGTATCACCCTCTCGCAGAAAACCGACGTGGAGTAACAGTGCTGCATTGTTGCGTTTCGTTCGGTCAGTGAGAGTGCCGGATAACACACCTTCCCTCCCCCTTCCCCACTCCACCTCCCCACTCTCCCTCCCCCAAACATAGCGTGGCAACGCAGTTGCGATTCTTCTGGTGTTGCAAGTGTCTATGGACGGTGATGATCGCTTAACATCAGGTGACCCACCTGTTCGTTTGCCTCCTATGATATAAAAATCAGACATTTCTAAAAATTGCAGACACGTTAGATTTACCTACATTCTTATTATATGTATAGATAATATATGCTAGCACAAATCATTTTGATGTGAAACATCTACAGGCGAGGGTAAGCCCGACTGTTGGTGTGGCGAGACGTGGCGACGTAAAACACGAACTTCGCACTATTGCGAAACACGAAATACTCAAAAACATTTGCAACCCTATCTGTATAAACATAAGATTCAAACTGTTTTGTCGGCTACTCGTTCTACTAGTGTTACGCGGCACGTGCCGACGATCTAGCGCCCTTTGATAAATGCCGCCAAACACACCGCGCCTGCGCCTAGTTGAATTTTTGTATTTATTAAAAATGAATATTTATGCAATAAAATAAATAAACAGTCATTATTTTATGGAACGAATTTGTAAAGCTTTATATTTTCATTATGCCATAGCTGATGATACCTGTCGTAATCTATTATTTTATGCATATAACTTACTCAAAACTCAAAATAAATTCGGCTGAGTGCCTTAAGCGCTCACCTTAGTAGTCCGGTGAAGCTGTTAAGACCTTGCTTGGTAAATAGCGTAGTCAGTTCGAAAAAAAAAAAAATTTCGACGCTTCACATCTGCCAGGCGTCCCGTGACGGCTCAATTTTTCTATTTACGTTTGATCAATTAAATGGAATGTATCTGTCCACTAATTTACCTAAACGGCCTATAAACGATCGCAAGTGCTGACCTCTATCAAAAACAGTAGTATGTTTGTTTTTCGCAACTAGCGAATCTCTCTGAGCGTAATTACATTGAAAAATAATTATAAAATCGGTAATACGATCCTCGAAAACCGTAATAAAAAATAGTGCCACTATTGACTATCAGCGACCTAAACCAAAAACTCAGCTGTGGTACCCTGAAGAAGAGGATCTCCATGTGCGGGTGAGTGGTGGATAAATGTCCTCATGTCAATTCCTATACATACGGTACTATTCATTTTACTATAACTCAACACTAGATGACGCTAGATTATATTTTATTCACGTCCATTTTTTTTAAACTGGTTCGGCAAAATGACTGCACGGTACCTGATGGGGAGTACAGTACAGTCTATAAATAACGGCGACTGTCATTGATAAATAGCAACGGCAGTCATCGCTATCATGCCGACTTGCAAAAGTGGTTCTTCACGCCTCGTTCAAACGACCCCATGTCATAATATATAAGAGGAAGGGAACACATTGGCTGGGAGGCGATTCCACATCTTCAGAGTAGGACAAAAATAAGATCTTTCGAACTTCTTCATATATCGATAACGTATCATAAATCGATTCCGTCCGGCTGCGCGCACTGCACGCGCATGACACATTGTCACGTTCCGTCTGAGCGCTCGGTGCGAGCGAGAGCACTGAACAAGTGATAGAGAGGCGCGACGGCCTAAGTGTTCGGCTTGTGACACGTCTATCTCTCTTCCTGTCCATCGGCAGATGCGTCCGAGTCGTTATCACGTAAAATTATCGGCCGTAAACCCATTTTACGGAGAAAGAATTTTTTTAATTAAATTTTTTATATCATACGAATATAATAGTCACATGTAATCGCTAGTATATAATAACCATCATTATTTCAAACACGTTATACATATATATATATATATATGTCGTGACGCAAAATTATAAATTTATCTCCTGCCAAAGAAATACCGCTCAACGCACCTAAAGAAGTTTTCACCTCAAAAAAGGATACAAAGTAATCGAGTCCAAAAACCGTGGCAACATTATATCGTTTAAAAAAGTACACATAAGAGATTCTGTTCCCGTTTATATATATTAAAACAAGTTCCCCAGCGCACCGAGTTCAGCAGTCAAACTGGTTTCCCATAATACTAACATAAACAAGATATTTTTATTTTTTTATATAGTATCGTCCTTATTCATTCCAACAAACCTCTTAAACGTTTCATCACGATACAAAATAAAAAAAATTAGGTATGTTTCCTTATGACCATACGATAGAAGTTGAAGCCACGCTGCGGCTATCACTGGTTTCAGAATGAATAGGTCGGCTCGCCCTGGGTAGTACCACCCTTACATAGAAAACCGAAGTGAAGTAATTGTTGCATTTCGTTAGGTCGGTGAGAGCGCCGGAGACCTACCTCCCCTCTCTTCCGCTCTCCTCACCCCCATCCCTACCTTACCCCCAAACACAGAATGGCAACGCACTTTCGACTGCCCAGGTGTTGTTAGTGTCCATGGACGGTGGTGATCACTTAACATCAGGTGATCCACATGTTCGTTTACCTGCTATGACATAAAAAAAGTCAAGAGTAATAAATAAATAAACACATACACATTGAAGTCCAGTAGGGACATCTTCATAAATATTGACACAATTAACCAATTACGATCAGTTGCTATTTTATTTAATTGCATTTTTTATATCATAGCAGGCAAACGAACAGGTTAGTCACCTGATGTTAATTGATCACCGCCGTCCATAGACACCAGCAACACCACGGGAGTCGCAAGTGCGTTGCCAGCCTGTGTATGGGGAAGGGGGAAGGGGGAAAGGTGGTGGTTATCCGGCGCTCTCACTGACCGAACGAAACGCAACAATGCAAGCACCGTTACTTCACGTCGGTTTTGTTTGATAGGTTGGTAGTACTGCGGGCGAGCCGACACATTCATGCTGAAACCAGTAATAGCGCTTTAGCGTGGCTCTACCACCTACGAAAATGATATTACTGTAAAAAGAAGACCTGGCCTAATATTTTTATTCTCAGTATACACGTGTGAAGCCGGGGCGGACAGCTAGCATGTAATAAGAAAGTCCTACTTATTGGAACGAATGCATCGTTATCATATAGTAAATATACTTGATTGGAGCCAAGTGTACATGATCGAGCGTCACCGACCCGAACGCACTCGATGTCGAGTGGACCCGAGTAGGCCCGATTCGTCGTCACTAAGCCGAGCACGACGGTTCACTTTCGTTCCCTGGTCAGTCCGCCAAAAAAGTTTTCACTTAAAAAATGTGATATGTGGCCTGTTACATGGCCTTCCTCGATAAATGAGCTATCGAACACTAAAATATTTTTTTTAATCGGACCAGTGTTCCTGAGATTAGCGCGTTCAACCAAACAAGCAAACGAGCAGGTGGGTCGCCTGATAGTAAGTGATCATCTCGTCCATGAACACTAGCAACACGGCCTTTTTAAGAAGTGTACATTCGTTACTTAAAGGTAACTCTTAGTGGTATGGAAACACCGCCGCTGGGAGTCGATTCCACATGGTCGAAGTACGAGGGAGAAATGACCTTGAGAACCTCACCGTAGAAGACCTTTACTTATCGAGGTGGTGTCGAAATTTAATTTTCAGGCGAATGTATGTCTCAATGTTCTCCAACGCCCAAACACAAGCGAGACACTGCTCCCACTCTACCAGACACAGTGTTTAACCCGACAGCTGCATTCTCGCACAAAACCGTTGCCAATCAGAATTTCAAAGCTTTACTTTAAAAAAATATAACTGCAGGATAAACACGTCCTTGCTCTGAATTTCATTTTTTTTTTTTTTTCGATTTGACTACGCTATTGACCTAGCAAGGTCTTAACAGCTTCACTGGACTACTAAGGCGAGCACTTGCGGCACTCAGCCGATTGAATTTCATATAATTTACACTTGTCTATGTTAAATAAAGTCCTTCATAATTCTATGTAGGCGTCGAGCGTACCTACGTGGGCGAGAGACGGTGACGTCATAACCGCAAACCCGGCCGTAATAACGCACACCCACGTCTTCTATCTAGTTCAGTCAGGAATGCTCAATATTAAATACCTTCAGTTCATCAAACGACATTTAATAAAGCCTGCGGTCTGCGAATGTTAATATTTCAACAAACCTTATTTATTATCAACGAGCTGTGGTTGGTTGTACAGACGAAGAAAATGCAACCAAAATTTTCTTTTATAATTTTTTGAGATAAAATGTCACGTTTGTCATTTACAATTGCAAAAAAATCATCATTGCAAAAATCACGTATCATTGCAGCGTGGCAGTCAAAGTGTTAACAGCCATGCGTCAACATTTTTTTTTATGTCATAGATGTCAAACGAACAGGTGGGTCACCTGATGTTAAGTGATCACCACCGTCCATGGACACTAACAACACCAGAGGAGTCGCAAGTGCGTTGCCATCCTTTGGGGGAATGTTTAGGGGAGGGAGAGGGAGAGGAGAGAGTGGAGGGGAGGTGGGCTACATTTGTAAGTTACTCTCTTCTATCTCACATACTGCTTAGGGTAAGAACCGGTGAAGCTGTTAAGACCTTGGTAGGTCAATAGCGTAGTCAGTTCGAAAGAAAAAAACTGACGAAGCGTTATTGTCCCGTGCCCGCCGCGGTGTTGCAACTGCGATTTTATTTCTAAATTCACGGGACCGGTTATTTGCGCGGTTACACAGCCGTCGCCGTTGATATCATCGCCCGCAAACATGGCGGGCGATGATCGCAAGACTGGTGGCTGAATGATCAGTTGAGGTCCAGACCGGCAGGTCACCCGCTAAGCGAACGCAGAGCGCGCGGGTGCAACCCGTCGGTGCAGCGGGAACCACAAACAACCGCACACACGCATGGGCGTAAAACGCGTCGTGAGATGTGCTTTAATTTCTTACATATATAATATTTCCATTCTACAGAAGCTGTGGGCCCGCAACCGCGGCGGACTGATGGTTAAAAACCGCTTCGTGATTCCTCAGCCTTATATGGAGTTCTTTTTTTTTAACTTTATTTTTGGCAACCAATCTTTTAGATTATTACTGTCATTGTCGAGTAGTTAATAGTATTACAAGTTCTTCTTCCATTCCATTTTTGGCAACCAGTCTTCTAGTAGACAATTACTGCCATTGTCAAGTGAGTATCGATATTATAAGTTTCTTGATAAAAATTCAATGAACTAACACGATGGCGGCCATCTTGTTAGAACTTTCCATGGAGTTTTTGTTGCATCTCAGAATTCATGGTCCGCGGTATTATTTTCCATTCACTTCACTTATGCACAATAAACAAACTATATTACATAAAACACCACCAATTTTACCCAATATAGAGTCTCAAGTAACACAAGATTATGAATAAAAAATAAAATCCACTACATGACAGACCAAGATCCCGCCAAAAACTCCTATGGAGTTCTTTATATTTTGCATATAATCAGTGCAGTGTTTTAAATGTATATGTTTTGCGACTGTACTATAATATTATAAAGCTTAGAGGGTTTGTCTTGTTTGGTTGAAAGCGTTATTCTCAGGAACTGCTGATCCGATTTGAAAAATGATCTCCGTGTTAGATAGCTCATTTACCAAGGCTATATATCATCACGCTAAGATCAATAGGAGCGGAACAATGAATAATGTTTCAAAATAGGTTTTTTTTTTCTTTTGAGAGCTTCCGTTGCGTGTTAGCGTTAGCCCAAAGTAACTATTACATGCGAACGAAGTCGCAGGCAGAGGCCAGTATATATATAAAGAATTAACGCAGACGAAGTCACTCGCTGTTACTGTTAGCAGTTATACGAATGACAGAATCGTTATACTACGGATCCCGAAACATCGAAAAGGTAATTTAAAAAACGGGTTATTCAAACGACGCCTTGTAGTTTTTCTGCTATAAGGTTTTCACAAACATTTATCCTCATTTAAAAAACGACAAGTCAATTTTAAAAGCGCTTTTTTTTTTCTCGAACTGCCTACGCTATTGACCTAGCAAGGTCTTAACAGCTTCACCGGACTACTAAGGCGAGCGCTTAAGGCACTCAGCCGATTTTTGTTTTGGGCAACCAGCTCAAGGGTGCACGGCACACCTCGGCTTGGCTGTTGCCTGTTTATGCAATTCGCGACCTATCAAAGCTAACCTAAGTTAAAGCTAAACTATTCATACATATAAGAGTTGCTGAAACATATATGTGTACCAAGCATACATATCTCAACAACTCCTATGTGTATTTTGTATCGGAAAAGACAATTTTAAAAGCTATTCGCTGAGTTTATTTATACGTATTGAAAAAGATTAAAAAAAAAAAACAGAACTTGGGAGGATCCTTACCCGAACTCGAGATCGTCCAACCGCTGATACTTGACCCCTCTCGACAGCATTTTGTCCTTTTCGCACTCGCACGCACTTTATTACACTGAACTATATATATCACTGTCTCATCGTAGCTGCGTCGACGCACTTCACAGCCGGCAATCAATTTAAATTGCACTCACTTATTCTATGAATGTTGATTTGATAGCCATACACAATTCCTAATATCACAGAAAAGTGTTATTGTCTATATAATGTTTTAATAAACATATATTTGAAATGAAGTTCCTTAACGCTACTTGCGGTAGGAGCTAACTGGTAAAAATCGTCACGTAAGGGAAAAGCGTTATGCCCCACCATGCGATTTCCTCTCTCGCGGTCTCTATGTAATATACGAGTGTGTACACTAATATAACGGAAGTGTTATTGTCTAAAGTCTATTTGAAGAGGACGATTGAACAATATGTTCGAAACGAAGTTCCATAACGCGGCTTGCAGTAGTTAACTGGTATAAATCGTCACGTAAGGAAAAAGCGTTATTTAGCGCTTCTATACATTTTTTTTTATTTTTTCGTATAAATTATGTCTTTAACATCGAGACAACTAAAGAACAAATAAACACCAATTTTAGATTACTAGTTTTGAATTTAACTTTATTTTTTATTACATTCTTGACTATATTCCACGCAAGTCCGAACTTATGGTCATTATCAGAGCGGCCAAAAAGATTGACGAGTACTTTATTGATTTAAAAAACAAAATACCGAATGTATCAGCTATCACCGAGTCAGTACTATCAGAAACACGTTAGTAATTTTGACTTTTTTAAACCCTATATTCCCAACAACACACTGATCGGAAATATTGACACACAAAAACCACACGCCCCGAACGAGAATCGGTGTATAACTAAATAAATTAATTATAAGATACCACAAGCCAACACAAAGATTTGTGTTAGATATAAGGAAAATAGTATGTTCACAATTAACAGCACGCCTTACGTAGACAAACTATGCGATACGAAGCTACTGCGAAAGAAATGTATTCCAGACTAGCTGACCCGTTCCCACTTCGTTCTATTTGTGACTTAAATAAAAAAGTTAGACATATGCTGTCGTTGACTTTTTTGTAGGCATTATCAAGCTCTACAACTTTTCTCTAGAACTCAATCGTATATCTCTCATCGTTAAGGGAGCGTTCGTAAGAAACGTTTTCGTTCGACCGTTTTTTCTCTGACTTACTTTACAAATCCGACTACCACAAAAAAGTATTTTCATTTTACGCATTAATATATAGCCTATGACACTCACAAACAACGTGGTTTTCTATCGGTAAAATAATTTTCAAAATTGGTTTAGTAGTTCCTGAGATTACCCCCTACAAACTCACTATGCAATGATGTTCGGAAATATTATAGTAACTTTTGACATTGCTAGGGACAGTTTGGACATATTTGAATATTAATCTTAGTTACATTTGTTGTAATAATCTATAGTACTAATAGAAAGTTTATTTGATTTTTTGTTGATAATAGATAAAGTCAAAAATCACTTAACAGATTCTAAAAAAATATTTCAATAACATAAATACATATTATAAAATAAAGTCCTCTGCCACGTCTGCCTGTCTGTTTGTGATAAACTAAAAAACTAGTGAACAGATTTTCATGCGGTTTTCACCAATAGATAAAATAAATCACGGGGAAGGTTTATGTATATAATTTATCAGGGTTTTTGAAGTTATACTGCTTTTGGCGCGTTAGGGAAAAATGACGAGAGTAAATTTTTAGGATGCGCGCGCACACCGTCACGAGAAACCGACACTCTGAAGTTAGCTATAGTCAACATTTTGTTTCTTTGTATTTGTTATTTGTATTTCTTTGTATTAAAACTTTCAATGTATTAAATACCTTTTTTCTATTGTTAGTGTCGTTTTTTCTACAAACGTAGAATAAGGCGAAAGATAAAATTTTCGAAAAGATTCTTATCTTGTTACGCCAAAGAATTATAACTTCTAACGCGTGTACATAAGCACACACACACTTTTTCTTATTATCAGAGCAGGACAACGTTCGCCCGGCCGGCTAGTGGTCTATATTTTATTTTCAAACTCTTCATTAATGCGACCGACGGTATAAGCAAAAGCTAGTACACAATAAAATCGAACAAAAAGCGGACACAAAAATCTGTAAGATTATAAACAAAAAAAGCTACAAGGTACTAGTCTAACGTAGGTGAAGTTAACCAGTCGGTCAGCTGAAAGGGTTATGTGAAAATCTTCTCTTGTAGCGGAAAACAGAGCCCTACTCAAAAATCCCCAAAGGTCTTCTGTATTAACGCTTTTTGCCGAGAACCAGGAACTATTTTCGAATTTTTTCATTCACTTCACAAGCAGGGTAACCTCTGTTGTAAACGTTCATTCAACCCTATTAGTTCATAAGAAACGTTCGTAAGAAAAAACTTTAGCGTGGAAAAATATATATACAATCTAACAGACATAACATAAGCTATGTGTTTAAACCGCTAAACAACCAGATTTAAATCACTATCAAAATATATGAACAAACGATTACCAGACATATAAATAGGCCTTGAAACTTCGGACTACTTAAGTTCAATTAAACATTTATCGATGCTTAAAAACATAGCACGATATCGCATCGCAGAGCGTACGTGCAACACTGAGTAACAGATAAGGTGTATACACAAATCATTTCAAATCGACACGGCACCAACATCGCATTACGCGTATAAGCCGCCGTGTGCAAGTAATAATAAATGTAAGCACACGAAGAGATAAATAAGACACGATAACAATCCACAAACACAATTATATGACTAATGACAAGACGTTTATCGTAAGCAGATATATCTAAATGGAAAATATTACAGTCCGTGCCAAACTTTTTGACCGCTCTGAATACAGGTGCGCAGAGCACAAATCTATACTAATATTATAAGGAGGTGAAGTTTGTGACGTTGTAGGTGGTAACATCTGGATTTACTGAACCGATTTTGAAAATTATTTTACCAATAGAATTTAGAGTTATCCGGCGATCTGACTGACCGAACGAAACGCAACAATGCAAGCACTATTACTTCACGTCGGTGTATCTGTGTGTCGGGTGGTACTACCTCGGGCGAGCCGACACATTCATGCTGAAACCAGTAATAGCTTCAGCGTGACTCTATCACCTATAATTAATTTACAAATTCAAAAGAAAACACAGTTTAAATTCCATTGTTTTGAGATTTTACTCGAGTCGGGACTCCTTATGACTGCCGCGAGTTTATTTTTGCTAGCAGTACATTACGATAATCAATTTCATTTAACAACTAACTGCTCCTCGTATTTTCACTCGTGTTTTATTTTATTCTACTGCGTCAGACTCGCCCGCACTATTATTCCGTTCTCGTTTTAACTTACTTTCTGACCTACATTCAATATGATAACAAACCGGTCCTAAGGTTGTAGCATGATTTTACATAACCTTCATCTATACTTCTATACCAACATTATAAAGAGATACAGTTTGTGAGGTTATAAGAGGTAATCTCATGAACTACTAAACCGATTTGGAAAATTCTTTCAGTGTTTTATAGCTCATTTATCGAGTAAGGCTATATATTATTACGCTCAGACCAATAGGGGCGGAGCACCAATAATGTTTCAAAATGTTTTTTTTCTCTCCTTTTGAGAGCTCCCGCTGCGTGTTAGAGGTAGCCCAAACTAGCTATTCCACATTCTGGTTCCACAATTAATGGTGGTAGAGCCACGCTGAAACTATTACTGGTTTCAGCATGAATGGGTCGGCTCGTCCGGGGTATTACCAACCGACCCATAGAAAAATGACGTGAAGTAACAGTGCTTGCATTGTTGTGTTTCGTTCGGCCAGTGAGAGCGTCGGAGGCCCACCTACCCTCCCTCTCCTTTCACTCTCCCTCCCCTAACCCTTTCCCCCAAAAAGGTGGCAACGCACTTGCGACTCCTCTGTTGTTGTTAGTGTCCGTGGACGGTGGTGATCACTTAACATCAGGTGAACCACTTGTTCGTTTGCCACCTATGAAATAAAAAAATCTAATAACAGGGAAATTATTAGTCAACCTGAAATTAGATTATCCTAAGTGTCAGCTCCGATGACAAAATGATTCTGACTTAATTAGTTCGAACAACAAACACCAGTGAAGGATATTTTAACTATGGAATGTCTACTTCCGCTGCGTGATAGTTAGCCCAGAATAACTATTGCACGCGGACGAAGTCACAGGCAGAAATTAGTCAATAAATATATTGTGAAAGGCAAAAAGAGTTTTTAATCTTACTGGTAGTTTCAGAGAATAACCCGTTCAAACAAAAATCTATATACCTATAAAATTGCCGGTCTGCAGTACCTACTGGCCAGTTCAGATCAAAATAATTTTTGTTTCGCTAAGAATTCGAATTTCAAATTAATTTTATTTTAAAAACATGGAATTCTTTTTCCAAAAGTAGTCATTTGTTTATTGATTAGTGTTACATTTTCATCGCATTGCAATCTTTTTTATCACGCTTTTATTAGTTTCACCTGTATGTATGTATGTATGTTTGTAACCGACCCCTTTGAGCACGATTTTGTCCTACTTTGAACGATCTGATTTCATTCAAAACTTTGCACACCTGTCAATGGTCGATGACAATACAATAATCCGAAAAAAAAATTAAACTAAAAAATGTAAAATAAAATTTAATAAATTTGGATTAAGAATAGTGTAAATTAGAAATAAATGAATATTTTTGTAAAAAGTGACAAAAAAATGATAAAATGATATCTGGAGGTGCTGATATTAGATTTTAGTTGGATTTTTTATGAAAGCGTGTTTTTTTAAACTATTATTTATTGTCATCATGTGTACGTTGAAAATTCGAGTATATTATTCGTTTAAATTTTTTCATACAAAACGGCAATTTCATAGATAAAGAGCTAATATTAACGGGACCGGCGGACGATGTGCCGCCATAATAATAATAAAAAAACCTTTTTAACAAATTTTATACCTAAACCTTCCTCATGAATCACTTTACTAAAAACCGCATGTTAATCCGTTCAGTAGTTTTTGCGTTTATCGCGAACAGACAGACAGACAGAGGACTATGTTTAATAATATTTATTAATAATATCGCCGCTGACACACAAGTGGCCATTACTCGTAGTTGAGTTCGCATTCCCGAGTTAGTACATAATATTCTCTATAAGTATAACCAACTGAATAAACATAGCACAATTGTACAAATAATTACAATAGCTATAGCAAATAACGATACCATTATTAGGGCAATTGAATGGAACGTACATAACAATGCCGCTACACATAAAGACGTCATGAAGACATATGTAAGAGATCATATATAATATCAGAAGACAACAGATTTTTATCTTAAGGATAGTAATTAGCGCGCTAATCTATATATTAACTAGCGGGCTCGGCAAACGTTGTGACGCCCTGGTTATAAAAAAAATCCTTGACAAATTATTTATTTATTTAAACTTTATTGTACCCCAATTACATATATATATACATTTCAAAAAACATTTCACGTTTTATTAACGGTACAATGGGCGGCCTTATTGCTATTAGCAATTTCTTCCAGGCAACCTTTGGATGGTTTTTTCAATAGTGTAGAATCAGGGGTATTCTGGGTGTACAGGAATAAATACTAGGTAATACCACCTAAGATAGTGGCACGTAACTGTAATATAATAATGTAATAACTATAAATAATATAAAATATAATAACTGTAATGTAATATAATATAATGTAATGCAATATATGATATATATATATATATATATATATATATATATATATATATATATATATATATATATATATATATATATATATATATATATATATATATATATATATATATATATATATATATATATATATATATATATATATATCATATATTGCATTACATTATATTATATTACATTACAGTTATTATATTTTATATTATTTATAGTTATTACATTATTATATTACAGTTACGTGCCACTATCTTAGGTGGTATTACCTTTCGTATCGGATAATATTCTAAACTATTTCAGTTTTATAAGGGATAAAACCCTTCCACTTGCATGTGTAAGCGTGTATGCGTGCACGTGTGTGGAGGTGATATGTGTAATGTTGTCGCAGTGATGTAAGATTTTGTGTTACTGTATCGCGCGAGCAGCGTACTCAAGGGCTCCACGCCGAGGGAACGGACCTATGACAAATTATACTAAAACCTTGCTCATGTATCGCTTTATCCGCTGGTGAAAACTGCAAGAAAATCCGTTCAGTAGTTTTTGAGTTTATCGCGAACAAACAGACAGACAGACGCGGCAGGGGACTTTGTTTTATACTAAGTAAATGATACGTGAAGCGAAAACTTTGTACCCCTTTTTAAGCGAATTGCGCGAACGGATGAACGTGAAATTCGGCATAGTTAAAGTTTATATGGAGGAGAAGTGCACAAACAATTTTTTTATATAAAATGCATTAAAACATATTAAATTAATTAAAATATACATTACTCAAACTACGTGTTAAATGACACAGAACATATATACACTTACCTTTTTTGGCCCCGCATTCAATATTTTTAACACGACTTAGGTTCCATACCTTGCCCTTACATGGCCTTTGAAATTTACTGGTCAAATTGTAGGTTAATTTTATAATCATACTAGCTGACCCGTGCAACTTCGTCTGCACCAAATAGGTTATTACCGGTTCCAATTTTATTTCCAAACGTTAAAAATCTTAAAACCCGATTGTAGCGCAACTTATCAGATCCAATTGTGACTCGAAACTATACTATATATATATTGGCAAGAAATGTCTTCCCGATATCCACTGAGTTGCTCCAAAGGAGCCTCACCTCCACGTCCCATTTACTATATAATATATATTTACCTAAATAAAACGTAATCTAATATACCTTTCTAACAGTGAAATAATTTTCAAAATTGATCAAAATTGATCAGTTATCGAGTGGGATGAAAAATTATTAATCACTAAAATGACTATTAAAAAAAAGGGGTTGGTGTTAGAAGGGTGAAAATTTATGGTTGTATGTATTTTTTAATGTCTCATTATAATAAAATAAAATTAAAAAAATATATGTTAGGGTTGGACAACCCTTATCACATAGGATTATGAAATCTATATCTATCTAATCTATATAGTAGCCGATTCTCAGACCTACTGAATATGCATATAAAATTTCATAAAAATCGGTCAAACCGTTTCAGAGGAGTACGGTTACTAACATTGTGACACGAGAATTTTATATATAATATGTAAATTTATAATTAATTGATAAATAATATATCTTTAGTAAATTTATGAAACCACTCCAATAATTATTATTCTCTTTGGTTTTATTGAATGTCAAAATGACATTCGAATCTCGACCACTAGTTCAATTAAGACTGCGTTCCACTAAGCGCTCACTACGCTCACGCTCACAACCGCGAGTTTTCCCTTTCCACTTATTTCCGGGCGTTACAATCGTACACCCAAGTGGAACGCATTATGGGGCGTTTTGAGCGTTCAGGTAAAAAATACAAATGGCGATCTAGAAATAATAAAGAGGTTATGTCTTAACAGTAAATTGTAATAATTATTATGTAAATTGATTTAAGCATATTGAAAGATAAATTTATAATACAATTTTTAAATTTAAAGTTAGTGCAGTATTTAATTAATTTGCATTCAAATAAAATAATAATGCCTTTTGAGGCAACAGTAGGATATTTGATGGTAATTGTATATATTATTGAACTATGTTTTATAAAAGTGTACAAAGGTATATTTTTCTCATTTAACTTTATTTATTATAAAATCATAAAATATATTTTTTGGTTTAATAAAAAATATTAAATTATCATTAAGTGATTATAAATTAATTTCCTCTCAGAATTTAACGATTCCAAACATTTTTAAATAGAATTTAAAGTTATCAAAATTTAATTAATATATTTCATGTAAATCATTACATAGTATAAAACAAAGTCCCTCACCGCGTCTGTCTGTCTGTCTGTTCGCTATAAACTCAAAAACTACTGAATGGATTTTCATGCCGTTTTTACCAGGGGGTACAGTGATTCATGAGGAATGTTTTAGTATATAATTTGTCAAGGTTTTTTTTTATTACGGGCCCGATAGTATATTAATAAATTTAATTAATCCATTAAATACAATACGTTATATAATATAAATATTCTTTACTGCATCAAATAATTACATTTTTACGGTAGCCATTTTTATTGAATATCCCGCCAATTTTGTCAATGCTCACATCGACCCATCTCCAGACATGGGGCGCCGTGAGCTTCCCGTGAGCGTATGTTATGACGTCATTAATGACGTTTTCGACGCGACCGCAACGCTCCCGCTCGTCAAGTGGAACAGCTAAAAGACTGTTGTGAGCGTTGTGAACGTCTTGTGGAACGCGCCCTAAATATGCCATATCGATTGTACATTTTATATAGATCAATAGTGCCCTTTAGAACGTATCAATTCAATGATTACATTAGAAGATATTATTTAATTTTACGAGCAACCATTGACATATCGTAGGCACGCAACACAGATATTGCTCGTATGAAGACGCTTATGTAGCTGAGCTAATGGATCTAAATTGTTCAAACACTTATGACGTCACATAACTACAATGCACACACGCGTAGAGGGGACGTGTCCCTAGTAATAAAAAGAACCATACTCATTCTATAGATAAAATATCCTTCACCGGTGTTTGATATTCGAACTAACTAAGCCAGAATCGTTTTGTCATCTATTACTCGAAACTAGCTTCACACTGCGACTTCGTTCGCGTGGAATAGTTACTTTGGCTAACGCTATCATATAGCAGAAGCTCTCAAAAGAAAAAAAACATTAATTCTGAAACATTCTTCATTGGTGCTCCAAATTGTCGTAGCGTGATTATATCCCTAGCCTCCCTCGGTAAATGAGCTATATAACACTGAAATAATTTTTCAAATCTGACCACTAGTTCCTGAGATTAGCGCGTTCAACCAAACAAACTCTTTAGCATTATAATGTTAGTTTATGTCGCAGTAAAACAAATAAAAAGTTAAAAAAGTATAAAAAAAAAAAGTTAAATACGTTTTTGAACCCTGGCTTTAAAAAGGGCTCGTATTAAATGCACCGCGGTCGCTGAATGTTCGCCATCTTGCTCATTTGTCACGCTTTGGTTACATTAGGTTAGACTTGTGAAAAGGGATAACGCGAACTTGCCTCGGGCGAGCGCGGTGCATTTATTAGGAAACTTTTTTAAACCAAGTATTTAATACGTATTTAACTTTTTACACGGAAATAGTTTTCAGTATTTCGGAAAGAAATCCGAACCATTATATACCAGCGTCTGAAACTATCTGAAAGCGGCTCGACGCTGCGTCTCACTCTAACGTTATCTTCGTCTCGCTCCGACCGACTTTCACTTGTTTTCCAAGGTCCGTTCAAGGAAATTACGTTACACAACGATTACCGAGTCTGTTACAGTGCTTGGTATAAATTATACTATACGTAACGTAAATTATACCTATATCGCCCAAAGAATACATATAATTATGGATGGTAATAACAGTTATAAATTAAAAATGCCGACGCAGTCTACTACCGACAGAAGTGAAAACTCAAAACAATGGAATAACTGTGCGCTCTTTTGAATTTTCATATTAATTATAGTTTTTTTTTTATAGTAGCACGGCAAATTGACTGCACTGTGCCTGATGGTAAGCACAGTACAGTCCAAAAACAATGGCGACCACCGAGTGACACACTATCCATCGCCGGTCGCCGCTGTCATGCCGGCCTGCAAAAAGCTGGATATGCACAGGCTGATCCCGAAACGCGACCCGCAGAAGCGAATCACTATGACGGGCTTTTTCCCCATATACATGGTGGTTGCGACCCAGTTAAGCTATGAAACCCTACCACCCCGCTTTCGCCATTGCCTCGTTAGTTATTCAGCAGGGTGCACCACGTGCATGTGAGGTTGGCTTGGATGTCTCATGTCTTAGATGTTATTTGACACCCCTTACACCTAGTGTGAATGACAATAGCCTGTGTACTAATAGCCTATAGGTGGTAGAGCCACGCTGAAGCTATTACTGGTTTCAGCATGAATGGGTCGGCTCGCCCGGGGTAGTACCACCCGACACACAGAAACACCGACGTGAAGTGAAGTAACAGTGCTTGCATTGTTGCGTTTCGTTCGCTCGGTGAGAGCGCCGGACACCCACCTCCCCGTCACCTCTCCCGTCACCCATCCTCCCGCCTCGCCCTCACTTCCTCTCCCTCAAACACATGCCGGCAACGCACATGCAACTCCCCTGGTGTTGCCAGTGTCAATGGACGGCGGTGATCACTAACCATCGGGTGACCCGTCTGTTCTTTTGCACCCTATAATAGGTAAAAAAAATGTCTAGGCAGTCAAGTCAAAATAACGAATTAAATGTGAATGACAATATTTACATTTCAGAATTTGTTTATTGAAATTATCAACATTCCTGTGGTTTTCATATCTATTGGCACTCGGAGCAATCATTATATACGTTTTTATTAAGTCTATAATTGTATGCATCGATGGGGCAAGCGGTATAATGCGCATACACAGGAAGGGAAAAATTAACCGATAACATTACTAACAAAGAGATTTTGTAAGCAAAGTACACTTTTAGTTTCATTTTTTTTATGTTTCTTCCTTGGTATATACTATTTATTGATAGATCAATAGATCCGTGTCTTAAAAAGAATGACCTCACCTAATTGTAGACACAATAGCCCCGAGATTTTCCCGTAGCGCGACGCGGCGACCGGTTCACACAGATATATCCGCCACATAAATTCAAACGATAGGTACAGTCTGAACCAAAAATGTTAACCTCTCTGCGTATTATTGCTCAGAACACATATTTAGGTATAAAAAACATTATAATATGTATATCATCGAGACAACCTCGTCTATACATATAATAAAAATGTAAATCTAACTGTCTGTCTGTGTCTGTACACTAAAGATTTTCGTGAAAAACATTATTGCAGAAAGCAGTGGCTAGAAATAAGTAATAAAATAAGTTTTTACCGTGATTTTGGTCTGTCATGTAGTGGATTTTATATGTTATTCATAATCTTGTGTTACTCGAATGTATATTGTGTAAAATTGGTGGCGTTTTATGTAATATAGTTTGTTTATTGTGCATAAGTGAAATGCCACAAACACTCCATGGAAAGTTCTAACAAGATGGCCGCCATCTTGTTAGTTAATTGAAATTATATCAAGAAACTTGTAATATCGATACTCATTTGATAATGGCAGTAATAGTCTACTAGAAGACTGGTTGCACAAAAATGCAATGGAAGAAGAACTTGTAATATTATTAACTACTCGATAATGGCACTAATAAAAGATTGGTTGCCAAAATTAGAGTTTAAAAAAAAAGTTATAAAATACATTTCAATCATTTTTAGAAACGTCTCTCTGTTTGTATGAACACGCATCACTCTGTTAAAGTATTGGGTTCACAATAACAACTCACCAAGACAATCATAAAGCATATGAGAGTAACTTGGTCGCGGGTAAGCCTGATTTTGACTTGGCACGACGTGGCGACGCAAAACACGAACTTTGCACTATTAACGAAATACTCAAAAACATTTGCAACCCTATCTGTATAAACATAAGATTTAAATTGTTTTGTTGGCCACTCGTTCTACTAGTGTTACGTGGTACGCGCCGACGACCTAGCGCCCTTTGATAAATGCCGACAAACACACCGCGCCTGCACCTAGTTGAATTTTTGTATTTTGTATTTAATAAAAATGAATATTTATGTAATATAATAAATAAATAGTTATTATTTTATGGAACAATTTGTAATGCTTTATCTTTTCATTATGCCATAGCTGACTCCGGTCGTAATCTGTTCTTTTAGGCATATAACTTATACGAAACAATTTCGATGTTTCACATCTGCCAGGCGTTCCGTGACGGCTCATTTTTTTTAAATAAATCCAAAGCATTTATACTCAAAGTACAAATTTTGAAAGATCGCGCACGTGAGAGTAAGAGATGCGGGACAGGGGTCGAGACATATCTCACGACATCTCTCACCAGTTAATATAATTTATAGGCACTCGTTCGATTAATTTCGACACCTTTGATTTGCTTCTAGCGAGAATTAACATAGAACATTATACAAGCACACACTTCGTACCCATGCGTTTTGAGGTCGATTCATTCATTTATCATTATCTGACCTCAACTAGGAATTACTTGTGTTCTGATTGTTTGATTTGTTTTATTTCCTTTCTAGTAAAATAAATTGTGCATGTGGTAAATATTTTCTTACAACCATGCATTTTGCGGCTTCTTAAACTGCCATCTTGAGTGATACATAACCGCTCAGTCGCGGTGGTCGAGTGGTTTGACCGGTGGTATACCAATTTTTTGGTCTCAGGTTCGAACCTCGGCATGTACCAACGACTTTTTCGGAATTCGCACACATTTACTAATTTAAATTGTTACCACTATCGGCTGACGATGAAGGAAAGAATCGTGAAAAAACCTGAACCTTAGAAGTGTTCTTGTACTACCGTATGTGGGAACAATATAGAACTATGAATTTCTCGTAGTTTGAAATCGCCAATACGTGGAGAGCCGGAGCGGTGATTACTGCCCATATCTTCCTTCTGAAAGAGGCCTGTGACCCTACTACTTACAGGTCTTACAGCGTCTTACAGGCGCTGATAAAAACGGAACGGAAAATGAAATTGTTTATGGTGGTAGAGCCACGCTGTAGCTATTACTGGTTTCAGCATGAATGGGTCGGCTCGCCCGGGGTACTACCACCCACTCACAGAAAACCGATGTGAAGTAACAGTGCTTGCATTGTTGCGTTTCGTTCGGTCAGTGAGAGCGCAAGAGGCCCACCTTCCTTCCCCTCCCTCCTACACAGGTTGGCAACGCACTTGCGACTCCCCTGGTATTGCTAGTGTCTATGGATGGTGGTAATCAATTAACATCAGGTGACCCACCTGTTTGTTTCCCTCCTTTGATATATATTTAAAAAAAAAACGTTTAGGGAACGAGAATTAGAAAATCAACGACAATGCTGCCTCCTCTGTACGCACAATACCAAAACCTTACGAGAAAGTGTATAGAGAAAAAGACATACCCTAATTTACCTTATGATTGGTGCATAATCAAACTTCAATACTAAACTGTAGGTTGGCCTCCCCGTTTCTTTTAGTCCTTGGGCTGTGATAATGGTACACAGGTAAGAAACTACAACAAAACTGGCCTGCCGGTCTGGACGAGCGTATATTGGTTGAGAGAACAGTTTAAATAATTTTTGACACGTTACCATAGAGTCCACAGTAGAAAATTCTTTTATTTACGACTACCTGTGCCTGCGACTTTGTCTACGTGGAACCTGATGTACAAAACAATGACTAATAAAATCTGTACGTATTGAGTCCATTCGCCTATCCAATTTTCTCTCGTACTTAAGTCGCGTCGTATTTAATACTACATTAACTTTTGATAGAGTGGACCGATTTTAATGGAAACAATGCCTTTGTTACTCTCGAGGATATGCATTATGACTTTCTTAACTTATAGGGCAGCTGTCAAAATTATTGAATAAGAATTTAGACAAATTTCATATATTTTAATTTTTTTTTTACACTATACAAAGCCCGTAACGAAGGTAAAGTATAAAACTACACCAGACTTCTATTTTCTCCTATAGAAACTGGAAGATTTCTAGTGTATGTATTCATGTATTCATGTAGTTCTATTTTAAGCCCTGTTTATTGGTGTGTATTTTTTATTTTATTTTTTTAAATCTTTTTCCGTATACATTTATATTTGTTTTGTTTAATGATAATTTGTGGTTACAGTAGTTATTTCTCTTTAGTATGACCAACCGTGACGTGTTACGTGTGTCTGTGTTATTTGTTTGTTCGTCTCAAACTTTGTACTAAATTTAACGTCCGTTTATCGTCATACATAGGCTCCCATCGAAAATCAGCGCTGCAGTACTACTTACGGTATTGCAGATTTTTGCTGAATGGGTTCGCCAATTGTTGGACATCTATTCTTTCATTATTTAAATGTATTTTTGTTTCTGTCTAATTAGTTTCTGTAATTTAATTTAATTGTATGGGTGTTCCAACAATAAAGTATTTCTTTCTTTCTTTCTTCTTTCTTTCTTAGTCACCTCTCAAGTTGAATTCTTCTTGCAACTATCAAGTTTTTATAATAACTATTCTTCTTCTTCTTACCCTTATCCCACATAAGTAGGATCGGTACAACATGTTTGTCATGTTGTGGTATATGATTTGGCTTCATTTTTACGATCGGCGGCCTGCCTGACATCAACCCTCCTTGGGATTATTTTGTTCTGCCACTGTATGTATGATTATTATTATATAGTTACGAAGTCTGATGGAAGCCTTTAGCCTTACAATTTCTCTGTAGGCTTTAGCTTTGGTAGGCTATTTGTAGTGTCTCTTTGAGCGGCACCACCGTTCCGATTAAAAACAAAGTTCTTCAAGATTATGGTCTGCTTGTTATATTGCCATTTTTATATAACAGAAAACTAGGCAAGTTTAGACTATTCCCGAGGACTGCATTTTCGGATTTTTTTACAGGATTCGTGGTTTCAGAATTTTCTCAGTAATAACAATATAATATTATATACAATAAACCATTATAATAATATAAAATATGAAAACTTTAATACAAAAATAAATGCAAATAAAATGATATACAGACACCTGCAACAATTTTTTTTACGAATATCGAAAAATTACAGACACTTTAGTATAGAAGAAGATAACAAATTACATTTCATTTGGCAAGATAATCGCTTTTTGGTAGGATTCAAAGCTATTCAAAAGATAAGGGGGTCTCAGAGACAAAAAAGTTTGAGGACCATTAAGGCCAAAGTGGAACGAACCAAAAGCATTGAGCCGAGATTGTACCTTCGCGTCGAACACATTCTACCAAGATGCGTGGTACAGATCGCCGATAACACCGCGACTCGGTCACAATGGATATGTCATATAAGAGACCTTGTTATAAATACACATGCGAAAGACAATAGTGTTTTAATTCTTAGATAATAATTATTTACAAGACGAACGAACGGTCAGGGTGACCAAACGATGCGACCTATCGATTCACCCGTAACACTAAATCGATAACGCTTCGACACTATATCAGAAGTGGGTCTCATACATTTATTATCATTTTTATCTGTAACATGATTACAGATAACTGCGACGTTCATAAAAAAACACCATTTATATGTATATGATATCGAGAATAAATTTCAAATAATTATATTATATATATGTAATAAAATGAATAATAAAGTCGATTTTCAATGGAAACAAAACAATATAATTTATCATTACTTGGAAACAATAAAATATTTGATAAGTTTTTCAATAGGTAGCCTTGTAGGTGGTAGAGCCACGCTGAAGCTATTACTGGTTTCAGCATGAATGGGTCGGCTCGCCCGGGGTAGTACCACCCGACACACAGGAAACCGACGTGAAGTAACAGTTTTTTTTTTTCGAATTGACCAAGCAAGGTCTTAACAGCTTCACCGGACTACTAAGGCGAGCGCTTAAGGCACTCGGCCGATTTTACTTTGACAACTAGCTCAAGGGTGCGCGGCACACCTCGGCTTTGGCTGTTGCCTGATACATGCAATTCGCGACCTATCTGAGCTAATCTAAGCTAACTATTCATACATATATGAGTTGTTGAAACATATATGTGTATCAAGCATACATACCTCAACAACCCTTATATATATTTCGTATCGGATAATTAAGTGCACTGTGCGTTACATATGTAGCCTGTAGTAACATTGTTGCGTTTCGTTCGGTCAGTGAGAGCGCCGGAGTCCCACTTCCCTTTCCCCCATCCCCTCTCGCCTGTCCCCCCAAACACAAGCTGGCAACACACTTGCGACTACTCTGGTGTTACAAGTGTCTATGGACGGTGCTGATCACTTAATATCAGGTGACACACCTGTTCGTTTGTCTCCTATGATATAAAAAAGGTACTTAACCCTGGACTTTCCAAAACTATTACAGTGTTATTACGAAAAATTAACGTACGTATTGAATACTCGCTTTAAAAAGTTTTCGTAATATATGCACAGCGCTCGCCCGAGACAAGTTCGCGTTATCCTTTTTCGCAAGTCTAACCTAACGTAACCAAAGCGAGACAAAAGAGCAAGATGGCGAACATTCAGATACTGCGGTGCATTTAACACGAAACCTTTTTAAAGCCAGGATTCAATACGTATTTAACTTTTTTGTGATAACATCGTAAAGGTTTAAGCTACATACGAACGAATGTATACTAGTGAGGCTCAGTTTAAAAGACTGTTGACACCTGTACGAAGAAAATACCCGTTTTTATTAAAATTCGGTGAAAAATAACAACCATAAAATTTACAATTTACGAAGTCGCAACATAAAACAAAAATATAAATACATGATCCGCCATTTTGAGATCTGAGTGTTAAAAAATCACCAGAGGGGTTAATGCAACAGCGATCCCAAATGATACCAGACAAACTGTAAAAATTTGCTCGTAAAAGTGCAGGCATAACTCTTATGCCCGGCATACGGCAGCGGACTATGGTAAAAATATGATGTTGTAATTCCTTACCGACAGCTGATAGCTAGACCACAGGGCCACCCATCGCTTTGAGTAACTTTTTAAAAATATTTCATGACATAATCTCAAAACTGGACACTTCAAGTTTCGCATTGCTTTTTTCACTCTGACGACCAATTTACCATAGATGTCATTCCAAAAACGCTTAGATTTAATTTCCTTAATTCTTTCCAGTAATATAATTTATATATCCAAATAACACATAGGTTATAATCTATATATTTTGTTATATCTGAAGGCAAACGGACAAGTGTGTCCGCTGATGTTACGTGATCACCACCGTCCATAGAGACTTGCAACACAAGGGGATTCGCAAGTGCGTTGCCAACCTGTCTTGGGGGAGAAGGGGCGTAAGGGCAAGGGGAAGGGGAGGGGAGGTGGGTCTCCGGCGCTCTGACTGACCTAACGGAACGTAATAATGCAAGCACTGTTACTTCACGTCGGTTTTCTGTGAGAGGGTGGTACTACGCCGGGTGAGCCGGCCCATTCATGCTGAAACCAGTAATAGCTTCAGCGTGGCTTCACCACCTACACACCTAATACGTTATTTGATCATATATCGACCTCTCCTATGCATTCCTACACTAGCCGTATGCCTGTCGAACGTTAAATATCTAATCTAAACGATATCAGTGTACAAACACTACAGCCGAGATAACGTGTACTTAATCCTTCAGCTACAAACTTCTATCATATTAACGTATTACTCCGAGTTCCATAATTTCAGGCCACCGTTAATTCTTCGTGAACTTTTAAACCAGCTGACTTGGCAAAAAATCTAATCAGATCTTTTGAAGACTATTCCATTTCCAACAATAATAATATATTGATTACTTATACACCGTGAATTCGTTAGAAAGCAATATTACAAATAGACAACAATCCCACGTTATCATGTCCCAACACCAGGGGAGTCGCCAGTACGTCGCCAGCCTGTGTTTGGGGGACTGGGGAGCGGGGGCGGGAGAAGGGGTGAAGGGGAGGGGAGGTGGGCCTCCAGCGCTCTCGCTTACCGAACGAAACGCAACAATGCAAGCACTCGTCGGTGTTTCTATGAGAGGGTGGTAGTCCCCCGGGGCGAGCCGACCCATTCATGCTTCAAACCAGTAATAGCTTCAGCGTGGCTCAACCACCTATATACACCTTTATTATTATTATGGTCCGATTTGACAAGTTCTTTCAGTGTTACATAGCTCATTTATCGAGGAAGGCTCACGAACCGTCACGCTAAGATCAAATGGAGCGGAGCAGCAGTGAAGATTGTTTTATGATCGGGGTTTTGAGAGCTTTTTTGTTTTTTGCAACACGGCAAAATGACTACTCTGTGCCTGATGGTAAGCACAGTACAATCCAAAACCAATGGCGACCACCGAGTGACGCACTATCCATCGCCGGTCGCCGCTGTCATGCCGGCCAGCGAAGAACTGGATATGCACAGGCTGATCCCGAAACGCGACCCGCAGAAGCGAATCACTATGACGGGCTTTTTCGCCATATACATGGTAACCACCAGTCAGGCTGTAAAGTGTTAACGTTAGCTCGTAGTAGGTATTCCACGTGGAAGAAGTCGCGGGTTGTAGTTCATAATATAAATTATTTATACGTAAATTTGTGTTCTGAGCAACTACATTCAGAGCGGTCATCAACTACATTAACTTTAGGCATGCACTCGTAATAAACGAGTCATGAAGTAACATTTTTCTAAAGTTTGCGTTCTCTACACATTCCAATATACGATTTAGCAAGTCTAGAACGAGTTTACACTTTAATTTCTCGACTTCTCGGCCTAGTTATACGTAGGGTTACCGAGTAAAATAAAAAGGCGAGGCTGTAACAAGGACTACCGACAGAAGTGAAAGCTCAGAATAGAAAAACTTTATTTTCTTTTGAATTTTTTAATTAATTATAGTGTGAATTATGTAAACTTCATAATGTGTATATCAATATTATTAACACTAGTCTGGTTTCCACATCTATTGGTACTCGGAGCAATAGTTATATACAGTGTATTAATTAATCAAACATATGATGGGCTGCACAATCTCAATACAAAATATCAGCATTAAATATACGAATAGATCCAGAATACGGGAATATCCCTCCATGCATCGTTTTGTTATAACTCAAAGAGACTAGCTGACCCGTGCCCACTTCGTTGGACGGTAAACATTTATAAAAAACTACCTTTTGTGACATAATTATAAAAGTTAGACATACGCTGTCGCTGACTTTTTTGTAGGCATTATCAAGCTCTACGCTTAGCTCTAAGCTTTTCTCTGGAACTCAATCATATCTTTTTTTTTCTTTTTTTTATAGTAGCGCGGCAAAATGACTGCACTGTGCCTGATGGTAAGCACAGTACAATCCTAAAACAATAGCGACCACCGAGTGACGCACTATCCATCGCCGGTCGCCGCTGTCATACCGGCCAGCGAAGAGCTGGATATGCACAGGCTGATCCTGAAACGCAACCCGCAGAAGCGAATCACTATGTCGGGCTTTTTCGCCCTATACATGGTTGCGACCCAGTCGGGCTGTAAAACCCTACCACCCGCGTTCGCCATTCCCTCGTTCGTTATTCAGCAGGGTGCACCACGTGCAGGTGAGATTGGCTTGTGTATCTCAAGTCTTATGATGTTATTCGACACCCCTTACACCCCATCGTTAAGGCAGCGTTCGTAAAAAATGTTTTCGTTCGACCGTTTTCTCTCAAACTTAGTTTGCAAATCCAACTTCCACACAAGTCTTTTCATTTTTCGGGTTAATATATATATGACGCTCACAAGTAACGTGGCTTTCTATTGATAAAAGAAATTTAAAAATCGGTTTAAAAGAACCAGATATTACCTCTTACAACGTCACAGACTCACAAACTTTACCTCTTTATAATGTTAGTATAGATTAGGCAGCGTTTTCGATGAAAACTCCTAAGCGCCTTGACTTTTCCTGACATTTCCAACAATAATCGTTACATTCCAACCAATTTAAATAAAACCTGGAAAAGTTATATACCTAAAAACCTACTGAAAACCACATAAAGGTCCGTTTAAAAGTAGTTTCCCACAAAAGTAGTTTAAAAGTTTATCGCGAACAGACACACAGACAGACGTGGCAGAGAACTTTGTTATGTTATGACACGCTTCATTCAACATTCAAAATATGTGGGTGAAACCGATGCAATAAGTTAGCGAAATACGCATAGAATTATGAAACCGCTTACACTTACAACGCGCTGGTTTGTTACTCTATGGAAATACGGTACTTCTAACAACGTATACAACAAACGATACAAACACATCTATAATGCTGCCAGATAAATGTAAACGAACGAAAACATTAAATATAATCACGATTTTACCATAAAAACGATCATAATCATTACAAAATCAGAGTAAAACACGTTTTGCCAATAAACAAAACGTTTAAGAGAATTACACGAGTACAGGTAATAAATGTAAAAATATAAAATCGCAGAGAGAACGAACCAATAATGTAACAAAGTAATAGAGAATAGACAATTGTAAAAAATAAAGTCACATAGAGAACGAACCAACATAATAAAAAATGTAACAAAGGTTAAAAACTCTATCGGGAGTTTTTGGCGGGATCTTGGTCTGTCATGTAGTATAGATTTTATTTTTTATTCATAATCTTGTGTTACTTGGCTCTATATTGTGTAAAATTGGTGGTGTTTTATGTAATATAGTTTCTTTATTGTGCATAAGTGAAATGAATGGAAAATAATATCACGGACCATGAATTCTGAGATGCCACAAAAATTCCATGGAAAGTTCTAACAAGTTGGCCACCATCTTGTTAGTTCATTGAAATTATATCAAGAAACTTGTAATATCGATACTCACTTGACAATGGCAGTAATAGTCTACTAGAAGACTAGTTGCCAAAAATAAAGTTAAAAAAAAACACTATCCGCGAGCAAAGAGGTTGTATATTCAATTCCAAGTTTAATGTTCGGTGTAATGAACATTTTATTATAGTTCCGTATCTCTGGGGTTTTCAGAGTGGCATTTACGAATATTTTCAACATTTTTTTTTATAAATTATCACCAGTATTACGATATCTGTGTTTGTAATTATTTTATGATTAGTTATCACAATACAAGTCACGCTTAGTATTAAATTGAATGATCACGTCTGAAAAGCTATAAACTTTTCTCAAATATCATCCAAACAACTACAGAGAACATAAAAGAAAACACACATCTAAATAAAAAAAAATGTCATAAACATCATGTGTATAAACATAATATAAATGTATTTTTCCTAAATTAATTATAATATATAAGCAAACAGATTAGCACTAATAAAATTAAAACGCAATCCTTTTTAACGTTAGAATTAATGAAAAGATTGTCATTGGCCTGTTTATAATTGAAAAAAAAAACTATAAACATAAATAAACAAAAATACAACTTGAATTATCCAGAACTAACAATACAGCCACGAAATAAAACCTATGTGAATTTTTTACTTCATTAAATTACTTAGCCGCAAATTATTCTACCACAAACGAAAAAAAATAACAACTCAAAGAAACCACACAAAATATATCACAAGCAAAGAAAACCGATTAAAAAGAAAACACCAAGAAAAAGAAACTGAGAACGAACTGTTACGCAATCTGATCAACGGAAACACTTTTTGCTTCGAAATCAGAGCATTTCGAATTTGGAAAGCGTTCGATTTTTATTTTTCAAAGCCCGTTCGTATGTAACGCGAAGGCGCGAAACTTTCGCTTGCAAGCCGCCCGGCGAGCGTCGTTCGTGGCGTAATCGCGGACACTGAGATACTAATTGAGTAAGTAGTGAATGAAAGGCTAATAGTGATGTGACGTCGTCGAAATATCGATAGTCATTTAATTATGTAGGTATTAAGTATCTACATTTAAGATATTCTCGCTTTTTCAAGACCTTTATACATTCATAATTAAGTAATACATGTAGTATACTAAGTAACTTATGTTTTGCAAAATAATTGGTTATTTTACTACCTATGGAAGACATTATTAATTTTCTCTATTGCTTTGATATATATTTGGGGTGTAAAGGGTGTCGAATAATATCTAAGACTTGAGACACCCAAGCCAACCTCACCTGCACGTGGTGCACCCTGCTGAATAACGAACGAGGCAATGTCGAAAGCGGGGTGCCCTACCACCACCAAACCAAAGCCAAAATTAACACAAGAGGTCTTCTCAAATGACATGAAACGTTTTAAGTTATTAAAACAACGGACTAAATCAATATATTTTTTATGGGTTTACGCTTCATATGGGTTTTTTGACGATGTGAATTAATATGTGAAACACGCTAAACCTAAATGAGTACTGCCTCTCAAGTACACCTGCCGGAACACAGGTATATGTGTTTGGCGACAGTTTTTAACAGACGGTGGTAGCTATCCATATGTACTTCGATAAAGCATTACCACCAACTATGGCTTCATCCCAATATTTTCCGTCACCAAAAGGTCCTGTTCAGCTCATCTCATCCTATCTCAGTTACGTCGATTGAACTAAGCCATAATTGCTTCAAAGATGGAATAAAAATATGTTTACAGTATGTTAAACACACCGATTAACGGAATACCTTTATACCAAGTGACTGTTTAGACAGGAGCAATATTTCTGGACTCGATTCTTGTTCTAAATCAATAAAAAAATAGATCCTGATTATCTAGAAAAATACAACAATTATAAATACTCCTCAACGCGTCGTTATACATACTCCTCCACGCGCCTATGTTAAAGCAGTGTCAATGACCGTCGGGTGATTTCACTTTCATTTGAAAGGTAACGTAGGAACGTCAGGAACAAAATAAAAGGGTTTATTGCCCGTTTTACTATCGAAAGTTATTAACTCCGGCACGCCCATTGTAGCTTTTGGCATCGGTCATTGCACTTAGGTTTATTATTTTAGTTACACGTTTATAGCTATACTTTTGAAAGTCTAAGAACAAACTTTAACTTCGGTTTTCTTGGTTGTTTATTAGTATTTGTTATAATATTATTATTTTATGTTTAATGTGACCATAAAGTGTCATATTCTAGAATACAGCGTATAAAAATTTAACAGATGTGAATAATAAACTGCTGTAAAAGAGACTTTAAATTACCAGTGGTGTAAATATTGAATATACATGTCGATAACAATACAACCAACGCACATCACTAAAACAATTTACCGTCAAGAACATTGACAGCGCGATACACTCCTTAAAATAATATAACTTACTCAATTGTCGTTTTAATATAACAGCCATTGGCTTCAATTTCCAATGACCATAATTTTTCTAGGTCAACAATACAAAAAAGCATATATACAAATAATGTCGTAACCTCGTGAAAAAAGATTTTATTATTATATGATTAGTATATGATTTATCTGGATGAATTATAAGTTGCTGAAGTAAAACCTCTTTAGGCGCGACTAGCAGGTAACAGGACGTCAATGCAACGGAAGTCCGTTACGGCAATATGGCGTCACGTTTCTGTACCATCCGGTTTTTAAGTATTTTTAATTTTGTCAATAAATCGTTTATAAACAAATGAATCAAAAATTCATGAAAAAATTTATTAAATTGGATAATAAGTCTTCTTTAGGCCCGTTGAGCGGTATTTTTGGCATATAAATTAAAATAAATTTATAATTTATTTAATTATATATTAAATTTTATATATTTATATATATTAAAATATTAAATTGAATATAATTTATTTAAATTATAATTTATATAGTATAAATTTATACAATGGACAACCCGAGAAACGTTTTGCAAGGCAGTGTCGAACTATTGAATTTGTCCGATTATAGAGCACTGCCTAAGAATCCCCGAATATAGTCCGATTTTTTTTACAAAAGAGTATCTTATAATCCGGCAAATTACAATTTTTTTTTTATTGTAGCACGGCAAAATGTCTGCACTGTTCCTGATGGTAAGCACAGTACAGTCCAAAAACAATGGCGACCACCGAATGACATACTATCCATCGCCAGTCACCGCTGTCATGCCGGCCAGCGAAGAGCTGGATATGCACAGACTGATCCCGAAACGCGACCCGCAGAAGCGAATCACTATTACGGGCTTTTTCTTATTTATTTTTTTATGTCATAAGTGGCAAACGAACAGGTGGATCACCTGCTGTTAAGTGATCACCACCGTCCATGGACACTAAAAACACCAGAGGAGTCGTATGTGCGTTGCCACCCTTTGGGGGGAAGGGATTAGGGGACGGAGAGGGAGAGGAGGCGAGGGGAGGGGTGGTGGGCTTCCGGCGCTCTCACTGACCGAACGAAACGCAACAATGGAAGCACTGTTACTTCACGCCGATGTTTCTATGGGTCGGCTGGTACATCCCCTAGCGACCCGACGCATTCATGTTGAAACCAGCAATAGCTTCAGCGTGGCTCTACCACCTACAAAATGCACCTGCCTGTTTTTTTCTCATCAAATTCGGTACAGCCGTTACGTAATTTAACACAGATAGACAACAAACACTTCAATTTTATTTACATATATAGGTTCAGTTTTCGCACCTCTCATGTATACTGTTTTGAGTCCTTTACGTGGTATTATATTCTTTAAGGCACCTATTATCTTATGTCCAACTAGCGGGCCCGGTGGACGTTGTCCCGACCTCACAATAAAAAAAACCTCGACAAATTATGTACCTTGCTCATGAATCATTTTATATACTGGTGAAAACCGCGTGAAAATCCGTTCAATAGTTTATGAGTTTATCGCGAACAGACAGACAGGCGTGGCAGAGGAATTTTTATAATACTAGCGGGACGGGTTTTTTTTTTTTTCGATCTGACTACGCTATTGACCAAGCAAGGTCTTAACAGCTTCACCGGATTAGCTAGCGGGACGTGCGGAACTTGTCGTGCCTTCACAATATTTTTTAAAATCTAAAACTCAACCGCAGCCTCACCTAACAGTTCCAATTGTGAATCTAAACCATTCTCAGTTCCACTCGAACACGGACACGAAATTTCATCAAAATCGGACCAACCGTTTTAGAGGAGTTCAGTGACATAACCTTTTTTTTACATGGGGATTCCCATCCGAGCCGGGCAGCTGCGGGTGGGGTATGTCCGAATTGCACGGACTAAAACCCCATTGTGCCTCCTCACACCTATTGGCCGGTGAGCAGGAGCTGCCGACTGGCATTGCGTCTACTCCCCAGCAGGTAAACACGCTAAACGTAGGCCAAGGACTGCCTCTCAAGTACAACTACCGGAAAACACCAACAGTTGCTTGGCAACAGACGTTCTACTTGAGCTTGGTAGTTAGCCAGAAAAACCCTACCACCATGTCATGGTTTCATATACGATTTCCTCCACTGGAAGCTCCAACTCAATTCCAAGGATTCGAACCTACGACCATCGATGCTGTGAACACGCTATCAACCAGGCCAACACCGCTTCAGATGCGGCCCGTCGCGTCTGGTCTTTGTACTTGGCCCATCCGGTTATACTTTATTTTCAATTATTTTAAATTTCCTGCTCATCGGAAAAACTGGGTTAAATAAATCTCAGAGAACCAGACCGCAATGCGTTCCTTATGACATATAGTCCGGTCAATTTAGACATTCGAAGTTACCTAAATTCCCACCAAGCTGAGAATAGATAACATATCATAAATTAAAATCATTAAAATATCATTAAAAACCAAATTTGAAAGTTACAACTTTTTGAATTGTTATATCTCAAAAACGGTGGCTCGTAGAAAAAAAAGTATTAATAAATTTTTTGTAGATAATTTTATGATCTACAATTTTTGTGTGAGGTATTTTTATGATAAAACTTACCGTTTTGCTGAAAATCGCGAAACTCATTTTTTTTTACCTTTGACCTTGAATAAAAAATTTTCCTTACAGAGGAAAGATGGGGAACTTTCAAATTTTCTTTTTAATGATATTTTAAACAATCTTACCGATTTTCAGCTTGGTGGGAATTTGGGTAACTAGGGTAATAAGGGTATTTTTTTTCTTGCCTGCAGACTCGTTCCGCACCATTTTTTTGCTATCGTTTTATGTAATGTGTAAGTTACAAATCGTATCTGTGAGCATCTTATTGGGAGATGTTTTATTATTATTATTATTTATATATATATATATATTTATTTCTTTATTTTTATGATTTCTTTTAACTATTTTATGACGGATTTTTTTTACAGACGTTATTGCCTTTACGGCGGTTTCATTCCGGTCCCCTATCGCCTATCGCTATCTTTAGGTTATAATCCACAATATGCCGCGCCGGAGCGTCCATGGCCCGATGGATGAACCTACTAACCGCATCATCAGTCACGTCGGTATAGTAGACACAGGTGTGGGTGTGTCTTGATATGGCCACTATAACATGGATGTGTGATATAAGGGGTATACCAAGTTTGTTTTACTGGACAACCATTTTTCACTACATTAATACGTCGTTAATTGGAAATTACGTTTTTTTTTATTTATTTAATACCTAAATATTTGCCGTGTAAGAAAGCTCGATATGTATGGAATACTTGCTTTAAAAAGTCTGGATACTTACGTATTAAATGCACCGCGCTTGCCGACGGCTGCCGCGGCAAGATCGTGTTATTCTTTTATTTTTTAACGTAGGGAGAAAATCCATCATGGACTGTCAGGCTCCCGGGGGAGGGCCTGAGCTGAGTCGACCGCCAACTGCGTGCTGGGACGCAGCTGCCGGTGCCTTTCGGCGACTTTAACCGACTAAAACTCCACGAAAACACGACACAACACACTGTGGGAGTGTCACGGGACAGCGCGAGCATGCTCCGCTACACTCCCGGCGACAGGCGTTTCCCACGCCGCACCCGACTGAGGCAGTCTGGTTGCGAGACTGCCTCCCAGCCCGCCAAACCCGTGCAATGGTAGGTCAGGGCCCCCGCCCCTTCCCCCCTCGGTTCGGCCCCTCCGCCGTCGCCACGCCAATGATTTTTTTTTTATCGAGGTTTACTCCTCCTCCGCCTTAGACACCCCGACGTCCCCTCCGGCCTACGCTAACCTAAACCCCCCATCCATCCCATCCATTGATATCGCAAGTCTAACCTTAGCTAACTAAACAGAGATAGAAGAGCAAGATGTCGAACGTTAGTCGAGCGCGGTGCATTTAATACGTTTTTTTTTTTTCGAACTGACTACGCTATTGACCAAGCAAGGTCTTAACAGCTTCACCGGACTACTAAGGCGAACGATTAAGGCACTCAGCCGATTTTATTTTGACAACTAGCTCAAGAGTGCGCGGCGCACCTCGGCTTTGGCTGTTGCCTGATACATGCAATTCGCGACCTATCTTTTTTTTTTTCCCTCTTACCTTCCGCTTTGGTTGGAGCGACACGAGATCTCATTTGACTTCATCGTGTCGCCCCAAGCGGATGGCCCAGCGTCTAACAAGCGCCGCCAGGCCTCCTTCATGGAAGGAGACGGCTATGTGATTACCGGCCGTCTCCTCCATCCGCCGGAGCCTGTGCAAGGGGAAGATGGGTCCTCCCGAGCCCACGGCGGCGTGATCTGTGGTTACGCGGGCGTGGGCGTGAGCACGCTCTGTTTGGAGAGACAGGCTGGTACTGATCGTTCACTGCCGTTATTTCATCGGGAGGGTCGGTAAAAATATGTCGCGGACGTCTTTTACAACGCGCAGCGTTTGGTACGGGTTCGTATTTTGCGGCGGATACCACTAACGGACTGGGATGATTCGCGGCTTTTTCAAAATAACTAATCGTAAGTGATTTTACGTACGCCCAGATAGAAGGCATCTCTAGGTCCCTATGTAGATCAACTCTCCGGACGTACCACGGGGCACCGGTCACTTTACGTAAAACGCGGTTTTGAAGAACCTGCAACTTATGAAAATTATCTTTCGACATATGCGCAAAAACGGGACTGCTATATGTCATCACGGGACGGGTACACGTCTTATACAAAGTGAGTTTGTGTCTGAGGGACATTTTACTACTATGACAAAGCAATATGCGTAAGTATCCAAACTTTATTAAAGCATGTATTCAATACGTATTTAACTTTTTTGTAATAACAACCTTGTAGTTTGCGTCTCGCGACACCATTAAAAAAAGATTCAGTACTACTGGCCTGAAGGTTGACTAGCTCTCAAATGCAGCTGCCGGAACACAACTATAGGTGCTTGGCGCATTGATATACAAAAATCCAAGATGCACACTTAACGTCTCACAGCTGGCACACAAAAACGAGTGCATAATTGTGGATTATGCACTCATTTCAAATAGTCTCGCGTCGCTTTCGTCCTTGTAAAAAACAACTTTAAATCATTCAGGTAAGGTTGAATTTGCAAAATCATAAGTTTATGGCATAACTATAACCACGTGTTTTTTTATGTCATAACTGGCAAACGAACTTGTGGTTCACCTGATTTTAAGTGATCACTACCGTCCATAGACACTAACAGCACCGGAGGAGTCGAAAGTGCGTTGCCAGCCTGTGTTTGAGTGAAAGAGAATGAGGGGGACAGGAGAGGAGAGGGGAAGGGAGGTGCGTCTCTGGCGCTCTCACTGACCGAACGAAACGCAACAATGCAAGCACTGTTACTTCACGTCGGTGTTTCTATGAGAGGGTGGTACCACCCCGAGCGAGCCGACCCATTCATGCTGAAACCAATAATAGCTTCAGCGTGGCTCTACCACTCTATGTATTATATAGGGGAGTTTTTTCGGCCGGTTTTGAGCGCTACTATTATTCGACACTGTGTGTCTTGGCTTTTTATATGTCAATGACTTATCGACAGAGTTTCGTCTTAATTGTGGTAGCTAAGAGATACGGACTTTGCAAAAGCCCCTACCACCATGCTACAGGGTCATTATCTTTTCCTTAACTGAAATCTCCTCCTAATTCGCAACGATTAGAACATACTAACCACTAAGCCATCATATGACTATAATCTATACTAATATATAAAGCTAAAGAGTTTATTTGTTTGTTTGGTTGAACGCGATGATCTCAGGAACTACCAATCCGATTTGAGAAAATCCTTCGGTTTTAAATAGCTCAGTTATCGAGGAAGGCTATAATCTATATATAATAATATAGGGGTGGTAAGGGGTGTCGAATAACATCTAAGACTTGAGACATCCAAGCCAACCTCACCTGCACGTGGTGCACCCTGCTTAATAACGAACGAGGCAATGGCGAAAGCGGGATGGTAAGGTTTCACAGCCCGACTGGGTCGCAATCACCATGTATATGGCGAAACAGCCCGTCATAGTGATTCGCTTCTGCGGGTCGCGTTTCGGGATCAGCCTGTGCATATCCAGTTTTTCGCAGACCGGCATGACAGCGGCGATCGACGATGGATAGTGTGTCACTCGGTGGTCGCCATTGTTTTAACCGACTTCAAAAAAAGGAGGAGGTTATCAATTCGACTGTATTTTTTTTTTTATATATTTTTTACCTCATAACTTTGGACTGGGTGAACCGATTTTAATTATTCTTTTTTTATTTGAAAGCTGGTACTTCCCGTATGGTCCCATTTCAATTTGGTCCAGATCTGACAACGGCATCCAGTGCAAAACCGTATAAGTTTTAAATTTGCATTAAGTATGTACACGACAAATAGACGAATAACTCAATATCATGCTAACCGATTTCGATGATTCATTTTTTATTGGAAAGGATGTACTTCAAGGGTAGTTCAAAAAAAAGTATTATCCGACTTCAATATCAATCAAAAACCTATAAGGCACTAAAAAGCGGAAAATAAATAGTTTATCAAAAATAAAACATATGAATATGTGTGCTACCTAGAGATGTACTGGAAGTCGGTACCAACCAAAATTTTTGTATTACAGAGACGCGACAGTGGACTTAAACTTTGTACCTGTAGATGATATGATTTTCGGTTTGGTTGGCACCGACTTCCAATACATTTCTAGGTAGCACACATATTCATATGTTTTATTTTTGATAAACTATTTATTTTCCGCTTTTTAGTGCCTTATGGGTTTTTGATTGATATTGAAGTCGGTTAATACTTTTTTTTGAAAATTTACTTTATTTTTCCATTTTTAGTGTACATAAATATATTTTACTAGCAGTGCCCGCGAACTCCGTTCCGCCTTAAGTATATTAAAATATGCGCATTTTTGCGGTATGGTATCTATCGGTATGGTATGCGATATGGTTTCAATTGGTTGTACAATAAGTAACGTTTCGTCTCTGTAATACAACAATTTTGGTTGGTACCGACTTCCAGTACATTTCTAGGTAGCACACATATTCATATGTTTTATTTTTGATAAACTATTTATTTTCCGCTTTTTAGTGCCTTATGGGTTTTTGATTGATATTGAGGTCGGTTAATACTTTTTTTTGAAAATTTACTTTATTCGATTGTACTGTGCTTACCATCAGGCTCAGTGCAGTCATTATGCCGTGATACAATAATAAAAAATCATCACGAGGGAGCGGTAGGAGCGGAACACCAATGAAGAATGTTTGAAAATCGGGGATTTTTTCTCATGAGAGCTTCCGCTGCGTGTTAACGTTAGCCCAAAGCAGCTATCCCACGCGGACGGAGTCGCGGGCGGAAGTTAGTACTAAGATAAACAGCAAAGTCGTTATTACCAACTAAACCCCTGCGTGATTTTATTAGCAAATTTATTCAACGTTTGCTATGAAACTTAACATAGGCGCAATAATAGCCACATGATAAGAAACACAAATAAACATGAAAGAAATACTTTATTGTTGAACAACCATAAAGTAAATTACAATAACATTAAATTACATAAACTAATTAGATAGAAAAAAAAAATTTGAAAATGAAAAATAGATGTCCAACAATTGGCGAACCCATTCAACAAAAATTTGCAATACAGTAATTAAGTACTACAGCGCTGATTTTCGATGGGAGCCTATATGATGATAAACGGACGTTCAGTAATATTAACATTAATATAAAATTTAAAACGAACAAACAAGTAACACAGACACACGTCACGGATGGTCACATTAAATAGATATAGCTAACATGTGTGCAGTTCACACGTGGTAAGAGTGACACCTTAAAAAAGAAAGCGAGAAGAGCGTATGTCTCACTGTTCTCCAGTATCCTAAGGCAAGCGACACACTGCACCCGCTCTTCCCGACACAGTGTTTACCTCCTATATTACATCGTCACACAAAAAGGTTGCAGATCGGATTTTGAAAGGCTTCCCGTTCTTATAGTTATTTCCCGTTCTTTCACTACAAAAAACAGAATGTCAATTCTCATTTAAAGTTGAAGTTGAGTACGTAAAGTATTCGTACACTTAATATTATTTGGAAGTATACTTAACAATCAATACTTATACTAGCAGTCTCGGCAGACGTTGTCATGCTTTGATAATTTTAAAAAATCATAAAAGCCAACCGCAACGCCACCTACCGTGTCCAATTGTGTATCTAAACTCGGATCCACTCGAACACGCACACAAGATTTCATCAAAATCAGTCCAGCCGTTTAGGAGGAATTCAGTGACATACGTACACGTTTAGAAGAAATTTGTATATAAAGAGGTAAAGTTTGTGAGTTTGTGATATTGTAGGAGGTAATCTCAGGAACTACTGGTCCGATTTGAAAAATGAGTTCAGTGCTATATAGCTCATTTATCGGGGAAGATTATAGGCTATATATCATCACGCTAAGAACAATAGGAGCGAAACACTAATGAAGAATGTTTCAAATTCGGGATTTTTTTTTCCTCTTGAGAGCTTCCGCTGTGTTAGCCCGTTAGCCCAAAATAACTATTTCACGCGTACGAAATCGCGGGCGGAAGCTATTAACTAATTATATTATCTATACTAATATTATAAAGAGGTAAAGTTTGTGAGGTTGTAGGGGGTAATATCTGGGAAGTCGGAGGAAAAACGGTCGAACGAAAACGTTTCTTACGAACGCTGCCTTAACGATGAGAGATATATGATTGAGTTCTAGAGAAAAGTTGTAGCTTGATAATGCCTATTACCGCCCAACGAAGTGGGCACGGATCGGCTAGTTATTAAATACGACAATAAATTGTCGCGAACAGTAACTATCTATAAACACTAATAAATAGTACAATTCTAACGTTACATCTGTGTACTTATAATATTGTGTCAGCGGAAACTCTCCAACATTTTCGTAACAATTTGTTACACGCTACAAAGGTATTTATTATAAACAAAGTAACATACAGAAGTGTCGTAAAGCACTTGTATCACAAGTATCACTTGTAACTTGTAAATTACACGTATAGTTTTGATAACCATATCCTTGTTAAAAAATGTACTAATTTCCAAGAGAAAATGCTTCTAATACAAGGCTTCTATAGTTTGATATTATAAAACAAAGTCCTCTGCCACGTCTCAAATCAAATCAAATCAAAAATACTTTATTCAGTTTAGGCCCTAATAAGGCGCTTATGAACGTCAAAACTACCACCGGTTCGGAAAACAAACCAGTCACCGAGAAGAACCGGCAAGAAACTCGATTGGGTACATCTTTATATATATATATACATTATACGTTACAATACCATTTTTAGTGGATGCACAGAGAGGAGTCAATTCCAGACGTCACCATCGTTCACGTATTTATCCACTCTATAGTATCCTTTCGACACTAAAACCCGCTTGACATGGCACTTAAATTTACAGTCCGGCAAATCGGTAATATGTTTTGGGACTTTATCTTTGAGGTCTGTCTGTCTAAGACGCAGCGGGATCACTCAAAAGGAAAAAAAGCCCCGATTTTTAAACATTTGTTTTCATTTTCATTGTTGCTCCGCTCCTATTAGTCTTAGCGTGATGATATATAGCCTATGACACTTACAAATAACGTGGCTTTCTATTGGTAAAAGAATTTTCAAAATCGGTTTCGTAGTTCCTGAGACTACCGCTTACAACGTCACAAACTCACAAACTTTACCTCTTTATAATATTAGTATATATGTATATCAATAGTGTATTTGTAGTAATTTTACTAATATAGTTATAGTTAATAGATAGTTTTGTCCGCAAATAAAACTATCTAGTAGATCTTGTTTTATTTTACAATCATTATATTAATCCGTGAAGCCTAAACTTTGTATCCCTTTTTAACGGAATTGCGCGAACGGATGAACGTGAAATTTGGCATAGTTAAAGTTTATATGGAGGAGAAGTGCAGAAAGCTATTTATTTTATATAAAATGTATTAGAAGTAAATTAAATTAATTAAAATATGCATGACTCACACTAATGCTTCAATTTTACACAGCATATACACACATGTAAATAAAAATGACAATTTGATATCCGTCAATAAAGAACTTCAAAAAAGGTTGCGAAAGAGGTTACAATGCTCGACTGTATGTATTATTTTACTCTTACGTTCCAATCACCCTATTTCATTCTACATTCAACAATGATATTAACCCTAATAAAATTCAAACTTAAAAAAATCAATGAACTATGGTCGAATGTCGACCTCTGGGCGCCCACTAGAATAACAAATTATCTTTATGCATTACTAGCCGACCCGTGCCCACTTCGTTGGGCGGTAATACGTAAGCGTGGAATGGTTATTTTGCGCTAAAACGCAGCGGAAGCTCTGAAAAGGAAAAAATACCTCGATTTTGCAACATTCTTCATTGCTGCTCCGCTTCTATGGGTCTTAGCGTGATGATATATAGCCTATAACCTTCCCTGATAAATGAGCTATATAACGCTGAAAGAATTTTCCAAATCGGACCAGTAGTTCCTGAGATTACACCTTACAATGTCACAAACTCTACCTCTTTATAATATTAGTTTATTGTTTATTCACATTAGATATAATACATGTAGTATTGGGTATCAAACGCTGTGCATATATCTAATAACAATGTTTAAAGTAGTTGTAATTGATTATAGAATTGTTTAATATAGTGCTTAGATATTAAGAATATTGTAAAATTTCTTGTAACTAAATTAATAGAAAGCGAAGGGTGACTCATCGCAATACCGCCCCGCCTGTATAGTTAGTTAGGACGCGCTCTGACGCTGCGCACGCAACCGAGCGTTCTGATTGGCGGAGCGCCGCCGGCGTGCGTAAGCGGTTCTTTGTCCCGAAATCGTGCCTGAGAGCAGCCTTAAAACGGGCGCGGGCGGTATAGATATCCTGTTTTGAACGAGTCTGCATAAGAGCACATCCTTCGCTGCTTCACTAGTGATAATTTTTTTATTGCGAGAAAATCTCATCGTTCTTCAAGTTCAACTTCGGAATTAGCAAATCATCGCTATAGTTGTGAGTCATTCGAAGGTGGCTCATAGTTACAATACAAATACAAACATTTTTAAAGTGCGAATTTCTTTAACCGCGTTGAGTGACTTAAGAATAAATTTATTTGTTAGGGGAAAAACTTATGGGTTCGCGTCACCGATGAACTAGGCATGCTCGTGACGTAGGTATTGCGTCTGCGTCAGACTACGGATGCGTAGTATAGAAGAAGTAGTTTAGAAGGTGGTAGAGCCGTGGCTACAGCGTGCTGTAGCTATTACTAGTTTCAGCATGAATGGGTCGACACACCCGAAGTAGTACCTCCCACTCACAGAACACCGAAGTGAAGTAACAGTGTTTGCATTGTTGCGTTTCGTTCGATCAGTGAGAGCGTCGGAGGTCCACCTCCTATCCCCCTTTCCCTACTCCTTCCCCATACAAAGGCTAGCAACGCACTTGCGACTCCCCTGGTGTTGCTAGTGTCTATGGACGGTGGTGATCACTTAACATCAGGTGACCTATCTGTTCCTTTGCCTGCTTTTGACATAAACAAAGAAATGGAACGGCCTGTCTACATTATAATATTTGATATTTTTACTGAGTTTGTACAACTCATGATATATTTGATCAAAACAGGACAAAATGACAATTATTTCTCCGGGTGCCAATATATATGAAAAACAGATTAATGTTGACAATTTCAAATTACAAATTATGAAATTTAATTAATACAGACTATAATTTTATTAAAAATACAAAAAAAGAACAGTTATTTCATTGTTTTGATTTTTCGCTTCTATAGGCAGTCCTTATGACTGCCTCGAATTTTTAAAATTTATATTCTTTTTTCAGTTTTTCTTCTTTATATACTAGTAGACCCCAAAGACTTTGTCCCGCCTTTATTATAAAAAAATCCGGGACAAATTATACACCAAAACGTTCCTCGTGAATCACTTTATCCACTGGTGTATACCGCATAAAGATCCGTTCAGTAGTTTTTGAGTTTGTCGCGAACAGACAGACGGAAGGACGCGGCAGGGGACTTTGTTTTATACGATGTAAGTTTATTTATGTACCATTTTTGAACAAATTTTTGGCGCGTATATGTCGCTTACGTCGTCATTCCGTCCGTTACACTTTCTTTTACCAAACACCGAGTTATACTAAAATTCGACCTTGGTAATTAAGTCTCAACGCGCCAAATGAAGTATATATATATATTATATACAGTATAAATAGGTGGTAGAGCCACGCTGAAGCTATTACTGGTATCAGCATGAATGTATCGGCTCGTCCCCGGTACTACCACCCGACACACAGAAACACCCAGGCCCACCTCCCCTTCCCATTGCCGTCTCCCCCAAACACAGGCTGGCAACGCACTTGCGACTTCCCTGGTGTTGCAGGTGTCTATGGACGGTGGTGATCGCTTAACATCAGGTGACCCGCCTGTTCGTTTGCCTCCTATGATATATAAAAATAACTACAGTGATAACCGTATCAAAATCTGTAGCATAGTTTAGAACTAAAGGAATATACAGACACAAACACCTACTAAAAGACCTACATTGTTTTATACTACAATCAAGATAAACGCATTCAACGCAAATAACCTATACTTGGTTGGCTATTGCACAAAATTGAATTCATTTTTTTTTTAACACGGCAAAATGACTGCACTGTGCCGGATGGTAAGCACAGTACAATCCAAAAACAATGGTGACCACCGAGTGACACACTATCCATCGCCGGCCGCCGCAGTCATGCCGGCCTGCAAAAGGTTGGATATGCACAGGCTGATCCCGAAACGCGACCCGCAGGCGCGAATCACTATAACGGGCTTTTTCGCCATATACATGGTGGTTGCGACCCAGTCAGGCTGTAAAACCCTACTACCCCGCTTTCGCCATTGCCTCGTTCGTTATTCAGCAGGGTGCACCACGTGCAGGTAAGATTGGATTGGATGTCTCAAGTCTTCGATCTTATTCGACATCCCTTACACTCCAAAATCGTTATATCTGATATATCGTTAGGTATATTCAGTCAATAGTAGTATTGAGGAAACATAAATGTTATTTGAGACAACAATAAAAATGTATCTCCCCTACCGCGTCTTTCTGTCTGTCAGTTCGGGATAAACTCAAAAACCACTGAACGGATTTTCAGGCGGTTTTCACCAGTAGACATAGTGATTCATGTGGAAGGTGTTGGTATATCATTTGTCAAGGATTTTTTTATAATCAGGGCGGGACAACGTCTGCCGGGCCCGCTAGTTATATATATATATATATATATATATAACTAGCGGGCCCGGCAGACGTTGTCCCGCCCTGATTATAAAAAAATCCTTGACAATATATATATATATATATAATTTTCCCTGACTATAAAACAATCCTTAACAAATTATATACCAAAACGTTCCTCGTGAATCACTCTATCCACTGGTGAAAACCGCATAAAGGTCCGTTCAGTAGTTTTTGAGTTTATCGCGAACAGACAGACAGACAGACGCGGCGGGGACTTTGTTTTATACTATGTAATGATAAGAATGTAAATATAACGAGTCTGCACATTTTAGATTTTTGTAAAGTTTGTTAGAGATAGGAACAAATAATAACAACATACATTTCAATTTTTTTAGAAATGTCCGTCTATATGTCTATTTGTTTGGACACACGCAAAAAATACACGCACCACTGATAACTAACTATATCCATTATAAATTCGAGTACAATTTAGTCTTTGTTTCATTAAAATCGGTTCGGTCTATCAAAAGTTATTGTAATTTTAATGAGGACGGAGAAAAGTTGATAAGTAAATGGACTTAATACATTCAGATGACTTTATTAGCCACTGTTTTTTACATAAAGTTGCACGCGGACGGAGTTTCTATTACAGCTAAAACATACAATACCCGACTTTTAATTTGGCACGTCAGGGCGATGACCGAGATGGTCAACTAAGCCCAGTTTCGTATAGCGCTATCTTTGTCTATTTTAGTCATCGCGCTGTGCGATAGAGAGCGCGCTTTGCAAAACCGCAGCAAGCCGATCTTAGCGGGACGTCTCACTCATCTCTCCGACGTAATTAATCAAATGTCAGGTACAACCAAATATTTCAATGAGATAAAATAAAATGCTATAATTAAATGAGTTAACTTACCTCACTCCTTTCTCCAGCATTTCGGTGTTTTCAGCTAAAACAAAATTTATCAAATCATTATCCAGTCAGTCTGTCAGGAGGCCTTTTTTAACATACTTCAAATTGGAAAACATTCTAAATGCAATATTACTTTTTTATGTTTGTTACCTCATAAATTTATAATTTACAAAAAAAAAGGATAATTATTTCTTTATTGGAGTGGAGATATATTGAAGCGTGTCCCATTATAATATCATCAGCGCTGGACCATCGATTTTGATGATATACCAGGGTACATTACAAAATTGAATAGGAGATGTATTGTATTTGAGATACTGGTAAAATTATAACAATCTAAGACTGGGTAAGTACCGTCAAATGCGCTAATTTTGCTAACCACTGCTTCTTTGCCCAGAAAGCAATTTACAAACAAACCCGTTGATGTGCAAAAATATATACGATTTATGATAACCCTGATTATTTTAATGGAAAATACATAACATTTGTGGCACCACTGTGTTTTGTATCTGTATCTAAGTTTACTCAGTAACTTGTGAGAATATTTCAATTCTTCTTTTGTAGGCGGTACAGCCATGCCGAAGTTATTATTAGTTTCAGCATGAATAGGTACTACCACCTTCTCATATAAAACCGACGTGAAGTAACAGTGCTTGCGTTTCGTTCGGTCAGGGAGAGCGGTCGAGGCCCACGTCCCCTCCCCTCCCCTCTCCTCTCCCCCTTCCTCCCTTTCCCCCAAACACAGCTGTCAACGCACTTTCGACTCCCTTGGCGTTGTTAGTGCCTACGGACGGTGGTGTTTACTTAATATCAGGTGACGAAGCCAAATTTTTGTAAAAGTAGCAAGATAACACCGCCTACACATTTTTATACAAATCTTTATATGATACTGAATCGATATTAAAATTGAAATGTTTATTTACTTAATAACATGACACCGATTATTATTTCGACTTCATGGGATTTACATTTGCGGCAAAAGGCTAAAAGTCCAGATAAAATAGTCGGTCACCAAAATCTCTCAAAAATGGAATAAAAACTAGACATCAAATATTTTCTACAAAACAAATGGATACATACGACCGAATGGTTACAGGAGTAAAATATAAGCATATGTTTTAATAGACAAATGTAATTAAAGGGGTCTTCAGACTATATATCTTTTTATATTTTTGTTAAAATATCCTCTATTATTTATTACTAGCTACAGCCCGCGACTTCGTCCGCGTGGAATAGTTACTATGAGCAAACGTTAACACGCAGTGGAAACTCTCAAAAGGAAAAACACCCCGATTTTGAAACATTCTTCATTGGTGCTCCGCTCCTGATAGCCTTAGCGTGTTGTTAAAATAGCCTCCCTCGATAAATGAGCTATCTAGCAATTGAATATTATTTCAAATCGGACCAGTAGTACTTGAGATTAGCGCATTCAACCAAACACACCCTCCGGCTTTATAATATTAGTATAGACTTTTCTCTCGTACTTACGCTGCGTCGTCGTTAAAATTACAATAACTTTTGATAGAATGGACCGATTTTAATTAAACAAAGACTAAGTTACTCCCGAGAATATGCTTTACGATATTCTTAGGAGGTGTTATCATGAACCCAGTACTTTAGCTGTAATGTGTGTTCATATAAACAGACAGACATAAAAATGATTGAAATGTATTCTATTTTTATTTTTTATTGTAGCACGGCAAAATGACTGCATCATGCCTGATGGTAAGCACAGTACAATCCAAAAACAATGGCGACCACCGAGTGACACACTATCCATCGATGGTCGCCGCTGTCATGCCGGCCAGCGGAGAGCTGGATATGTACAGGCTGATCCCGAAACGCGACCCGCGGAAGCGAATCACTATGACGGGCTTTTTCGCCATATACATACTCCTTACTACTACCTACTTATTCCTATATACCTACAACAATTTTTTTAACGTATATCGACAAAGTACAGACACGTTAGACTAACATTCTTATTAAATGTATAGATGATCATTGCGTTTCATATTTACTGTAATCGCTTAGTTCCTAGAAACTGTGATATGTGCTAATTAAGGCGGCCTTGCAATAAAATTAACTTCAATAAATTAGAATTAATAAATCACACTTTGTTCTCAGAATATGTATACAAATAGACAGAGGGAAAACATTTAAGTACATCTACCTTCTCTGTTCCTTTTTTTAGTAGTCATCAATGGAGTTTTAGACTTATTAAGAAAAAAAAATAGTTTATTTTTCTGTTCCTCACACTAGAATGCTTGTACAATATAGCTAATATTTAAATATTGAGTTTGTAACCCTTATTATGGACGAATTTTCGAACAATTGAATACTATACTACAGTTAAGGTGCAATTACTATAATCAGTAAATAAGTTAAGTAGTTAGGACTGTTAAGCGGTCATCATCTATACCAGGTGAAAGGTTAAACACTCGCAGTATTCTAAGATATAATACTTCATGGTCACATTTAACATATAATATAATAATATCAAAACAAATATTAATAAACAACAAAGAGAACCTAAGTTAAAGTTTGTTCTAAGACTTTTAAAAGTATAAACACAATCGTAATAAATCTAGGTGCAATGACCGGTGATCATAGCTGTAAGGGGCGACCTGGAGTTAATAACCTTCGATAATAAAATGGACAATAAACCATTTTGTTTTGGTTATACCGTCCCCACGTTCATTTTTAACTGAAAGTTAAATCACCCGACGGTTGTTGACACTGTGCTTTAACATAGAAGCGTAGAGGAGTGCCTATAATTTTTGTATTTTTCTAGATAATTAGGTCAAATATTAAGCACCTTACTTTTTAATTAATTAATTTAGAACGAGAATCGAGTGCAGAGTATCATCCATAGATATTGCTACTGTCTAAGCTTTCAGCCTGTATACCCTCCTTCATTTTTAAAAATATCTATTTGTGTAGTAGATATTGATGAGGTTTAGTGTTATCAATAAAAGATTTAAAAATAGCTCATTTTCATTTTACTTAATATTTAATCTTATATACTATGGTTTAATTTCGACCACTAGACAATCATTAGTATTTAAAAGAGAGGTATTAAAAAAACAAATATGACAATGATTAGATTATTAAATGTACTGGATATTTAATGTAACCCTCACTTAGAAGAGAAAGAAAAATAAAACTAGGATACTTACTTTGAGACCCCATATCTTCCCCTGAAGGTAGATATGAAACGGCCTTGGTCACAAATCAACTTATCATCTGAGTCCTGTCTATCTTGAACCTGCAATAAAATTGATAAGAAAGTTCATTAGATAGTGTATATTTTTATGAAACTGATAGAGGCCTAAGACTAGTAGCTTAGACATTATCTTTACTGTAATTACTATATCAAAACTTGTTGAAACATAATTTTTATTACATGAAATATCACTACATATTATAAGGTTCTGTGCCATGTCTGTCTGTTCGCGATAAACTCAAAAACTACTAAATGGATTTTTATGTAGTTGTCACCTGTAGATAAAGTGATTCCTGAAGGAAGGTTTAGCTATATAATTTGGCAAGGTTTTTTTTACGATCAGGGTGAAATAACATCTGCCGGGCCCGCCAGTTAAATATCGATGTATTAAAGCCAACCTTAAACTTCATGAAAAAAATCCAGCTAGACAATGAATACACACCCAGGTGAAGAAATTTGCTATTGTAACTATCTCATATATTTCCAGCATTGTAGAGATAAAAGTTTAACATCTAAAACTTTCATGTGTGTAAAGTATGAATTATATTTTTTTACATTTATAGAACTTACTACAACCTGTCATGGTAGCCAGATAATAAGAGCAATGTAAAACCTACATCCCTTAATTTGATTTTTGGGTATTTACTAACAATTGAGAATCAGCCTCTCAGTGAGTGAATTAAGTGGCTAAAATACCATTACCACTAAAAATTAATACACTAAAAACTAATTACAACCAAATTATTAATTTTTAGTAGTATCTGTTCAGGCATAAATTGGTTGGGGGTAGTCAAAATTCTTTTTTGACACATTGTTTGTCTATGAATAATTGGAGATGATCGGTCACTTGCTCGGCTCCTCTTCTTCGGAACAAGCACTTACTCAGCACACTGGCGACTTTTGTTCTTTATGTCTTTATATCAGCAATGGCACATTATAGCAGGTAAGTGAGATTTCATCCAAATTATAAGAAAATCCTTTCGGCATACATTTCTCCAAGGATATCTACCTCCAGTCAATTAAAATACAGTCCACTACCTAGGCTAGGTATGCCGACCCGTGTGGGTGTGGTGGTTGCCACCCCAGTATCAAATCCCAAATATATTGTCAGCTGAAAAAATCCCTACATCAATGTCTCTTCTTTGATGAAAATGTTTACACAACATGAAATTTAGAAACCAGTATTATTAAATTGTTTGTTTTTATAATATTTAGCAGAGCTCTATTTTTCATTTTCCAACTTTCAGATATACAAGAAAATTTAATGTTATTTTACTTTTAAGTAACTGAATTACTCTGTCATCACTGTAATCAAGTGGCCCTACATAGTAAAACCACTTATTCACCATCCACTGTTTCTAATAACATTTTATCACAATGATGTACATGTGTATGATACTAGGGGCCTTGACAGACATTGTCCCGCCCTTATAATAAAAAAACATTCGACAAATTATATACCCAAACCTTCCTCATAAATCACTTTATCTACTGGCAAAAACCACATGAAAATCCGGTCAGTCGTTTTTAAGTAAATTGCGAACAGACAGACAGATGTGACAGAGGACTTTGTTATAACATGTTCTTTTTATCTTTTGTTATTTGGCTCTATATTATGTAATATTGGTGGTGTTTTACGTAATATATATCGATTATTGTGCACAAGTAAAGTGGATCGGAAATAATAACACGGAGCTTGGATTCTGACTTGCTACTAAAATTCCATAGAAAGTTGAGTTTAATGCAAACAGACATACAGACGTGGCAGAAGACATTGTTTTATAATATGTAGTGAAGATACAACTTCTAGTAATAGCTATTGTATTGGACAAACATCAAAGTTTAATGTATGTAAAAATACAGACTCTACTGTAAGTATTTTTATAAAGATAGATTTCAGAAATCTTTCTTTTAATTTTATTTATTCTTTTAATTTTTTTTTCTGTTATATATAAGGCAATTAAAACATTAACTAATCCAGCCATTAATAGCACCTCACTACTATGATAAATACACAGAATGTTATGCACAATACTTCAGACTGAGGGTAATTTTAATTAAATTATTTTCTTATTCACAATTAAACTTATTATAAACATAATCATTAAAGATACTGTCAATTTTGTGATGTACATTTCTATTAGATAATCAAATTTGCATACAATCCTTACACTGAAAAAATAGCAGAGTAATGTAACTAAAAGTAATCCAGTTATCCTGAAAACCATAAACCACACACCACAAAATTTGTATAGTAAATTCTTTAACCTCTTTTTAATATATATTTTAAACTATTGCGAAAGTTAAGCATTATCCTAAAATTTGCGTAAGGGATTTTTATTGACATAAATAATATTCAACAATTTATGAATTTATAAACGTAAGTTTTTTATAAGTTTTAACCTACAAGATATAAAAATTAGAATAATTAGCAAAATTTAAAGCAATCAAAAGCTAATACAACAGTTGTGTAAAGCACGAGTGGTCATTGTGAAAAAAAAACAAAGAAAGGTACATAAAAAAGGTAAGTTTCTTATACGAATGCATACGTAGTTTACAAAAAAAATTAAATATGAATATATAAGTAAATTTAAATACTCACTGATAGAGGTAGGTATAGAATAAAGTTGTTGACCTATAATTAGGCCGTCAAAACTTATAAAGTATTGCAGAAACGCGATAAATTCAAACTTACATATTATAGTTTAAGTATTAGTAACTAGACTGGTTATTGACAATAGTCATAGATATGGTATATTCGAAAGCACTTAAAGCCACTACTGTTTTCGTGATAAATGTAGAACAGATTATTGTTATATCATTTTATAATAATTTTGCGATATATTATCGAATTCGAATCACAAATACACTTTCTTTCTTATTTGTAAAACGTCAAAACTGACAACACTGACAGCACAGATAAGAAGTAATAATATTCGTCCAATAGGACAGGCGAAGGAATTAATCCATACTGCCAATTCTGAAGTTGTCAATATAGGTAGTTCTTATGAATCCTTTAACCAATTTTCTTCCGTGTCCAAGTTACGATAAAAGCATAAGCGCCAAATCTTCTATATAATATTTCGTACATATTCTTTTATCCATCTTTTTCTTAATCACCTTGTTAATAGTAACGTACTATCTTCTTTGTCTGAATTATTTCGTTTCTATCACCCAAAATGTTTGTTCATTTCCATTGTCATGTAGTTAATTCAAAGTTCTAACAAGAAGGTAGCTCTTTTGTTAGAACTTTTCATGGAGTTTTTGTGGCATCTCAGAATTCACGGTCCGTGGTATTATTTTCCATTCACTTCGCTTATTAACAATAAACAAACTATATTACATAAAACACCACCAATTTTACACAATATAGAGTCAAGTAACACAAAATTATGAATAAAATATAAATTCCACTACATGACAGACCAAAATCCCGCCAAAAAACCATAACAGATAGAGAACAATAACCAATATTTAGAGTTCGTTCCACTAAGCACATACGACAATCACGTTGAAAACTACTGGTTTTCCTATTCCACTTAACTCCGAACTTCACAATAGTACATGCAAGTGGTATCGATTATAAAGTATTTTGAACGTTGAGATAAGTAATACAAATGGTGAGATAGAAAAAATAAAGCAAAAGCTTTAGTTGACAATTGGTAAATTTTAATAATTATTAGTTAAATTCATCTATAATGAAAAAAAATGTTTTTTTTTATATTTAATTTTAGTCGAGTCTTTAATTAATTTACATTCAAATAAAATCAAAATGTCTTTTGCGGCGCGAGTAGAATATTTGGTGGTACATCGCAATAATGATCTAGAAATATACTATAGTATACTAGTCCATCTATAAGTTATTTATTATGGTTCATATGAAGAATGGAATAAAATTATAGAAAATTATGATCGTGGAAAAAGACAACTCCGACCACGTATTATTGATTACCATAATGTAATTAATAGCGTTTACCCCTACCACTTTTTTTCACCCAGCCAGGTGCCGGTCAGAATTTCAAAGCCATTCCAAAAGAAGTTTTACTTCAAACTTAGGTAGCAAACAACCCTAAATAGGCCAACGCTCGAGCCCTTGTCGTATAATTTGGTATTTTAATAATAGTATGAACGAGATGATGGCAAGATTTTCTAGGCATGGTGAATCTTTGCGAAAAAAATCTATATGAATCGTGGTCTGTGGAACCGATACATAATAAACTGAGGTCTAGTGGATTGTTTATAAAAAATGAAATCTTTATTAATCGGTTTTTCTATTTCTAAAATCTTGATATCAGATTTTCATCCTTACTCTGGTTCTATGTAGACACGCTGTATTGAATAGAAGTATAGATACTGTACTCCTGAGTAGTATCGAATAATAAGTATCGTATTCATAAAAGTATCGATACTTTTAAGTATCTAGTATTTTTCGTAGGGCCTAATGGGCATACGTCAGGACGTCAATGTCAGTCAGTAAGTAGCATCAGTTTAGCTTCAGTAGAACAAAACAATAGTATTAGTACATAAATTTAATACAATAATAATAAAAAAACTGTTAAGGGACAAATTAAAAATATTATTTTTAAAAAACTTTAGGTACTAAAGGTCCCTTTCCTCCTCCGTACAATCGCTAAAAATAGAAGTTTATCGAACTGTATTGGTGATTAGCGGTTCCGGATTTTTGATATGTTACTTACTGCTTTAGAAAATAATCTTTTTTACTAAACTATTGAATCATGTTATTATTAGAATGACGGATGATTGATTAGTGAAGTCAATGAAAGAAAGGATAAGAACTGAACGGCTGTGAACGGATGAAATGATTTTTAGCACAATGTTATGTTGTAGCGTGCTGGCCGTTAATAATGTCTCTGGCCCTTTTTGAAAAGATGACATGTTCGATGACACAGACGGAAATATTTTTTCCGCGACAGACAAGTCTATATTAAAAGGCTCGATTGCAAAGTCGGTGTTTCATTTATCACATATATATTATATGAATACGCCCCAAAAATGTTATAGAAAATTCAGTCCGATTGAACTAGATGGCGTTACCATAAATATGAGAATATAAGGTCAAGTTTAAAATAGGTAATTTCTGCAATTCATTCGATATGAAACATGTCGAAAAGTACTCTGAAATAAAAGTATTTAATACAAAGTATATATACATTAGTTCATTATCCATAGACAATTTACTCGATACTACAAAGTATCGATACTTTTTTGTGTCCCTAGGACTATGCACACAGAATTTTTTTTTTTTTGTTCTGACTACGCTATTGACCACAGAGTACGTTATATAAACTATTGGCCTGGCAAGGTCTTTACAGCTTCACCGGACACGCTCACAGAGTACTTCATAGATATGACACTATATAGGTACTGAGAGAATACTTTGTATTACAGGATTTGTCTATGCCACAGACTAATAGTCGTACAAGTAGTCTATGCTACAGAAAAATTCGTGTGTAGTGGGGATGTTTTGCGTTAGATCGCGATAATTTAACATTACAGGGTACTATCAGTAAAAAGGGAAAGTATTTTTATAAATTTAATACTTCTACTTTACTCAAATACAAGGTATACATACATTTTCGTAAATATTTGCCTTTTTCTAATGTAATTTGTGTGTTAATCAATAGATTTTTTTTTTTGAAATTTATTGATTTCGTTGAAAATGGTTGATTTATACTTCTGGATGTCGTAGGCGGCGCCCGAACATTACACATTTCTGTGTACCTTTATATACACAGTCCTATATTACTTATTATACTCTTTGATACACAGTCAGACGGGACAAGTGGTTGAAAGCGTGTCCATTATTACGACGGCATCAGGCTTCCCAACAAGAAAACCTTCGTAGTTTTATTTAGTTGGTGTTCTGTGGGTAAATCTGCAGTAGATTGAAGAGTAGATGGCGTTGGTGGAACAGTAATGTCCACATAAACTCTTAGACAATCATATAATGAAGCCAAGGATCTATAATAAAATGAAAGTAAGTAGACAATTTTTAAATATTATGACGTCTGTTTTAAATTTATAGTTAGACTAAATAAAGAGTTTTATATTATAGTATTTATGGGGTAAATCACTCGAGATATACTTTAATTGAATAGTATATTCTTTGTTTCACTGTTAAAGCTTTCTAGCTTTTAGAATCTGCATAAATTATACCAAGGGTTGGCATTAAAAATTCGCATCACGAATTTGGTGTTGTTAAGGGTAGTTTTTTATAGGGATGCGGAAACGCATAGTTTTTAAAATGTGTTTTTGAAGTTACTGTAACTGTAAGTGCGCATTTAAAGGTTTATCTATCTATACATATAATAAAAATGAAGTGTCTGTATGTAATATCGAAATAAATTTTTTTGACTGATTGGGTATGAAAGTATACACGCTTCTGATAACAAAAATGCAATTTTTGTCTGTCTGTCTGTTTGTTCCGGGTAATCTCCGAAACGGCTAGACCGATTTTGACAAGAATTTCACTGACACATAGCTGAAATTACAGCGAGTTTCTTATGCTACTCTAAATTAGACTAGGTATTAACCGCGGCTTCGTCTGCAATGCTATCTCCAAAACGATTGGACCGATTTTCGCAAAACTTTTACCAGCAGATAGCGGACATTATTTCAAGTAATTTAGTATATTTTAATTTAGACTAACTGTTAACCATGGCTTCGCCCGCAGTACTATCTTCAAAACGGTTCGATCGATCATCAGATAACTTACACTGGCAGATAAGATAAGATCAGCTATCTTATAAAAAGATTGCTTCCATTACTTTTTATAAGATAGCTGATCTTATCTTATCTGCCAGTGTAAGTTATCTGATGATCGATCGAACCGTTTTGAAGATAGTACTGCGGGCGAAGCCACGGTTAACAACTAGTATAAACTAAAATTGCTTGAATTACTTTTTATAAAATCAGCTATCTGCCAGTGTAAGTTGTCTGAAGATCGATCGAACCGTTTTGAAGATAGTACTGCGGGCGAAGCCATGGTTAACAGTTAGTCTAAATTAAAATATACTAAATTACTTGAAATAATGTCCGCTATCTGCTGGTAAAAGTTTTGCGAAAATCGGTCCAATCGTTTTGGAGATAGCATTGCAGACGAAGCCGCGGTTAATACCTAGTCTAATTAATAAAAAATAATTGAGATTATTCTATTTTAGACTAGCTGTTACACGCGACTTTGTCTGCATGAAATTTAGCAAGATTCCAACTCATTCTTTATTTTTAATAAGAGAAATAATTATCAGCTTATTATTTATAATTCGACATTATAATTATTAATAACATTAATGATATAAAGGTCTTCCTAAAAAGATCTTAGATTATAAACGTATTACGTAAAGTGTGCCATAATACAATTTCTTGTGGAACAGACAAGCGTTTCTTTTTTGTATAGTCACAAAATCTTAATTATAATAATGGCAATGTATATTAGTAATATAATGTAAATCTATACTAATATATAAAGCTGAAGAGTTTAAACTACATTTTAAATGATTGTAAATGTTGATTATTGTTATTAATTGTACGTTTCTTCAGTATCGAACAGATAATGCTTTAAACTAGCATGCTCATAGAAAACTGTAGGAGTGACTGTTATAGATATCCCATAGATGGCGCCACGGTTTACTTTTGAATTTCTTTTTCAATAACTAAGCCACAGCAACGCGTGGCCGGTTCAGTTAGTATTAATATAGGTTATAATATTAAAGATAAGCCCTATTAAATAAATTCCATGCACTAGACTGAGTAAGACCGATAAAATGTTTTTAGGTAATCACCTTAATTTCTGTAATATGGTTGCAAAACGCATTACCGACTTGTCGGACTTACTGTCCACGTGCAACTATTTCAAGCAAGTTTTGATATCTAAATGGAATGGATCATTAGGTGAAATATAATGAAAATGACACCATCTCTATAGGGCCGAAACACCGTGAAGGAAAACTTTATCGCTCATCATCAAACCATGCTGACGAAACCACACCATAGCCGTAGGACTTCCATCATTTACCTATTAAATAAAAGCTAACTATTTTAAAATTTAATGTTTTACAATCTTGACCCACATCATCAGGTGCCACGTTAGCATCTCCTACTAACTACGGTTTGGCTAACGTGATGAAAAGCTTGGTGGCTAAGAACAATGTGGTCGTGTATACGGGCATCCACGCAACCGTGTCAGAAGGTGACTTCAACTCGTTGGATGGTAAGTTACAAAACAAGTTTTAAGTGATTAGATTAAGGTACCTATTTGCCGTATCTAATATAAACATGAGTTGATACTCGTCGTGTTATACGTTTTTCTTTTTTTACCTACAGGCTTCTGTGCTATAAAAATAAAACGTTCTTTTTTCTCCTGCAGACTCTTGATCCTCACCTTTTTTCTCAGAGTATTTTAACTTTAATACAGCAGTGGTGGCTTTAATACGTTACTGAATACACAAACGTCTCACGCAGTTGTAACATATTTTTGATCAATTTCACACGGACGAATACATAGGTAGCAGTTAATCACTACATAGTGTACCAATTCAAATAAAAAAAGAATCATTAAAATCGGTTCACAATTGACTAAAATATCGATTAACATACATAGAAATTGAGGACGTGAGACGTGTACCTTACTGTCTCCAAGAATAAATATACATAATTGAAAGTCATATATTTGTATGTAATATGAATTATATTATCTTTTTGGTCAATTTGGCGGCCATATTGTTTTATTTACCACGTTTGCTTCTACATAACTCAGTTATTATAGCAACGTATAAGAATAACTTAAGTATATCGACAATACGGGCATATTATATCTATCTATAAAATAAAAGATTTAAGATATATTGTTCGATAATGTATAGTTTATAATTTTCATTACTTGTTTATATAGTGTTAGTGAGCACTGAATTTGGAATTTGCTAAAGTGTTAAGAAACACTTAGCGCTGATTTTTAGCTGGAACCCAGTGCAAGTCACGGAGCGATATCAATTAAAATTATGAAATATAATATAGGGACGGGTACAACCTATTAAACTAGCACTGTGTCAATGTAGATTCTGTTTTTATTTTTATTCACCTACCGTACCGTTGTTTTGTATTTCAACAATAAATTCTAGTGAATGGCCTGCTGTTTCAAATATTCATTTTGACTTTAACGTGACTTTATGTTGTGTAGGTATTTTACTTTTGTAAAACGGAAAACGTTGTTGGTATCAGTGAGTTGATTTAAAATGTTCACATGTAAATGTATACGGTATTGAATGTTACGCGGTGACCTTATATGACATGAACCCTTATGATCTACACCCGATATCAGATTTAAATCGTGTGTGTATATTCTAAATGCATGGTAAAATAGATTTCAAACAGATATGTATACAAAACACACACACATAGTATATGAATATAGAGTCCCTTCCTCCCTTCCCCCTCCCCTCTTCCCCACTCCCACTTCTCCCAAATACAGGTTGGCAACGCACTTGCGACTCCTCATTCTATAATTCTTTAATATGATTTTAAAAACAAAATCATATATATACATTTTTTTGTAGGGCAAATGGAATGTTTACAGATCTTATATATTGAAGGGAAGCTTCTTTAGAATCATTGTGATTTCAAACCGGATGCAACGGAAAAACGACAGGTAAGAGACACAAATACAAAAATTAGTGAGCCAGAGCGTGAGAGCAAATGTCGGTGTGTCAAACCGGATGCAACGGAACGACAGGTAAGAGACATAAATACCAAAATTAGTGAACCAGAGCAAGAGAGCAAATGGCGGTGTGTATGTATATTGCACACTGTTTAATACTTGCTTGAATTTGAGCATTTAACGTGTGTTAGTATATGTGCAAAGTACATGAGCTAATACTACTGTACACTTTATGCCGCTGCATATTACAGCTTTTTAGTAAGAAGTCAGCGTGGTGTGTTATTATTTAACAGTGTTTGTGAGTATTTTTATATCTTGTGCTAAATAATAAATTCATTTTTAAACAAATAAAATTTGTGATTCTTTTTTATCACATTGAAATAATATATAAATCAATTATATATTACGTAACAAAATACTATACAAATATATTGAAAAAAGTTACATGGCCCATGAGGGATCGAACCCGCGGCTGGTTATTGGTAGGACACTCTAACCAACTGACCTAATGGGGCGATATTCAATACGTCCAAATTATCTAACACATGTCTTTTTCGAATATATTAACGCTTTTAATTTGTATGTAATGATTGTTATAAATCATATATGTGCATATATACTAGCGGTCCCTGCGGACGTTGTCCTGTTATGATAATTTAAAAAAATCTTTAAAGTCAACCGCAGCGCCTACCTACTGAGTCCCATTGTGAATCTAAACCATTTTCGGATCCACTGGAACACACACGCACACAAAATTTTCACTGCAATTAGGGTTTTATGCCAAAATGCCTTATATATTTTTTTACGCTTTGAAATATATTTTTGAATTAATTAATAAAAAAATAGTAAATTCATTTTTTAAACAAATAAACTTAGTAATTATCCTACCCTTGTTATATATATTCATCTCATTATTTTGTCGATTTACTGGAGTTTCATTTCTATCATGTGTGAATCGCACTCACCTTTTTTTTGTTTTATTTGTATTATGTTCAATACAAAACTCAACAGTTTCAATCGTAGAAAAACATAATAAAAATATAATATATAATAACACAGGCAAGCGAGTGAACAAACTAATCGGAGTAAATCTGACTGAGTCATGTTTGGTTAATAGAAGAATAGGACTGGAGTGATGGAAAGCAATACTTTTTTGCTATACATAGTATAGTGCTATATAAACATAGTATTGTATAAATTGTTTTGTTTTAACTTAAAAATCACCAAGTTGTTAATACGTTAAATTACCAATGATTATTCGGACGTGATATAACCTCAAAATTTTGATCATCAATATCTCAGTAACTATGACTTTCCGCAGCGGGGGAGTGATACTGAGGGGTAGTCAGTCCCCTCCCCCACCTCTCTCACCCCTTCAACCCTTATTTCAGGATGCAAATTTCTAATGCAGCTCAGCTTTGGCTGTTTTGGCTTATCCTAACACGCAGCAAAAGCTTTGAAAAGAAAAATAAAACGATTTAGGAACAATTTAGGAAGGATTTAGGGTGTAAGGGGTGTCGAATTTGGGGTGTAAGGGGTGTCGAATAACATCTAACACTTGAGACACCCAAGCCAACCTCACCTGCACGTGGTGCACCCTGCTGAATAACGAACGAGGCAATGGCGAAAGCGGGGTGGTACCCTACCACTGGGTACCACTACAGCCCGACTGGGTCGCAACCACCATGTACATGGCGAAAAAGCCCATCATAGTGATTCGCTTCTGCGGGTCGCGTTTCGGGATCAGCCTGTGCATATCCAGCTTTTCCCAGGCCGGCATGACAGTGGCGACCGGCGATGGATAGTGTGTCACTTGGTGGTCGCCATCGTTTATGGATTGTACTGTGCTTTCCATCAGGCACAGTAAAGTCATTTTGCCGTGCTACTATAAAAAAAAAAATCTTCATTGGTACTCTGCTCCTATAGGTCTCGGTGTGATGATATATAGCCCATAGCCTCCCTCAATAAATGATCTATATAACACTGAAAGAATTTTTCAAAGCGGACCAATAGTTCCTGAGATTAGGTATTCAAACAAACAAATAAACCCTCCAGCTTTATAATATTAGTATAGATAAGGAAATGTTTAAGGTAATTTATTTAAAACTTATTATAAATATAATTCAATAACATTAAAGAACTATATTTTTATATGAAGATATACATTCTGCTACTTTGCTTTTTTTTTATTGTAGTTTGGCAAAATGGCTGCACCATGCCTGATGATAAGCACAGTACAATCCAAAAACAATGGAGACAACCGAGATATATAATAGATGCTTATTATCTAGTGGGCCTGAAAGACATTGTCCTGTCTTGAAAATAAAGATATCCTGAAATCAGATGTCAGATGTTCTATAATTAATCTATATCATTCTTGAATCCACCTGAAAACACAACAAATTTTATCAAAATCAGTTCAACCCTTTAAGGTGGACCTCAGTCACACACACATACAGAAGAATTGTGTATGTATATGCAGGTCTTTTATGTGAGTCCTTTTTTTGAGCATGCTAATTTTCAAAAATTGTAAGTCCTTCATTTTTTTTACAACTACTACTATAGAGACAAGCCACTGTAGGATGCGGTAACTGTTCAAGATATATTAGATTCCGTAATTGGATAGCTTTGACCTATTATAACATAAAAAATAAATTGTAAATGTTACCAGTATTGATTTACTTTTCTTTTTTTTCATACTCCTTATTTTTTTCAGTTTTATGGCATTTTTTCGATATTTTCGAAATTCCCTTTAAGGGTACTGTGTGCCCCCACAAAAATGCCCAGTGTCTATGTATAAAGATACTCGTTTTTCTCGCAGCTTCCCTCGAGTTAATTTACATTTGATCTGCCCCTCAGTAACAGTATATTTCTGCATGAAAAGTACTTTATATCCCTCTCTTATACCCTTCAGAATGTGCAAATCTCATAATAATTGGTTCAGTAGATTTTTTTTTTATTGTAGCTTGGCAAAGTGACTGTACTGTGCCTGATGGTAAGCACAGTACAATTCAAAAACAATGGCGACCACCGAGAGACATACTATCCATCGCCGGTCGCCGCTGTCATGCCGGCCTGCGTAAGTATCTCTTCACGTTGCGCTTGAAGGACCCCATGTCATAGGAAGAAGGAAACACACTGGCCGGGAGATTGTTCCACAGCTTCACGGTGCGACAGAGATAAGATGTTGCGAACTTTTTAGTTCGTGCCCAAATAGGATTTACCGTAAAACTGTGGCTCCAAAGACCAGCACGTGTGGTGCGGTTATGAAAAGGAGAGGAAGGGATCAAGTTGAAGTTTAGAACACTCGCCATGATACAGACGGTAGAACACGCTCTGTGAGGCAATGTCAAAAGTTTAGACATGGAGGCATAACTAACAGACAAATGAATTCACATTCACCCTTACAACATTAGTTACGATATTCGTTATAATTTATTATATTTTTTCAGGTTTAACTTGGAATTCAAGTTATCAGCAGACGAGTAGCAACATCGCTGGCGATACACATGAAATCACTATTAGGTTCTTTGGGGTTTATTGACAGTTGAAACCTTATTATCTATTATTCATGATTATTAGATGCCAGTGTAAATGGTTTTGGTTAATCAAGAACTTAATTAATAAAGTATGCTGTCTCTTTAAATTGAGAATATTTGGAATTCTGGGATACTATTGTTGAGAAACAAAATTCAAGAAGTTGTGATTATTTCATTGAAACAGAAATTAAATCTTGGCCAGTAAAACAACTCTTAAATATTATAAAATCAATGTAATTGTACTGAATTGACTTTTGTTCTGTTGAGTGATTAAAATTCTTGAATATCAAATGTTCATATCGTTCATTAGAAAATTGTTTGAACAAATAAGAATATATGATGAGTTCAGTACAAATAATGAGTAGTCATTTTGTTTCGGCTTTTAAAACTTTATTGATTAATAACATTTCTCCTGGAAAATCAAACAGTGAAGTGAAAATCATACAGTTAAGTGAGTTTATTTATTTGTTATACATAACATTTCTACTGGAAAATCAAACAGTCTAGTTAGTTTGTATATTTGTTAAGTTTAACATTTCTATTAGAACAATAAACAGTCAAGTAAGTTTATTAATTTGTAATATTTAACATTTCTACTGGAAAATCAAACAGTCAAGTGAAAATCAAAAATTCAAGTGAGTTTGTTACGCTTTAGCGACTTAACAGATCGTCATGAAAGTTTGCTTGCACCTGGTTAGGCGTGTATGAAGCCACAGAGGACACCTTTTTTTTCAGAAAAGAGGTACTTATTGTACATGAGGTCAAATCGAAATATGCGAGAGAAGGCGCGGACAAAAGCTTGTGTTTGTATAAAAGCTATTCGCAAAGAAGAGTTTATAGTTTGTATATACAATTTTAGCATTTATTATTAATTACAATGCCCTATTTAAGAAATATCAATACTTATATATAGAAAACTACAAATATTTGATAAGTCATTGAATTTGCCGGCAAAATTAGGTTAAAGTTTTGAAGAAAAAATGTTAAACTTTTCGACTGGTTAATTAATTGAGGCCAATCATTTTAAAATAAAGAAATCTAATAGGAAAATTAAATATCTAGCTCTTGTTGGCGACTTCCCCCACATTAACATAGTAAAAGGTATTTTTCTATCCTTGTGAAGGGTTTTATTTTTCTGAATGTACTCTATACGTCTTTTTCTGTACTCCTGACAACATGTACGCATAGTTTAATGATGATCTGAAGAAGATGATCAGTAGTTAGAGCAAGAAAGCGTAACATAAGAAAATACATTCGTATTTATAACGTTAGTTTCACTATTGTACTATATGTTGTTTCTCAGGGCATAGCCCAGGGATCGTTCATATTTTCGCCGAGACTGCAAAATTACGCTTTCTTTTCTGGAAATCAAATATGATAATACAAGAACTAAAAAAAAAAAAAAAAACAGGTTCAGATATTAAATCCTTGCCAGTAAAACACCTTGTATATGTATATTGTATATTGTAAAAACAATAAAATTGTACTGGATTAATTGTTGTTCTTTTGAGAGATTAAAATTCTTGAATATCAAATGTTTATATTAAGGAAATTGTTTGGGCAAATAAGAATACATGATCAATTTAGTACAAATCATGACTGTAGTCATTTTGTTTCGGCTTTTAAAACTTTATTGATTAACAACATTTCTACTGGAAAATCAAACAGTCTAGTTAGTTTGTATATTTGTTAAGCTTAATATTTATATTACAAAAATAAACAGTCAAGTATGTTTGTTCATTTGTCATATTGAACATTTCTACTGGAAAATCAAACAGTAAAGTGAAAATCAAAAATTCAAGTGAGTTTGTTACGCTTTTGCGACTTAACAGATCATCATGAAAATTTGCATATACTTTGTTTGGAGTCCAGGAAGCAACATAGGGCACGTATTGTACCTAAGGTCGGATCGCAATAAATGCGAGGGAAGGCGCGACCAAAAGCTAGTATTTGTATAAAAGATATTCGCAAAGAAGAGTTTATAATTTGTATATAACATTATAAAATCTATTTAATTACAATGCCCTATTTAAGAAATATCAATTTTTATATATAGAAAACTACAAATATTTGATAAGTCATTGAATTTGCCAGCAAAGTTAAATTAAAGATTTGAAGAAATGATGTTAAACATTTCGTCTGGTTAATTAATGGTGGGCAATGATTTTTTACACTTTTCAAGGAGATAAAGAAATCTAATAGAAAAATTAAATATACTAACTAGCTCTTGTTCGTGACTTCGCCTTTTTTTTTATTAACGTGGGGAAATCCCTTATGGATACGCCACCCTCTCGGGGGAGAGGGTGGGTTATGTCCGACTCGCACGGACTAAAACCCCACGGTGTACCGTCCGACCATATTGTTGGGGCGGCAAGGGATCGAACTACGCTATTCCCCTAAGATAGCCGCCCCAACGGTCCACCCGGCGGAAGGTGGCCACCGGGTTCCATCCTAATAGGGAGACAGATTGGGTACACACCAGCTGCCTCCCCTCGTCTACCGGACCTGTGCAATGGAGAGATGGGCCCCCCGGCCCACCCCCTCAGGACCGGCTACGGTGGTGGCAGGAGAAGGGCAAATCGTCGCCTCCTCCCTCCGGTCCTCCGTTGGCGGAGAGGGCCACTCAGAGTGTCATCTTCGCGGACCCTCTCCGCCACCTCCTTCTGCGAGATGACGTCCTCGCAGAAGGTGGCCATCGCATTCCGTGCCTCTTCGCTGCCGAGCATGGCTGAAACCACACTCGTTAGCGACAAATCAAACCCTACCGCCGCAGTCAGAATGCGGCGCTGACCCTCCCACGCAGCACACTCAGACAGACTTCATGACATGCGGCGGTTGGCTCCCTACGAGCGATCTGGTGCAAGTATCACACGAAGCAACCATGCCCGGTGAGTACCTGCACCAGTCTGAACGACAGGGAGCCCCAGCGTCTCCCTATCCAATCTGGCAGAACCGGGCGGACGACGTCAATAGTGTAACACCCATACCGCTCGTCCGCCAGGTCCTGCTTCCATCGTCCTTTCGCCCTCCTCCCGGCCCTCGCTTCTCTTGGCCTCAAACTCCCTGGGAGGCGGAGGCTCCCCGATACTCTTTTTTGCCACCGTAAACTCGTACACGGGGGCAAGAACTCCCGCCTCCAGCTCTCAGGGCAAGGAGCCGGCGAGCGCAAAGGCCACGGTGGGGTACCCCCTGATCGCCCTCAGTGCCACTATGCGATGCGCGGCGCGCATCGCCCGCAAATTAGCGGCACCAAGAGTTCGTCGGCCCACACCGGGCCACCGCCCGCACGACCCTCATATATAGTCGTCGGCACCCAGCATTCGGACCCCCTATGTTAGGGAGCAGCCGGCAGAGTGCCGCCGCCGCTCCCACAATTCGCGGTCTGAGCCCCTCAAAATGGGGCTCAAACCGACAGCGCCCGTCCAGGGTGAGGCCCAGATACTTTATCTGGGTCCCCACCAAGGAGTGGGCCCAATGCCGACCCCTGTGGAACTCCCCGCCGCGTGACTCTCCGGACCATACGACCGTCGCCATCTATGTAGGCGATCTCCCTATCGACCAATTACGCCTCCAACAGCCTCCACAGATACGGAAGCACACCGAAATACCGGAGTGCCTCCTGTATCACACTATGCGGCAGGCTGTTGAAGGCGTTAGCGATGTCGAAGGAAACCGCCAGAAGTCTCTCCCCTTGGGAGGTCGCCTCCATAGACAACGACTTAAGGAGAGTCAGGGCGTCCACTGTGGAACACCCTGCCCGGAAGCCAAATTGCGCGTCCGCCACGTTCGGCCCAACTTCCTTCGGGTGCTGGACAACCCGGAAAGCAACAACTCTCTCCAGGACCTTCCCGGAGTCGTCCAACAGCACCAAGGGCCGATACGCGGACCGCCCCACGCTAACATAGTAAAAGATATTTTTTCTGTCCTTGTGAAGAGATTTTTTTCCTGAATGTACCCTATATGTCCTTTTCTGTACTCTCGACCACATTTATGCATAATTTCATGATGATCGGTTTAGTAGTTAGAGCGCGAAAGCGTAACAGAGGAATATACGTCCGTATTTATGATGTTAGTATGGCTATTTAACTATATGTTGTTTGTGTATAGTTTTTTGAGATCAAGTAGTTTTGACAGTTCTGAAATTTAAGGAATAAAAAACAGGCCACTAGATATTTATTTTATAGTAAAATCAGAAGCAAATGAACTAATACACAATAACCACCTAAATGCGTGCATTTTATTAATTTGTTATTAAGATATAATTCATTATGAGAATGATGCTATGTCAGTAAATTATGAAGGGAGAGTCTCATGTGAGATAAAGTTATCAATGCACAATTATTACAAACAAAGGTTTTTATATGTACTCTTTTTTGACCGCTCTGAATATAGTTGCGCCGAACACAAATTTATGTATAACATTATATAATATTGGGCGCGTTCCACAAGACGTTCACAACGCTCATAACAGCCTTTTAGCCGTTCCACTAGACCACCGCGAGCGTTGCCAAAAACGTCCTTAATGACGTCATAACAAGCCCACGCGAAGCTCCCGACGCCCCATGTCTGGAGATGGGTCGATTTGAGGCATGACAAAATTTGCGGGATTTTCAATTAAGATGGCGACCGTAAAAATGACATTATATGATTCAGTATAATATTTATATTAAGTAATAAATTGTTATTAATGGATTAATCAAATTTATTAATATATTTACATGAAATACGTTAAGTAAGTTTTTATAATTTTAAATTCTATTTAAAAATGTTTGGAATCGTTAAATTCTGAGAGGAAATGAATATATAATCACTTCACGATAATTTAATATTTTTTATTAAACCAAAAAATATATTTTATGATTTTATAATAAATAAAGGTAAATGAGAAAAATATATTATTTGTACACTTTTATAATATAATACATAATATATACAATTATCACTAAATATCCTACTATTGCCTCAAATGACATTCTTATTTTATATGAATGCAAATTAATTAATTACTGCACTAAAATTAAATATAAAAATCGACTTATACATTTATCTTTCAATATACTTAAATCAATTTACATAATTATTATTACAATTTACTGTTAAGACCAGGGGCGTAGTCTACCGCCGTATTTGCCGTATCAATTATACGGGACCCCTGGGCCACGGGGGCCCCCAAAGTGTGTAAGGAAAAAGAATAAAAACTTTCTAATTTATTTTATTTTACAAATGACAAAATTCTATAAAGCAATTCCTTTTTTTTTCGCCTTAAGCGTGCGTTCAAAAGTTGGCAACACTCTACATGGTTATGGCGGGCTGCGGGACTTCCCCGTTTTACTTACTATTCGATTTTTATTTGTAAAATGGGTAAATTATGTGATAAATAAATATTTCTTCTCACAATATTTTTTTTCTTTTGTAAAAAATCTTTACCTCCATATAAGGGCCTCCAAAAAAATTTTTATACGGGGCCCCGACAAGGCACGCTACGCCACTGGTTAAGACCTCTTACCTGACCTGGTTAACCTCTTAAAGCTTTTGCTATATTATTTCTACATCCCCATTTGTATTATTTACCTGAACGCTCACAACGCCCCTTTATGCGTTCCACTTGGGTGTACGATTGTAACGCCCGCAAGTGGAACGGGAAAAATCGCAGTCGTGAGCGTGAGCGTTGTGGGCGTCTAGTGGAACGCAGTCATTATATGCATAACATTATCTATCTTCAGAATAAACAAATGTCAATTTTAGATTCCAATAACTTTGTTTGGTATAAACGCTTGACTGTATTATACAAAAACCCTTACTTACTTACGCATGTATTCAGAGCAGCCAAAAAGATTAAAAGGTGTTTCCATTTTTTTTTATTACATTTTATAGTCAACTATTTGTTACTCGGTATAAAAAAGAATTGTTTATTAATTTAATGAACTGTAACCTATTTTAAGTTCTTATGAATAAATATCAGATAAAAAAATGTTATAGTATCACGTCTGTAGTTTTACTTTGGAAACCCAACAAAAATAAATATATAATAAATCGGTAATTAAATATTAATAGCAAAATGCATCAAAAGTTCACCAATTAACACACCAATTAATTTCTCTTGGTGTTAGCGATTGTAGATATGCAACTTGGCTAGGCCCCCAGGATAGATAGATAGGCCGATAGACAAAAGCATGTCCGTCGCTCCGAGCAGTTAAACTGCACAGGTCCATGTGGTCTGTCATGTGTCATGCCGGCCTGCAAAAAGTTAGATATGCACAGGCTGATCCCGAAACGCGACCCGCAGACGCGAATCACTATGACGGGCTTTTTCGCCATATACATGGTGGCTGCGACCCAGTCAGGCTGTAAAACCCTACTACCCCGCTTTCGCCATTGCCTCGTTCGTTATTCAGCAGGGTGCACCACGTTGAACCACCACCACCACCAGACACATGCATGTCCGTCGCTCCGGGCAGTTAAACTGCACAGGTCCATGTGGTGAAGGTGCATTATGTTGATGCGACTCCCACAGTTCGTTAGGGGGAGTAACACCCATTTCCCCTTGAGGGGTCCACCATCTTGACCCCTCAGGCCGCAGTTTGGGTCCCTTAGGAGGGGACAACACCTGTTGGAGGAGCAGATGTAGTGTCGATTAGACAGTCCCTGCTCCTCCGGCCAAAAGGTGTAAGAAGGTACCATGGGGTTTTAGTCCGTGCGACTCGGGCATATCCATCCTCTGCTGCCCACTAACATTAGAAGCAATATAAGAAGCAAATAGCTTTTAAAATATTCATTAAACTTACGGTAAATCCTATCTGGGCACGAACTAAAAAGTTCGCAACTTCTTATCTCTGCCGTACCGTGAAGCTGTGGAACAATCTCCCGGCCAGTGTGTTCCCTCCTTCCTATAATATGGGGTCTTTCAAGCGTAACGTGAAGAGACATTTATGCAAGCCGGCATGACAGCGGCGACCGGTGGGGGATAGTGTGTCTCTCGGTGGGCGCCATTGTTTTTAGATTATACTGTGCTCACCATCAGCCACAGTAAAGTCACTTTGCCGTATTAGATAAAAAAAAAAAAAAACACGCGGAAGCTCTCAAAAGAAAAAAAACGATTTTGAAACATTATTCTTTGGTGCTCCGCTCCTATTGTTCTTAGTGTGATGATGATATATAGCCTTTCTCAATAAATGAGCTATCTAACACTGAAATATTTTTTTAATCGTACATACAGTTCCTGAGATTAGCTCGTTCAACCTAATTGTAGTGGTAATGCTGACAACGATTTTGTATTAAAGTACGACGTAGTTAGCTACAGCCCCCACTCGAGTCAGTCGTTGTAGAGCCTCCATCGCTAACACATGTCTACTTTTACAAAGCAATAAATATCGATTATTAGTGGTATATTTTGGAGTATTATTTTCTCCACCCTACACTCGCACATCAGGGACACGAGAAAACATAATAACACCCTACACACTAAATAATCAACAAATAAACCCTTAGCTTTATATTACTACTCTTATCTCGTACTTACCTCGAGTCGTCACTCAAATTACAATAACTTTTGATAGAGTGGACCGATTTTAATGAAACAAAGAGACATTTCTAAAAATGATTGAAGCGTATTTTATTATTTATTCCTACACACCTGCAACAATTTTTTTCTCGGTAATCGAAAAGTACAGACATTTTAGATTTACATTCATATTAAATATATAGATAAGATATTGCGAAATTAACACTGGTGTAGAAATGACAAAAATTAAATGGTATTTACGGATGAATAAACTTTCAGATAGTCCTTAGTAATACTAACAATGTTTTATAAAAAATACATTATAAAATAACTATTAACGAAAAAGTACTTAGGACGTTTAAAAACTGATATTTATAACAATAATATTCTCATTATCCTATGAATTGTTTTAATTTGAATACTAAGCAGTGTCCATGATAACGCAATTGGTGAAAAATGCAGTCCATACTAATCGTTAAAACATGACACTGGCAGATGCGTCAGTCACGCCTTGCCAAAGCCAAGGAAAAAATCGTGTTCCTGAAGCCATTTTAGTACTTCCTTTGTAATGACTAATAAAATATATGATCGAGATTTTTTGGCAGGATTTTAGTTTTAGTAGTGGATTTTATATTTTAGTCATAATCTTGTGTTACGTGACTCTATATTGTGTAAAAATGGTGGTGTTTTATTTAATACAATTTGTTTATTGTGCATAAATGAAGTGAATGGAAAATAAAACCGCGGAGCATGAATTCTGAGATGCCACAAAAATTCCCGGGAAAGTTCTAACAAGATGGCCACCATCTTGTTAGTTCATTGAAATTATATCAAGAAACTTGTAATATCGATACTCACCTGACAATGGCAGTAATAGTCTAAAAGATTGGTTGCCAAAAATAAAGTCAAAAAATAAAAATATATATGATAACCTTATACTCATAAATTTTATTTATAGTAATACGTTTGTTTGAAATGTATATTTGTTTGAATGTCCTGAAAACTGATTTTAAAACTACTTCAATTGTGTTACTATCAGTAATAAAAGCTAGTATGTTTGGTATTGTTTATTCATCCTTCCACATGGTCATATTGCGTCAGTGGGTGAGAATCCAAAGAAAAGGGTGAGTTTATTGCCGTGCTACCTCCAAAATTACGGTAAATTTTATTACTTGTTCGAGTACTGTTTCAAGACGTAATTCACTTTTATACCAAAGTAACCTCTGCCCGCGAATTCGGCCATGTAGAATAGTTACTTTGGGCTAAGTAGTGCAAGCTCTCAAGAGGGAAAAAATCCCGATTTTGAAACATTCTTCATTGATGTTCCGCTCCTATTAGCGTGATGATGTATAGCTTTTCTCGATAAATACGCTATATAACTTTAAGAATTTTTCAAATTCGGACCAGTACTTCCTGATATTACCCCCTACAACGTCACACACTCACAAACTTTACCTCTTTATAATATTAGTATAGTGTTAATGACTACATCCGGTACCGCTATGACACACCCGAGAGGCGAGACTACAACGCCACCCGGGGAACCACTATTGACCTGCGATACCGCGCTATTGACTTTATCGGGGGTGTTACTAATGACCTCGAACGCTATTGGTCGGCTATTCATTATTCACCCCGGTCTGAGACTACATTGGTGGGAGTTCAGCATATAAAGGGCAAGATGTCGCTGATCTGGACGCACTCCTATGTGGAAGTTATTGTAAGGCGAAGCTCTACCCGGATAAATAGTCACAGTGCCTTCAGAATGTTTATTGGTTTTCCTGAGTGACTGACTGGCTGATTATACGTATTGTGCAACAATAGATTACATTAGAAGTTGACCAGTCTTTAGAAGTCTTTGAGGGACAAAAATTCAAACAAAATAGTATAAAAATATCTATATATTTTAAAATAATCAATAGACATAACAAATCGTATATACAATTTTACATAAGCTCTTATGATAAAAACAACTGATCACTCTAAACTCAAAGGCGGGCTACCGTCAAATTCTTCTGCGAAATGATCTACACCGCTCGTATCGTTGTCTACATTGTCGAAATTAATTTTAACTGGATTAAAAACACTTTTCACATACGTCCTATTTATCGATGTCACCGGAGTAATCGTAGACCGATAATTTTCAGGAATATGTTTCGATATGGCAACACTATTTTCGACATTTCTTAACGGGCTCTTATAGGATTTTATTTCAGATTTATTTATCATGTGAATCGTACTTAGAGGAGGCGGTTCGCCGTACATTTTAAGCCTGTTAATTTTGTCATTAACCTGCTTCTTTCTAAGTAAAACTTTCGGTGATACTTCTTGTGTATCTTTCTGCTTAAACGTAGATTCAAAATCCAAGCCCGACAGATCGTATTCGTCAATATTATTGGCTTTTATACCTGTCGGTGTTTCTATAAACATTCTATTTTTAATTAAATTTACATTATTAATCCTGTACGGAGTTATATTTTCATTATTTTGTAATCTAGTAACATTGTTTTTCAAATTGACACAGTCTTCGCAAAATTTCTGCCTATTCAAAATTATTTTTTTATCTAAGTCGCCAATAATTTCCCTCATTTTGACATATTTTGGCGTTTTTGTGAAGTAAGTAAACTCCGTTACTCGGTATTGTGGTATATTTTTTCTCGTGTTGCCAACACGCTCCTGCAAATTTACACAGGCAACGACTTGACCGGTGTCTAAAACTTTTTCGTAACCAAACTTTTTTAAACCTCCCCAGAAATTGACACAGATTATATTTTTATTTTCATCGGCGAGGAAGACATTTTGAAATTGATTTTTATTCGATTCGAAACTTTGTATCGATGGTTCAATCGCTATTATAATACCGGCAGTATCGATTTCGTTGTAACCGTTTGTGAGTGAAGATCTCTGAATTAATTCTTTTATATGGCAACACTTCCTTAGCAAAGGTTGTATATGATTTTTGATATTATCGTTTTCTTTATATTTTGATTTACTAAAGACTGACTGCCGGCCAGCGGATATCTGTAATTCTGAACATCTGAAACAATAGTAATAAAATGTATGATAATCTGTAGGTGGTAGAGCCACGCTGAAGCTATTACTGGTTTCAGCATGAATGTGTCGGCTCGCCCGCGGTACTACCACCCGACACACAGAAAACCGACGTGAAGTAACTGTGCTTACATTGTTGCTGCTTACATTGTTGCGTTTCGCTCGGTCAGTGAGAGTGCCGGATAGCCACCTCCCCTCCCCCTCCCCCATTCCTCACTCCCATCTCCTCCAAATACAGGCTGGCAACACATTTGCGACTGCTCTGGTATTGCAAGTGTCTATGGACGGCGGTGATCACGTAACATCAGACGACTCACCGGTTCGTTTGCCTCCTATGATATAAAAAAAAATGAATATCCCAATATTTTCTTAAATACATTATAGGTTTTAAGCGTTTGATATCGTTCTCACCTGACGGTAAAGGACTATGTGGTCAAAGAAGTTAAACACAATCGGTGTTATTACAAAAAAGTTAAATACGTATTGAACCCTGGCTTTAAAAAGGTCTCATATTAAATGCACCGCGGTCGCTGAATATTCGCCATCTTGTTGTTTTGTCTCCCTTTAGTTACGTTAGGTTAGACTTGTGAAACAAGGATAAAGCGAACTTGCCTCGGGCGAGCGCGGTGCATTTATTATGAAACCTTTTTAAACCAAGTATTTAATATTTATTTAACTTTTTTGTAATAACACGGAATAAGACTAAAGTGAGACTGACTTTCAAGTGCGTGCGCCGGTTCTGGGGTTTAAGGGGTGTTAAATAACATCTAAGACTTGAGACACCCAAGCCAACCTCACCTGCGCGTGGTGCACCCTGCTGAATAACGAACGAGGCAATGGCGAAAGCGGGGTGGTATGGTTCCACAGCCTGACTGGGTCGCAACCACCATGTATATGGCGAAAAAGCCCGTCATAGTGATTCGCTTCTGCGGGTCGCGTTTCGGGATCAGCCTGTGCATATCCAGCTTTTCGCAGGCCGGCATGATAGCGCTGACCGGCGATGGATAGTGTGTCACTCGGTGGTCGCCATTGTTTTTGCATTGTACTGTGCTTAACATCAGGCACAGTCCAGTCACTTTGCCGTGCTACAATAAAAAAACACTAACAGGTGCTTGGCGTCAGGTTTTCAATTCAAGATTGCCAATTCGCTAATCTGGCTTAGAATAAGCCTTACCACCATTTCATCACAATGTTTTCCTTCACATGTCACTTTGCCGTGCCACAATTTAAAAAAAAAACACTAACAGGTGCTTGGCGTCAGGTTTTCAATTCGAGATTGCCAATTCGCCAATCTGGCTTAGAATAAGCCTTACCACCATTTCATTACAATGTTTTGCTTCAGCATCAGTCGATAGTGTTGCCAATTTAAATTAGTAGAAGTAAGTGAATTCTGGAAAATTTCTTGATATGGGCCGGAACACTACAACTTTATACCTTATGACCAAGTAATTGATGAAAACACAATTTTGAAACTTTTGGCGGGTTCTTATATTTTATTCATAATCTTGTGTTATTTGCCTCTATATTTTGTAATATTGGTGGTGTTTTATGTAATATAGTTTGGTTATTATGCACAAATGATGTGGATCGGAAATAATACCACGGTACATGGAGAATATTGCCACAAAACCTACCTGGAAAGTGCTAACAAGACGGCCATCTTGTTAGTTCATTGAAATGATTACAAGAAACTTGTAACATAATTACCTATACGACAAAGGCAGTAATAATCTACTAGAAGATTGGTTGCCAAATAAAAAAAAAACATAAGTTTAATGAAAGAAGTGTACCTGACAGAAGTCGGGACTACGTTCATTACGTTTATCCAAGCACCTTCTTTGATTAGTTCCATTACCGATTCATTGGGTTTCCAGACGGACAGCATTCCTGTCACAATTATATGTATATAATATATAATAATAATAATCTATACTTAATCTATACTAATAATATTATAAAGAGGTAAAGTTTGTGAGTTTGTGACGTTGTAGGGGGTAATCTCAGGAACTACTGGTCCGATTTGAATAATTCTTTCAGTGTTATATAGCTCATTGATCGAGAATGGTTATAGGCTATATCATCACACTAAGGCTAATAGGAGCGGAGCACAGATGAAAAATGTTTCAAAATCAAGACGTTTTTTTCTTTTTCAGAGCTTCTGCTGTGTGTCAGTGTTAGCCCAGAGTAGTAACTATTACTACGCGGACGAAGTCGCGGGCAGGGGCTATAATCTATATACTAATATTATAAAGACGTAAAGTTTGTGAGGTTGTAGGGGGTAATATCTGGGGAGTCGGAGAAAAATGATAAAACGTTTCTTACGAACGCTGCCTTAACGATGAGAGATATATGATTGAGTTCTAGAAAAAAGTTGTAGCTTGATAATGCCTATTACCGCCCAACGAAGTGGGCACGAGTCAGCTAGTATTATATAAAGAGGTAAGTTTGTGAGGTTGTAGGGGATAATCTCAGGAACTTCTGGTCCGATATCAATAAAAAATTATTTCAGTATTGTTTCAGTGTTTAAATACAGTTGTGAATCTCTTCCTTTTTGATCTAAAAGGAGAAGAGCGTATGTCTCACTGTACTTTAATACCCAAAAGCAAGCGAGACACTGCTCCCACACTACACGACACAGTGTTTACGCTCTAACACTGCAGCGTCACACAAAGAGGTTGCAGATCAGAATGTCAAAACCCTAATATAAGAACTTTCACTTCAAAGTTTTGCGTATCATCTAGATCCACTCTTTCAGTTGTTATATACATACTAGCCTCTCCCCGCGACTTCGTTCGCGTGGAATTGTTACTTTGGGCTAACGCTAACACGCAGTGGAAGCTCTCAAGAGGAAAGAACCCCGATTTTGAAATATTCTTCATTGGTGCTCCGCTCCTATTGGACTTAGCGTAATTATACATAACCTATAAACTTCCTCGATAAATGAGCTATATAGGACTGAAAGAATTTTTCAAATCGGACCAGTAGTTCCTGAGATTACCCCCTACAACTTCACAAACGCACAACGTCACAAACTTTACCTCTTTATAATATTAGTATAGATTTTCAAGCTTGTTTCATTACAATTCCTTTGACTAACAGCTAAAGAATCTATTGAATTAATTCTGTATATTGATAATCATTTAGTAATTGATAAATTTCTAGTTATTTAAAAGCATTACAACAGTTTGAATTATTCGGTTCGATTCGGTATCGAATAATTCGTTAAAACGAATATTCGCACACCCCAATTTTTTATTCTATAAAGTGTCATCCTTCTGTCATGTTATTACACAAAAAAGACGGTAGACGAATATCAATTTAAAAAATCGCACCTTTTGTCACCAAAACCCCATCCTCCTTTTCTTCCACCTCTGCAATCTTGACTTTCAACAACATTACAACATTCCTCTTTTGACATAATCCATGTTTCTCCATCTTCTCCAACAATCTAGCCTGGACATCCCTGATCAGCCTGTCGCGACGTCTACTCGCGTGGTCTTGTAATAACTTAGTCTGTGATTCCGTCAACTGATTCTGTTGAGGAATCGCGTAATGGACATAAATAAAAATAAATTGCCATATATATATAATTAATTATTAGAGATGTGGCGACTAATCGGTAAAGCCGACTATCCGGCTACGTAATCGACGATTATTTATTTTATTTATTTAAACCTTATTGTACCCCAATTACATATATATATTCATTTCAAAAACATGTCACCTTTTGTTAACGGTACAATGGTATTAGCAATTTCTTCCAGGCAACCTTTGGATGGATTTTTCAATGGAGTAGAGTCAGGGGTATTATGGGTGTACAGGAATAAATACTAGTTAATACCACCTAAGCTAGTGGCACGTAATTGTAACATTCTTATAAAAGCGACGACTATCCGTCTTGTCACTTTTTATGTATTTCCCAGTAAAAAGTACTTAGAGGGAATTACATTCAATAAAAACCTTGGCTGTTTATTAACAATTTTTCATTTATAATTAGCGTCACACATTATTAAATGTACAATAAAGAAACCTTTCCTTTGATAATCAGTTTCTAAAATTACTTGCTTGTAAAGAAAACATGTCTATGATATTTATGACATAAATTTAGTATCTTAATTAACAAAAAAATTACCTATCTTTTTATCTGGAATAAACATTTATAATCATTTCTTTTTATTTAAATAAAAGAATAAGATTTTTTATTAACAAAATTAGTCATAAATTGAATTGAAAGAAGTCTGCATTGTGCACTATAAAAAATATGTCGAAAAATCCTTAACATGAACCGCTTTATAAAAGCGAAACAGAAAGATCGTAAAAAACGTTGCGTTAAAAAAATCCATAGATGAGAACTTCTTTTTGACATGTTTAAATTCTAATTGAATTCTGCGATTCACTTTAATGTACAGTAACAGAATTATCTTTAAACAAATTTTTTTGTACAAAATCACCGGTCTGAACTGAATAAAAGCATTAAAAAAACAAAGCTAAGTAAATAACAGGCTCGCAGGCGGCGGTTACGACTTGTGCACGAAATAGCTGTAAACGAAGTCACGGATACGCCCGAAAAGTGATCGGCTCGGCGGATTAGTCGGCCTTTTTACCACCGACTAGTCGGCCAAAGTCACAATCGGCACATTTCTAATAATTATCAATAATAGCTTCTGCTCCCGAGTTCATCCACGTGGAATAATGCCTTTGGGCTAACTAACACGCAGCGGAAGCTCTTAATAAATCTTTCTCGATAAATGAGCTATCTAACACTGAAATAATTTTTGAAATCGGAGCGGAACCTTACATATTTCCGTACAAACTTTCATCCCCCATTTCCTATTGTTATTTTACACCCTTGAAGGTAAAACTTCTACAAACTTTGAATGTCATATTTATTTATATCGAATCAAAAGCCTAAAAAATAAGTTTTATGCTTTTAGCTCTAATACGACTAAAACGATACTTGCATACAACTTTTCATCCCCCCTTACAACAGTTTTTTCGCATTAAAAAGAAGACTAAATTTGTACGAAATTTCATTTAAATCGGTTCAGTAGTTTTGGCGTGAAAGCGCGACAGACAGAGTTACTTTCGCATTTATAATATTAGTAGGGATTATTTGATAAATATGTTATCAGTTAAAATGATTAAAATAGTTTGAATTATTCGAATAGTTCGTATGTTCAGTTCGAATCTTTGAGCGAATTATTCGGTTCGATTCACTATCGAATATTCACACACCCCTACTTAAAATCCTAGTACACACTTCTGATAAACATACATACCGAGTTTTTGGCGGGATTTTAGAATGTCATAATGGATTTTATATTTTATTCATTTGTGTTATTTGACTGTATATGTTTTGTAATATTGGTGTTGTATTTGTACTGTCTGTTCTAAGCTACTCATTTTCACGAGGTTTAAGGCTGGCTTTAATACACAGATATTTAACTGGCGGGCCCAGATGATGTTATTTCACCTTGATAATTAAAAAAAACTTGTCAAATTATATACCTGACCTTCCTTTAGGAATCACTTTATCTACAGGTGACAACCACATAAAAATCCATTTAGTAGTTTTTGAGTTTATCGCGAACAGACATATGTGGCAGAGGGCAGAGGGGTGTGTTTTATAATAAGTGATCTTGTGTTATTTGACTATATATTATGTAATATTGGTGGTGTATTACGTAATATAGTTCGGTTATTGTGCACAGGTGAAGTGAATCGGAAATAATACCACGGAGAGTGGATTCTAAAAACTCCAACAAGTTCTAACACAAGGGCCACCATCTTGCGAGTTCATTGAAATGATCGGAATAACATTGTAATATTACGAAGAAGGTTGCGAAAATAGAATTTAAAAAAAAAAACAGACTCACCCCAAACTCAATAGGATCTGCACTTCTTCTCATCATTTTCGATATTTGCGAGCCGCTGTCAAGTGACTTTCTCTTTTTAGTCGAATCTAATATATCTTCTGAATCTTGTGATTCCTGAAAATATTGACAGACTAGCTGATACCCACGACTTTGGCTGCGTTATTTATTGTCTCAACAATGGGACCATTCATAAAATACGTCTCGCAACATTTCTCTTTTTTTAGATTTCCCTCCGTTACGCTATATCACATTTTGTGGCAGCTTTCATAAGTGAAAACTTCGTTAGGCGCGTTGTGCGACATATCTTTGCCAGGAGATAAACTTCTGATTTCACGTCATGACATGCTAGTAAACGTGACCGACGGTATTGCGCTTGCGCGACTTTATTCAGACTAGCGACGCTATTATAGCGGTCTGTGTACATGTAATATTAATATTTCGTAATATGATTACTTTATAAACTGTATAAAA